>JAODUP010000325.1:167500-350000 GCA_025642065.1 Paralvinella palmiformis
TATTCGTTCAGACACGGTGCAATATCTGTCCAAATCTCGACCTTTCTGTTTTTACATCTTAAGCCTTTCAAGTGTGTCAATTTTGGATGCGCCGTTGCTAAAATGCGCGTCGTCTTGCAATATGTTGTGTTCCAATTGGGATTGCAGCGATTCTGTATTATATTTACCATTTCATGTATCTGACAATAAACAGATTGTGTCCAGGCTTTATATAGAATTCAAGAACAAAATACGAAGATCACGTCCGAACTTTCTGACTTTTCTCATGTCCTCGTATCTATAGAGAGGATGGATGTTTATCAACAGTGTCAATCGAAAAGGTTAAAGTGGACATAAAGGCTCAAGAGATCTGCAAGATGATCTACGAGAAAGATCTTCCGGAAATTTTGAAGCACAGAACACCGGTAATTAGTCATATTTTTTTATATAAATGTATAACTACGAGATGAACGAAGGAGAATTAAAACCATAATATCATAATATCATTTCCTATATAGTGACTATATATCGTAATAATGAGTAATTAGGCTTGGCGTCCTCCTGTGGACTTCATTCGTCAATTCAGCTTCATTCTAATAGTCATTACGTCATGTTAAAATATATAATATAACAGTATAATGGTGTTGATTGGCCGGGGGGGGGGGGGAATTAGAGTCTATACACAAGAACAACACGTTATATTACTTTATATTCCTTGTGTCATGATCCTGGTTAGGATCATAGATCATAATATCGCACTCACCTCCATTCTACTCACCTAGAATTATTTGTTTTACAATTAGTATAATCGGTAATATAGAATCAATACGTTTCATATCGCTGTAATATTCTAAACGCGTACTTCACCTTCCATAAGGCTATTATCACCTTTGACCTATACCACCATTTATTCGTCTAGAATCATGGCTGACCATTTATGGCAAGAGAAAGCAGGAACTGGACTTTATTAGAAAAAGGTACTCTATTATCCGGCCTGAGATATTGGTATTAATAATTTCATCGTCCAACATTTCTTTACTTCAGGGTCATCGATGCAAACTGAGGTTAAGAAAAGTGGATAAATTGATCCATAACTGTGGCGTTGACATGACACTGACAGGTGTCTTCGACCGGTGTGAGGTGCTGGAAAACGAGTTGACGGACTGCATCATATCATGGAGAGACAGACTAAACTGCCGTAAGAACATCTCTTTTATCATTCAGTCATTATTTACATGTCGGGGTTTATTGAAGTAAGAAAAAAACCATTGATCCCTTTATAGCATTTTATCTCTGTAGCAATGTAGCAGGCGTTTTGTTATTTTGTAAATATTGATATATGTTTATAGCATAATCTCTCTCTCTCTCTCTCTCTCTCTCTCTCTCTGTGTGTGGGGGGGGGTATGTGTGGGGGGTGCGCGCGCGCGTGTGTGTGTGTGCGCGCGCGCGTGTGTGTGCGTGTGTGAGCGCATGTAATTTGCGATAATCTCTGTATAATTATGACTTGTGTCGGATAATGCCACAAAAACAAATACATTTTGTTGATGACGTCATTCCAACCTAACTTTTTAAGAGCAGAATTAAACGTATTGCTTTAAATGTGCGAAGATGTGGGGGTTTTCTAATGGTCAGTGATAAATGAAGTATACATTTGGTTTAATGACATTACACAGCGATGAAGTGTCCTGCTAACAGTAAGTACGTATTTAACAAGCCAAGACTCGTACCAACTTGTGTGAAACCCAGGAGGAAAGGGAAGAAGATTGCCGGTGAAGGTTGTCTCTGCAAGAAAGGCTATTTGGAAAGGTTGGTAACATCATTATTATCATCATCACCATCATCATGAAGCTAAATAGTATATAACACCACACACGCGCGCACACATACATACATGCACACACGCACACACATACTCACTCGCTAGTTCAATGTGTTTTATTGATACGCTAATGCAGATACAAGATACAAGACAACTTTGACACCACAGTTAACAGCCAACAGCAAATTACTGTGGTTCAAATGAACCTGATACTCAACAACCCTTTGACATAGGCTTCATTCTGGGTTCTAATATCCAACCAATCCTTCCTATATAAATAGCAAGGACAAAAATCCGAACCTGTGTCGCACCTAATACTTGGACTACGGCGACAACCTAACTTTAAATTTAAATGTGTGTATTGTACACAGAGCATACATACATACACATAGCCGAATGCCTGAGCTATAAAAAAAAACACAGATTATTACCGGATTAGAACGAAATATCCCCTCAATCTTGAGTAAATACTGTGATTTACTCAAACCTACCAACTAATCCTCATACGTTTACGTCCATCATTTACAATCACGTTCATCCACGCTTAATTTAGCTTCCCTAATTATATATAGTTAGGTATGATGGGGACCAAGTTAAGGCTTCTAGCCACGTTCTATAATAGGGAACACCAATACTACGAAAGGCACGATGACACGTAGGGATTATAATAGCTGTTATGTTTAGGTGCACATACACAAAAGCACAAAGGTCATCATAGAACGGTGCAACAGCACTGTTTATTGTCAATATACATAGACTGATGTGTACACTCATGGCAGTCGGCCACTACAACATATGATAGTTTATAAGTAACATACAATACACTGTCCACACCTAATGTAAAAGTTAATTAAACATTAATTTTGCATTATACAAAAACTGATACTTATAACTTGACTAATAATTATTTATCTTTTGTCAAGACGAGGCTAAATATTGTAAAAGTAATCTAACATAACATAATATGTACACGTGTACAACAAAATGTCTGAGAAATGACAGATCAAATAACTTTATGGGCTATCTGTCTCTTAACGGATAGCGTCTGGGAGTAGTTAGTGTATCGGGTGATTTATCTGTGGGAGTTGGTGGTATGTTATTGTCCTGGGTAACCCTGGTATTTGGCGAATCTGAACTCTGATCTGATTGTACTGGGCTTACAACTGGATTTACATTAGGCGGTACACCACCAGGTAGTGTTACTGGTATCTGGTTGGGTGGTGCACCGGTGGGTATCACCTGTCTAGGTATATATTTTGGCTGGTGATCTGAAATAGTCTCGCCCGATCCTAGTAGATGATCAACATGAATATGGCGTACATCCTGGTCTACACGAACAAGATACGTAAGTGGACCTAATCTTTTTACGATGGCACAACCACAATTCGCGCTGCCCACCTTTACAATGACACCATTACTCTCAAGGCGACATAATTATTGTCCCACCTTGTCCTTGAGTGCATAAGGCACCGATCTAGGTTTGTGAAAGATTGGGCTTGAATGTAGTCTCAGCATAACGGTGGCTGTGAAGTACTTAATGGTACCAATACCCTCTTTAAACACTGATGGGTGTGCTGCTATAATTTCATTTATCTTCTGTGGTATGACATGACAAATACTCTTCCAATCCAGGTGAATATGCTTCATCCAATCACGACCTAATAATGGGGCTCTGTTGTTACCGATTCTGGTGTTTGCAGAGAAAGATATGATAGAAGATTATGATGCAGTGATTCAGAAATGATAGATCGTGCAGCACCTGTGTCCACTATGAACGTTTATCTTTGTGAAGTCAATTTCGAGTGGACCCTTAATTTCATCTGATTTACCTTTGGTTTCTGTACTGTATACCGTATATAGAGGTACTGTGTCATGCATGGTCTGTTGAATCATTACTAAATCTTTGAACTGTATTTACACTATCATCAACCAAGTCAGATCTGTTGTTGTTCCTAATGATGATGATGATGATGATGATGATTGGTTTTTTACCGCCACCTTTGTGCACATGGGCCGAATGACCTCCAAAGGTAATGAAGCGAAGTCAAAGATGAAACAACCTTCAGATTTGCCCACGCCGAGATTCGAACACGCGTGGTAGTGATCTGTGGTCCAACGCGCTACCGCTAGACCACGGAGGCGCCCCGTTGTTGCTAATGAGAACAAGCTAGTCTTTATTTGAGTTACTTTAATGGCAAAATAAAGTCTGCAACGCTTTCATTTTCTTGCTGGTTACGTGAACCAAAAGTGTATCTTTCACCAACAACACTGTGCTTAGGTTTTTAGTAATCCTCTAATAGATTAGTCAGATCATTGTAAGACTTTCCTGCTACATCATCAGGGGTTACCAACGACACGAGCAACTCAAATACACTTACACCAATTAATGCTAAGAAAGCGTTCACTTTTTGTCGTTCTCAATTTTATTGGTGTTCATCCATATTTCTTATAGTTTATCAAACTGAATTTCCAACACAAAAGATGACAAATCCCAACTAATCGTCGCCAAATGTTATGTTTATGTGCACATACACAAAAGCACATTAATGGTCACCTTAGAACGGTGCAACAGACTGCTTATTCTCAAGACACACAGACTGATGTGTACACTAATGGCAGTCGGCCACTACAATATATAAATGTTTATAAGTAACATACACTACAATATCTATACATTCAATGATTTTCCTTATGATTCTAACTTACTCACTCACAATATGGGAAAGAACTCTTCCGGCAGCTTAGAGTAACAAATGCCAAAACGATAACAATACAAATATTACAGTATACTGGCAAAGGTAAAACAGTAAAGCATGTTATAATAATGACATCACTATTTTATATTGGTGTAAATAGGAATCAGGATCAAAATAGGTCTGATCTCTGGCACTGGCAATGTGTATCATTATGATCGCTCCGGCTCAGAGTATCAAAATCCAAACATCCATAAAAACCTATACCTACATAAATTATCTGTAAATAAGCCTACACCTGCATAATCCTAAGCATCCAATCCTAAACGTATATAAATCTACACCCTCGCAAATTGATACATTCATAGACCTATATATAAATGAAACACGCTCTACCTAAACACCATATTGTCATCGCGCTAGCATGGAATGGGACGTTGTCTCCCTCTTGCGATATTTTCTTATTTCCTCATTTAGCCTATCCGACCCCCCCCCCCTCCCCCAGGTAGGATAATTCTTCTGTGTGGTCATTATCCCGCTTAAATGTCAATAACATATTTATTATTACGACCAATTTACAGTAACGAGCAATGCGTCAAGCCTAGTGAGTGTGGATGTCTGGTGAAGGGCACGTACAAGGAAGTGAGTCCACGTACAATTATGTAAATGTTATACAGCATAGCTGTTATAGTTGGTTTTTGTATTCAGACACACACGTGCACGCACGCACTCACGCACGTACACACGCACATCAACTGGCAAACATTTACAGTTTACCACAATTTCTCACAACGGTCATCTTGTTGTCGCTCTATAATTAGTTCGGCGAAGTCTGGATACAGCGAATCAGGGTGAAGATAAACAGGCGAAGACGATTTAAATTCTACAGGTATCACTGTGAGAAGTCTGGACCAAAGCGAATCCAGGTGAGTTACTGATAATAATCCCTCGTCATATAACTATCGTACAACAATGCGCACAATACTTTATTTCACTCAATGTTAGTCGCTGCCGTCATTCCCGACAAATCTGACATCATCTTAATCCGGATCAACCTCATTAACATTTGGTGTGAATTGCCGAATGCACTGAAGGCGTTTCGTATGATTTGTCTTCAATCAGGTTGGATGTCAGAAATCGGATAAATGTTTCTTCAAGCAGCCCGGTAAAGAAACCATTTGTTGTCCTAAAGGAGGATGCAAAAATGTCAAGGACAGCGGCTGTGGCGCCATCTGTGAGTTTATGGGAATGTTAGATCTCATTAAGGCGTTTGATTTGGTTGTCTACAACTACTTATACTCTTAAGTCCGTTAGTTATACACAGGGAACGCTTAACTACCAACATTATTAGAATTTAGCCTTGGTGTCTGTGCTGAAAAGAAATGAACGTATGTTAGCTGAATGTTAATGTTCTTTTTTTCCCCTTCGAAGTGGAAATAGGAAAATGGGAGTTCCAGCAGAATGACGGAGGATATGAACCAATAAAATATAATGGTAAGGCCAAATAGATATATAGCTGAGCGTTAACAAACTACTAGTCTTATTTCTTTGGGGGGGGGGGGAGAAATTCATTCAGTTCGCCTTTATTCCAATGTAATACTTTCTATTATATCAGTTGGATATGTGTTGAAGATTTATCCGATAGCTGAGTGTTGCCCAGCGTTGCGCTTCAGTTATCCAAGTTATGGGTTCAAATCAGATTAATGCTTGTGTCTATGGGATGTTTCCCCGTGAAGTTTATCCCAGGTGTGACTCGAGCCGAATTTAAACCAACCAGTTAAATAAACAAATAGTCAGACAACTGATGTTATTATCCTAAACAATACAAAACATTTTAACTCGCAAAAAACTAAATTAATTTTCGTGGCTCGAGAACTTTGATTAGATGTTAATGTTAACTTCTGACTGTATCTAACTAAACAATATTATAGAAGGCTGAATTATCAAAATGCCAGGTACTCTGTGCGTGCGTGCATGCGTGTGTATGTGTGTGTGTGTATGTATGTCTGTGTGCGTGTGTTTCCTTTAGTGTGTGTGCTTTAGTGTGTATGCCTGCCCATTTCTCATATACTGTGGAAAAGATAAAACCATACTCAACGACATGTCGTTTTTATAAACTGTAGAACACTTTGTATTGGTATTCATACACATCGATGTTGTGAGCTGTATTTGCTGGCTAAAATAACTATTAACCTCCTTCTTTGAGGTTATTACAACAAAACAATCCTGAGGATTGTTTAAAGGAATCAGTGAATTTTCGATGGATGACGTATTGGGAGTTTTTTTAAGCTCTTTGCTGCATAATGTTATGTTTTAGACGTAAGAGAGTCCCTCGGGGGTATGGTAAAAGTGGCATGCATGTATTTCTTTCCACTTTCTACGGTAATATTACATAAACTCACATTTCTAGATTACCATCTAGTACCATATTAATTTCCATAAAAAACCTAAAACGATCAATGCAATGGCATCGCCTATTAGCTACCAACAATACCCTCTTTCCCTTAGCACACAATTAACGTATATAACACTATAAATACAGCATAAAATCTTAGAACACAGAACTATAAACCTTCACTTGATGTCTAAATATTAAATTTTCACCTGATGTCTAAATATTAAGCTTTCACTTGATGTCTAAATATTAAACCTTCACTTGATGTCTAAATATTAAACCTTCACTTGATGTCTAAATATTGATACTTGTGGATGTTATTCAAATATTCTCATATCGTGAAGGGTGAGGCACACAAAGCGATTAAATTAAAATTATTTAGAATGGTTCAAACTGAGCTTTCCAATGTTGCTGGTTTTTTTCATTCAATGATTTTATCGCCTTCAAAATATGACATTCCGTCAGAAATATGGTTCCAACACAGTTTATTATTATTTTCTTTTGTAGAAGAACCATTGCCAGAACCACAAGAAGGAGATATTCCAATACCCGATGAAGGTGAGTCAGTAATGGTTAAATAAAAATCAGCTTTAACAAACTTGTACACATTTGATCGAAGTTAGTTATATTATACACTAATAGTATAAACTTTAATTGTTTATATCCAACCAAAGATAACACGAAATTTAAATAAGGAACAGTCTACAATAAAAATCAAGTTCTTGACAGAACATAATCTCTAATATAGGTCAGATAGGTCGCAAGGAGTGAGGGAGATTTACTCTCTATAACTGCCCATCTATATTTGGTCCTCAATGGTAGAGTACCTTCTGAGTTTGACCCTTCATCTGTAAAGATGATTTGGTCAACAATACTGACTAGTTCACAAATTGGTTTTATAGAACCGTCTCGGTACACATACAGTTCTATACTCAGTTTGTTTTATCTTTTTGTGTTCCAGAAGAACCAGAACTAGTGACAGAAGAGTTACACATACCCGAAGAAGGTAAGATAATAATTGTTAATTGGAGATCATCTAAAGGGGATCACAGATCACTACCACCTGACTTTAACCTCGGTGTGGGCATATCTAAAGGTGTTTCATCCTTGACTTCGCTTCATTAACTTTGGATGAAACTCGGCCCATTTAGCCTAACATGTGCACAAACGTGGCCGTAAAACATCAATTATCATCATCTTCATCATATAAAATGGAAAATAAAACAGCTCATTAAAATATATTCATCCATGATATAATAAATTATCTGTTATTGTTATCTGTAAATTTATTATCTAATATTTTAGTATAACAATAATAATTTATTATTAGCCGCGATATTTACACGAGTGTTTAAAGGTCGATTGTATTTCGTTTAAGCTTCAGTTATGCTATTACACGATTTTCGACATGTGTCCGTTTTCTGTTATCATAAACTAATTTCTGATTTATGAGGATCAGTTCTCATTTGTTTTAGATACAATCATGTCATTGTAAATATTACTTCTATACGTCTGTATTCTGTGAAAAATAAGGAATTAGACAGTATGGGGTAAAAGTACATGTACAACCAATGACAGGTGTTAATACTTTGTAGACATTACCATGAATACTTTATCCGCTAAATCTTAAATATCATACTTATATCCATATATGACCAGAAATAGGCATCATGCTCACTTTATTTCTTATTTACTAAATCACCAATTTGGTATTTTGGCTATTTTACTCCATAATTGATCAAATGAAATAAGCTTGCATTTAGCTATTATCACATTAATAATAGCAAACAAATGTTGACTTATGTCGAGATTTGATATATATAACTTTTAAGGAGCCGAAAACTGAACAACATGCCACACCAAAATATTACTCCTCCAGTTGGCTAGCTGCCAATACTTTTATCCATTTGAAACGTTCCTTATCTATGACGTCACAAAGGTTTATAATAATACCGCTTATAACTGTGTAATAGTATCTATGACGTCATTATTAAAGGTTTTAAACTCCAGGTATTCCATTTCCACTAAAGGTAATTGATACTTGTGGATGTTATTCAAATATTATCATATAGTGAAGGGTTAGGCACAAAAAGCGATTAAATTAAAATTATTTAGAATGGTTCAAACTGAGCTTTCCGATGTTGTTGTTTTTTTTTCATTCAAGGATTTCATCGCCTTCAAAATATAGTAGGTCACAGAATGTTTTGGTTATAGAACTCGATATACATCGTTATCAATATATGTCTTAGTTTTGTTTAAATCAAATGAACTGAAACATTTATACTATTAGTTAACCAGATATGTAGTCGAGTCTATCCATTTCTCCATACCTGACGCTGTGTTTAATTCTAAATTTGTGGAGATAATTTTGTTTGAACACCCTCAAATTTAGTCCCAGCAAAGTTTCTGAGCAGAAGGAAGTTGGATAAATGTTTAACGGTAGCCACTGGAAATGAACCCAATACCAACATATCACAATTAAGACTTTACTCCCTGCACCAACTAGGCTACTGCATAGGTCATACCTTGAAATAAACGAATGTTAGAATACAACGTCAATACAACGTTAACTTGTTGTTTTTTTCTCCATAAAGATCACCTACCAACACCAAATGATCACGTGCTTATAACACCAGATAAGCTCAACAAAGATCATAAAATGTTATTAATAATAGAAGAATAATCCTATTGTTTATTTCATGTATTCAAATTTAGCAGACCATTCCGTGAGAAATATGGTTCCAACACAGTTTATTATTATTTTCTTTTGTAGAAGAACCATTGCCAGAACCACAAGAAGGAGATATTCAAATACCCGATGAAGGTGAGTCAGTAATGGTTAAATAAAAATCAGCTTTAACGAACTTGTACACATTTGATCGAAGTTAGTTATATTATACACTAATAGTATAAACTTTAATTGTTTATATCCAACCAAAGATAACACGAAATTTAAATAAGGAACAGTCTACAATAAAAATCAATTTCTTGACAGAAAATAATCTCTAATATAGGTCAGATAGGTCGAGAGGAGTGAGGGAGATTTGCTCTCCATAACTGCCCATCTATATTTGGTCCTCAATGGTAGAGTACCTTCTGAGTTTGACCCTTCATCTATAAAGATGATTTGGTCAACAATACTGACTAGTTCACAAATTGGTTTTATAGAACCGTCTCGGTACACATACAGTTCTATACTCAGTTTGTTTTATCTTTTTATGTTCCAGAAGAACCAGAACTAGTGACAGAAGAGTTCCCCATACCCGAAGAAGGTAAGATAATAATTGTTAATTGGAGATCATCTAAAGGGGATCACAGATCACTACCACCTGACTTTGAACCTCGGTGTGGGCATATCTAAAGGGTGTTTCATCCTTGACTTCGCTTCATTAACTTTGAATGAGACTCGGCCCATTTAGCCTACCATGTGCACAAACGTGACCGTAAAACATCAATTATCATCATCTTCATCATATAAAATGGAAAAAAAACAGCTCATTAAAATATATTCATCCATGATATAATAAATTATCTGTTATTGTTATCTGTAAATTTAGTTATCTAATCTTGTAGTATAACAATAATAATTTATTATTAGCCGCGATATCTACACTAGTGTTTAAAGTTCGATTATATTTCGTTTAAGCTTCAGTTATGCTATTACCCGATTTTCGAGATGTGTCCGTTTTCTGTTATCATAAACTAATTTCTGATTTATGAGGATCAGTTCTCATTTGTTTTAGACACAATCATGTCATTGTAAATATTACTTCTATACGTCTGTATTCTGTGAAAAATAAGGAATTACAGATTATGGGCTAAAAGTACACGTAGAGCCAGTGACATGTGTTAATACTTTGTAGACCTTAGCATGAATACTTTATCCGCTAAATCTTAAATATCATACTTATATCCATATATGACCAGAAATAGTGATCATGTTCACTTTATTTCTTATTTACTAAATCACCAATTTGCTGTTTTGGCTATTTTACTGCATAATTGATCAAATGAAATAAGCTTGCAATTAGCTATTATGATATTAATAATAGCAAACAAATGTTGACTTATGTCGAGATTTGATATATATAACTTTTAAGGAGCCGAAAACTGAACAACATGCCACACCAAAATATTACTCCTCGAGTTGGCTAGCTGCCAATTCTCTTATCCATTTGAAACGTTCCTAGTCTATGACGTCACAAAAGGTTATAACAACACCGCTTATAATTGTATAATAGGATTTATGACGTCATTATTAAAGGTTTTAAACTTCAGGTATTCCAAGTGGTTGATACTTGTGGATGTTACTCAAATATTCTCATATCTCGAAGGGTTAGGCAAACAAAGCGATTAAATTAACATCATTTAGAATGGTTCAAACAGAGCTTTCCAGTGTGTCTTTTTTTCATCCACGGATGTTATCGCCTTCAAAATATAGTAGGTCACAGAATGTTTTGGTTATAGAACTCGATATACATCGTCATCAATATATGTCTTAGTTTTTGTTTAAAGTCAAATGAACTGAAACATTTACACAATTAGTTAACCAGATATGTGGTCGAGCCTTCCAATTTCACCATACCTGACCCTGTGTTTAATTCAAATTTTAATTCAAATGTTAGTCCCAGCAAAGTTTCTGAGCAGAAGGAAGTTGGTTAATTGTTTAACGGTAGCCACTGGAAATGAACCTAATACCAACATATCACAATTAAGACTTTACTCCCTGCATCAACTTGGCCACTGCGTAAGTCGCGATGCGACAAAGACTGCTTCCATCACTTGACTCTTGCCCTCCATTTATCTCTTTGCTGTGAGAGTGATGTCCATGAGTCGGTATTTATGTCTCTCAGCTTCAAGTTTCTCTTGATGGTATACTTGAATCGGATACGAGGGCGCTTTTTCACCTGTCATCTGTACACTTTCCATGTCTCGGCTCCGTACAGGAGGGTGGCCAGCACAATTGCATGGTATATCTTACCTTTTACTGGCATGGACATATGGTGGTTGTTCCAGTATTTCTGTCGTAGTCGGCTGAAAGATGCACTAACCTTGACCATCCTCCTCTGTATTTCATCGTCAATGCATCCATTACTTGATATAGTGCTTCCGAGGTAGATGAATTCCAGAACAGAGTTCAGCTTGTTTCCATCAACCATGATGTCATCCTCTCTGGTTCTTGTAGAGTTGGGTTGGTACAGCACCTCGGTCACTTCTTTGACGCATTGGAGAAAGCATCCACTATTTTCTGTATCTCTTCAGCAGAGTATACAACCATTGCACTGACATCCGCGAATAGTAGCTCTCTCATCAGTATCCTTGTAGTCTTGATCTTAGTTCTGAAGTGTGCGACGCTGACTAGGCCAGCACTCTATCTGAACTGTGTGTAGACGTTATCCCCCCATATCTCAGAAATCCTCATCGAGCATTGCTGATAGGAAGATGTGGAAGAGCGTGGGGACCAGTATGCAACCTTGCTTGACCCCATTTGTGACGCCAAACGATTCCCAGACTTCCCCTCCAACACAAACATTCGCCATCATTCCGGTATATAGTACCTCGATCATTGTTGTGAACCTCTCTGGAAACCCATACTTCCTCAGTAGCTGCCATAGCCCGGTCTTCTCAACTGTATCAAATGCCTTATTGAAGTCGACAAATACTATGTACAGTTGTCGGTCCTGTTCAATGCACTTTTCTTGTAGCTGTCGGAGACAAAATATCATATCCACGGTGCTCCGGTTTCCTCTGAAGCCACATTGTGTATCCGGAACTATCTCTGGTGTTATAAGGGTAGATAGTCTGTTGAGGAGGATCCTAGCGAAGATCTAACCTGCTACGGAAAGAAGAGAGATTCCTCTATAGTTCCCATAGTCTTTTCGATCACCTTTCTTGTAGATGGTTACAATGCTGGCATTCTTCCATGCTTGTGGTACAGAACTCACCTCCCATGCATTGGTGATTAGTTGGTGCAGTCTGCTGAACAGATTGTCTCTTATGTGCTTCCATACTTAAGCAGGAATTCCATCTCCTCCAGGTACTTTGCCATCTTTCAAGCTGGCGATTGCTCTAGCCATCTCATCCATGGTTGGAATCTCATCGAGGCTTGTCTTGGTAATGTGCTGCGGGATGTTGTCCAGAGCTTCGTGATCTATGTCACCAACGACGTTGAGTAGCCCTAGGAAGTGTTCACTCCATCTTGCCACAATTATCTTGCTGTCAGAGATCTCCATTCCATCTGTTGATTTCAGGTGAACAGGTCCCTTCCTTTTGGGTCCCCACACTTCCTTCAGGCAATTGTAGAAGCCCTTCATGTTGTTTCTGTCAGCAGCTATCTGCAGCTCCCCTGTCTTCTTTTCCCATCAGTCTGACTTCAGTGCACGGGTGTGTTTCTGTAGCAGTATGCAGGCATCTTTATATGCTGCAGTGGTGAATCTAGTGTTTCTGGTTTGCAAGACTCTCTTGTAGGCTTGGTCACTTTTGCTCACAAGAGTCTGTAGCTTCTGGTCATTGGGGTCAAACCAGTCCTGGTGTTTTCTATGTGGCTTGCTAAGATATGTCTTGGCTGTTTTGTATACGACCTGCTGCTGAGCTACCCATTCCTCGTCTGGTGTTGAGTTTTCCTTCTCCTCTCAATGGGCGAGAGCACTGTCCATCTCCTGCCCAAGACTCTCCCTATGGATGATGGTACTTAGTTTTGCAGTGTTGAGCTTGGTCGGCTTACTTGTCACTTGCCTGTTGTGCTTTTGTCGTATTCTGAAAGTCACTTATGACCTCAGCATCTAGTGATCGGTCCAGCAGTTAGCTTCACGCATGGCTTGGGTACTGTGGATGTCCATCTTATCCTGACACCTCGTGATGATGAAGTCGATCAGATACCAGTGTCTTGAACGGGGATGCATCCAAATGGCCTTGTGTTCATCCTTCTACTTAAACATAGTGTTCGTCACTATCAGTTCGAATTCAGAGCACAGAGCCAGTAGAAGCTCGCCATTGGAGTTGCATTTCCCAATTACATGTTTGCTCATGACCAAGGGCCACTTGTCATTTCCTCTTCCTATCCTCGCATTGAAGTATCCTATGAGCAGTAGCTTATCTGTACGAGGGATGTCACTGAGCACACTTGCCAGGTAGTTGTAGAATACTTCCTTCTTTTCATCTGGATCTGTCATTGTTGGAGAGTACACTCTGATAAGAGTAGCAAAGTTGTCCTTTGCTCAGAGGTAGTCTCATCGTCATGATTCTATATCTTACTGGCCATGGCATTTCTGTCAGCTTTGTGACGATATCCTCTTTGATAGCAAAGCCTACTCCGGCCTCTCTTCTTTCTCCTTCGGTATGGTTTTTCGTGCAGTTATATATTTCATGGAAGCTGGTAGTAAAAGGTATTGATGTGCCGCTGGCCTTAGCAAGTTACTAGCGGCACTCTATCGGGGAACAAATAGAGGTCTCACACCGGCAAGAACATATCAAGACAACTATTTTTCCCTGCGGTAGCTGATCAAGAGATGTTGGGAGTTCCATACATCAACCGCCCTTAATACTGCCACAGTGACATGGTTTTCTGGTTAGGGTTTGCTCCCTTAGCCTTAGGTTCTATCAAGAACCTGAACCACAAGGCAGTGGCATACAACTCTGAATAGCAGGGGCTTCAAACTCCCTGGGGTATTGCAACACCTGGGGTACTGCAATACCTGCATACACATGTCATATGAATACAACGTTAACATAACGTTAACTTAGGTCAGATAGGTCGTGAGGTGGGAGGGAGTTTTACTCTTTATAACTGCTCACTATATTTGGTCCCAATGATAGAGTACCTTCTGGGTTTGACCTTTCATCTATAAAGGTTCGACAACCCTCATCTGAATTAAACAAAACAAATGACAAGGTTTCGAAACATGTAGCTTGTAACACCAAATAATGACAGTAACATGATTTGGTCAACAAAACTGACTAGTTCACATACTGGTTTTCTTTACTGTATAAAGAACCGTCTCGGTTACACATACAGTTCTATACTCGGTTCGTTTTATCTTTTTGTGTTCCAGAAGAACCAGAACTAGTGACAGATGTTGAAATACCCGAGGAAGGTAAGATAATAATTGTTAATTAGAGATCAATTAAAAGGGACCACCTGAGTTTGAACCTCGGTGTGGGCATATCTGAAGGATGTTTTATCCTTGGCTTCGCTTCATTAACTTTGAATGAGATTCGGCCCATTTGGCCTACCATGTTCACAAAAGTGGTCGTAAAACATCATCATCATCATCTAAAAGGGAAAAAGCCAGCTCATTAAAATATATTCATCTATGATACAATCAATTATCTATTATTGTTATCTGTAAATTTATTATCTAATCTTGTAGTATAGCAATAATAATTTATTTTGTTTAAGTTTCAGTTACACTATTACTGGATTTTCGGGATGTGTCCGTTTTCTGTTATCATACACTAATTTCTGATTTATGAGGATCAGTTCTCATTTGTTTTAGACACAATCATATCATTGTAAATATTACTTCTATACGTCTGTATTCTGTGAAAAATAAGGAATTAGATAGTATGGGGTAAAAGTACACGTACAACCAATGACAGGTGTTAATACTTTGTAGACATTACCATGAATACTTTATCCGCTAAATCTTAAATATCATAATTATATCCCTATATGGCCAGAAATGGGCATCATGCTCACTTTATTTCTTATTTACTAAATCACCAATTTGGTATTTTGGCTATTTTACTCCATAATTGATCAAATGAAATAAGCTTGCAATTAGCTATTATGATATTAATAATAGCAAACAAATGTTGACGTATGTCGAGATTTGATATATATAACTTTTAAGGAGCCGAAAACTGAACAACATGCCACACCAAAATATTACTCCTCCAGTTGGCTAGCTGCCAATACTCTTATCCACTTGAAACGTTCCTTATCTATGATGCCACAAACAGTACCGATTATAACTGTATAATAGTACCTATGACGTCATTATTAAAGGTTTTAAACTCCAGGTATTCCATTTCCACTACAGATAGTCGATATTTGTGGATGTTACTCAAATATGCTCAGTATCTCGAGTTAGCTAGCTGCCAATTCTCTTATCCATTTGAAACGTTCCTAGTCTATGACGTCACAAAAGTTTATAACAATACCGCTTATAATTGTATAATAGGATCTATGACGTCATTATTAAAAGTTTAAACTTCATGTATTCCAAGTGGTTGATACTTGTGGATGTTACTCAAATATTCTCATATCTCGAAGGGTGAGGCACACAAAGCGATTAAATTAAAATTATTTAGAATGGTTCACACTGAGCTTTCCAAATGTTTTTGCATCCACGAATGCTATCGCCTTTAAAATATAGTTGGTCAAAGAATGTTTTGGTTATAGAACTCGATATACATCGTTATCAATATATGCCTTAGGTTTTGTTTAAAGTCAAATGAACTGAAACATTTATACAATTAGTTAACCAGATATGTAGCCGAGCCTTCCAATTTCTCCATACCTGACCATGTGTTTAATTCTAAATTTGTGGAGTTTATTTTGTTTGAACACCCTCAAATGTTAGTCACAGCAAAGTTTCTGAGCAGAAGGAAGTTGGTTAATTGTTTATCGGTAGCCACTGGAAATGAACCCAATACCAACATATCACAATTAAGACTTTACTCCCTGCACCAACTAGGCTACTGCATAGGTCATACCTTGAAATAAACTAATATTAGAATACAACGTCAATACAACGTTAACTTGTTGTTTTTTCTCCATAAAGATCACCTACCAACACCAAATGATGACGTGCTTATAACACCAGGTAAGCTCAACAAAGATCATAAAATGTTATTAATAATAAAAGCATAATTATTTTGTAAATAACTTGTATTCAGATTTAGCAGGCTATTCCGTGAGAAATGTGGTTCCAACACAGTTTATTATTATTTTCTTTTGTAGAAGAACCATTGCCAGAACCACAAGAAGGAGATATTCCAATACCCGATGAAGGTGAGTCAGTAATGGTTAAATAAAAATCAGCGTTAACGAACTAGTACACATTTGATCGAAGTTAGTTATATTATGCACTAATAGTATAAACTTTAATTGTTTATATCCAACCAAAGATAACACGAAATATTAAATAAAGAACAGACTACAATAAAAATCAATATATGACTATACACGACTATAAATTAACTGTACACAACGAAATTAACAGTCCAATATACTGAATTTGTCTTCTAACTATATTATATATATATATATATATATATATATATATATATATATATTGTAATATCATAATATATTGTCATATGGACATGCATCTTCAACAAGCCAAAAGTAGACTGAATATATCAGCAAAATCGTATACCCTCGTGATACTATCAGTAATATAAATATTATGAAATATGATACATAATGAGCTCGATATAAATATTTTCCTACTGTGCTCAACTGAAAGGGAACTTATTATGAAATTTGATAATTTATGTGACAATGTATTATACCAGACAGGAAATAAGTCATAATATTAGCAAAACAAAACCGTTCGACTTCATACATTAATTCAAACGTAAAACTTTTCATTAAATTCTCAACACAGTTTCTCGTGTCATCTTCAAACAAATCTTCTTTGTGGTCGTCATAAGGTAACACATAAGGAAACCTTCGTTTGTTATCATTTTCCTTTCTAATGTATCCGTTATTCCAATACGTAAATTACTTAATTTTCAGAGTATAAATATTTTAGAAATTAGTATAGGTCAGATTGGTTTATATCCAACCAAAGATAACACGAAATTTAAATAAGGAACAGTCTACAATAAAAATCAATTTCTTGACAGAAAATAATCTCTAATATAGGTCAGATAGGTCGAGAGGAGTGAGGGAGATTTGCTCTCTATAACTGCTCATCTATATTTGGGCCTCAATGGTAGAGTACCTTCTGAGTTTGATCCTTCATCTATAAAGGTTCGACAACCCTCATCTGAATTAAACAAAACAAATGACAAGGTTTCGAAACATGTAGCTTGTAACACCATATAATGATAGTAACATGATTTGGTCAACAAAACTGACTAGTTCCCATATTGGTTTTCTTTACTGTATAAAGAACCGTCTCGTTACACATACAGTTTGTTTTTCCTTTATTTGTTCCAGAAGAACCAGAACTAGTGACAGATGTCGAAATACCCGACGAAGGTAAGATAATAATTGTTAATTAGAGATCATCTTAAAGGGATAGATCCAGCTCATTAAAATGTATTCATCCACGATACAATCAATTATCTGTAAATTTATTATCTAATCTTGTAGTATAACAATAATAATTTATAATTAGCCGTGATATCTACACGAGTGTTTAAATGTGTGTGTGTGTGTGTGTGTGTGTGTGTGTGTGTGTGTGTGTGTGTGTGTGTGTGTGTGTGTGTGTGTGTGTGTGTGTGTGTGTGTGGCGTCCGTGTGTGTCTTTTAGGGTACATATAAAGAGGCAACAGGCACAGAGCATAAACATATCTAAACATCATTCGAGACCTATATCCATAAATCTAAATACAAGTACAACTATACATACATTAATCTAAAAATAAAATGTTCCATACCTGCACATGTTGATAGATGTATTTGTATACCTAAGCATGTGTCTGGTCTACTCATCAGCCTGTGGGAACCAGCTCATTCGCTTTTCGTACGCGACAAATATGTCACGCCCACAGGAAAGCGGCTACATGCAGGCTACGTACAAAAAGCGGAAGCACATAAAAACATACCATTTGATACCACAGCTCGCTCGCATGCGTGCGTGCGTGCGTACCGTGCGTGCGTGTGTGTGTGTGTCATTATCATCATAAACATTCACATTAATACGCATCTTGTATTTTAAACTGCCATATGGAGAAAAAACGTAATTCAGAGTAATGCAACGAACGGGAAATGATTGGGACAAATATATTATATTACTGTCAAACACCCAACTTTGAATTATGAGAATAAATAGATTTAAACAACGTGAGAATGTCTCCTATTCAAAACACCATTTATATTGCTTTAACTGCACTGGAAGTTTCTTTATCGATTTGAGTTTAAGCATTTTAAACATCGACTTAAAGTTTTGAATTATTTTTGAGAATGGGACAATAAAGGTATACGGACTTAACTCAGAGACTGAGCATCAAAAAAAACTCATAATACGTTAGACATCAACTTTTTTCAGACACTATCAGGTGTAATAATGTTTGTTTGTTGTTGTTGTTTTTTTTTGGGGGGGGGCATCATTTTATATTTTTGTGATAAAAGTATAATTTATGGAATTACTTTACATTCATTATTCGGTTTGACAGTCGTTTCTGGGATTTATTTCCCGCTTGAAGTGGCATGTGTAAATAGAAAAGATAATAATGTTACAAGACAGATAATATTTTGAAGACGTAGATTTTGTTTTATCGAACATCAATCTACATCAATTCATCAATCTAAAGAAAGGAAGACAATTTCCGGAAGAGATTGTACCATAATAAACCGGAAGTAGTCAATTAATGGACTAACATTTAACACCATAACAGCAATATACTGTAGTTAGTAAGTAAACTTACAGCATCTTAAAGATAAACTCCTAATCTAATATCATGTCCTCCTTTATCTAGAAGAGGAAGAGCCAGAAAATTATGTTACAATTAAAAGGCAAGGTAGACGAGGTGGAAGACGAGGTAAGTGACGGTTTGCATATATATATATATATATATATATATATATATATATATATATATATATTGAGTTTATTTTCCTTATTATACCCTTCATGGACTGGATAAAACTGGAAAATATTCAAGCCTGAACTTAATATCGGAATTCTGTTTTACTTTATGTTAAACCATAAATATTGATTGTATCTGATGATGATTATGATGATGATGATGATGATGATGATGATAAATCATAAATGTTGAAATAACAAGTCTACTATAATTAGACAATATAGTTTAACATTTAAGATCATCTTGAGTTATATATGTGAACGTTTGATCTTTTTCGTGAACGAAATCAATGATGGGATTTAGTTGCAGATTAATATCTGATATTTCGATCGATTCCCATGTCATCTTCACACTGTCACCAGGTATTTATGAGTCATAACAGCAAGCATTGGGTTTTTTTAAATTATTTTCAGGTAAGAAGAAGCCTCGATCAAAGGGAAAATCACACAGGAGGAGAAAAATAGGTAATATGTAGTGTTTGAACTCCAGGTTAAGGTAACTAAATCTCGGCTAATTGGTCAAATTTTGGCGTCGTTTTAAATGATACATCATGTCCTCGGGCGGCTTGTGCGTGTGGGGGAGGGGGGAGGGGTATGTTAGAGTTGATACTTTTTACCAGTTCCCGTATCTGTTTACAAATACTAAACAATAAACCCCGGTTTGATGTCTAATTGTGTTATATTAGTTTATAATATCTTCTATAATTTCCAGTAAGAGACCATATACCGAGTGAATCAGACGACACAACGCAAGGTAAAATCAAACTATAAAGTCAAACCTTTGAACAAATACACGTTAAAGTTTCATAAAGTGATATACTTTACGAAACTTTAACGTTGATATACATGTACTTTACAAATATCCTCATAGTTGTACCCAATGAACCTGGCAGTGAACCGAGCATGAGCGGACCTAGAAAAACTAGGCCAAACAAATCCGGAAAAAGGAAGCAAAGGATCCCGTCAGGAAAAAGGCGAAGGAAGATTAAAAAGTGTATGTAAAAAAAATGTATTCTATGAATCCGGTAATATGATAAAATAGAACATCATTTATTTATAATATTGCTCCTCATCCCATTGACAACAATTATTAGGATGAATTCGCGCCTTTTTGGTCAAGGGGCTCAATAAATGTTTGTGTGTAGCTTATTTCGGCATATTGTGAAAGACATCGAGGTGTCAGAAACTGATAAAAATACTTTCGCAGTTCCTGTCGTCCCTTTTTGTTGAACAAAGAAGCCATTCAGTTCTGGAATGTCCAAAATCCCAAAGTACTGAACTTACGGAAGCAGTTTAGTTATATCTTAGAGCGATATTATATCTCATTACCGCGAATAGTCTGGCCGAAAATGACACAAAATGGCAACAGTTTTAAAAAAATAATGGAAATACATTTAAATTATTGTTCCAACTTTTATGCAGCCATTCGCTTGTAGGCGCCACTAATGCGTTCAAAGTATTTTGGCACTTAATGGTTAAAACCATATAATGATTCCTACATCTGTTTACAAGTATTTTGACATCATTTCCATCGCTGTCAATGTAAATATATATTTGTTTACAAGTATTTTGACATCATTTCCATCGCTGTCAATGTAAAGATATATTTGTTTACAAGAATTTTGACATCATTTCCATCGCTGTCAATGTAAACATATATATGTTTACAAATATGTTGACATCATTTCCATCGCTGTTAATATAAACATATATCTGCACTAAGATTATATATTAGTATATAACATGTAACCTTCTGAAAACGATAAATATGTTATCTACACATTGATAGATGAGTAGAATGATAATTATTATTATTATTATTATTATTATTATGACTAATGTATGAAAGAAAAAGGATTTTAATGTAGCTAGGCCAAGATTGTAACCCCGATGCTAGAAGCATGAGGCCAAACGCGCTACCATTTAGGCCCCTCTCCTTCCGTCCTGCCCCCCCCCCAGAATGGATGGGTAATTAAGCCAAAATTTAATGGAATTATAAAACCGATATAAATTAGACATAAACTCGAATATTATCCGGTGTTTTATCAACATTACAGCTATAGATTTATGTTAGAATAGATAACTTAAATTAACTGACAATAACATACATAAAGATGATCTATTGTTCTAAAATGTAGCCTCATCTTGTCATATTTCAGTAAGAACGACACTAGCACCGCCGATGGAAATATCGGAACTAGAATCAGAACCAGAGATCCTGACAACAGAACCTTTCCGAGACCACGCTGCACCAAGGAGCATCTTCCTAGGAAGTCCTAGTGCCGAGTTTCCGGATCCAATAGGTACTACGCTTATTAAATGGGACACGTTTATTGTTTTTGAATGGGATTGCTATTGGGATATTTACCCATCTTCATCGGGATAATGTCCACGGGATATATATATATATATATATATATATATATATATATATATATATATATATATATATATATATGTCAGATCACCGTATCCTGGTACAGTTTAATAGGTAGAAGGTTAAATGAATCAATTTAATAAAGTTACTGTGACATAATGATTATTTTAATACATAATACATATTTACTATAAACTAATTAAGTACAACTAGCATTAATACTGACGTTAATGATGTATATTGATATTTATATAACTAGATCAGTTTTAAAAAATAATAGAAATACATTTAAATTATTGATCCGTATATGCAGCCATTCGCTTGTAGGCGTCACTAATGCGTTCAAAGTATTTTGCCACTCAATGGTTAATACCATATAATGATTCCTACATCTGCTTACAAGTATTTTGACATCATTTCCATGCGCTGTCAATGTAAACATATATCTGTTTACAAGTATTTTGACATAATTTCCATGGCTGTCAATGTAAACATATATCTGTTTACAAGTATTTTGACATCATTTCCATCGCTGTCAATGTAAAGATATATCTGTTTACAAGTATTTTGATATCATTATCATCGCTGTCAATGTAAAGATATATCTGTTTACAAGTATGTTGACATCATTACCATCGCTATCAAGGTAAACATATATCTGTTTACAAATATTTTGACATCATTTCCATCGCTGTCAATGTAAACATATACCTGCACTAAGATTAGATATTAGTATATAACATGTAACCTTCTGGAAACGATAAATATGTTATGTACACATTGATAGATGAGTAGAATGTTAATTAATATTAGTATTATGACTAATGTATGGAAAAATGAACATTAATGTAGCTAGACCGATATTGTAACCCCGATGCTAGAAATATGAGGCCAAACGCGCTACCATTTAGACCACCGAATACTTCTAGTAGTAGATTAGTTTCTTGTTGTTCAGCATATTCCATTATTAAATGTTGTTATTGTCAACAAAGTGAAAATATTAGAGTAAATATTTCTTTAGCGAAGTTCGCTAGTGTCGGTTATCGTTTGAAAATTGAAATGGCAACAGACGGGGTTTATTTACATTTTAAAATCAACTCATGGTTCGCGTTAATTCACGAGAAATAATACACAAACGTAATATATCAATCCCGCATTATTGGTCTATCAATCAGTACTTTTGTGTAAGACATTATGTCTCCGATTTGATGAGTATTTTCTATCTAAATAGCAAACCCGTTTGTTTATCAGAATTATGCCATCTAATATCTATGCCAGCGCATTATCACTTACGTGCGCATGCGCCATGAGTCTGCTGCTAGACGATGGCGAACGTTCTACACTGAAAATGACCACAAATAAAACAAATCGTTGAAGATATCTCTGAATTGTCCTGGTAAAATGATAATATTACAACTGCCATGTCCATTTTCGATATTATTATAAACGGCCAAAAATGTGTATTGAAGAAACAATATGGGAAAGCCACTGCCTACACGTAAACATTCGCTACGAATACAGCACTCCGCGGGTACACGGGAAATGTGTTCTGCGAACTACCACATAGAACTTCCAATTTAATCTATTTTGTTTACTAAATCAGTCTTCTTTGAATAGAAATATACTAAATATCACCTTAACTTTCATTTTCATTTACTGACTGTTGGAATGGTGGAGTATTATCACCGACAATTATCGTTAAAATATACCAACAAATCATGCCTACGCACTCAAAAGGAAAGGTGATCCAGGCTCTGCGAATAATGGGTCGTGTTTACTTTAGTAGTTCTAAATCTTGCCGACATATATCACCAGCTTAATTGGCAAGGTCTATTCAGCTAACTCTATATGAAATTACAAACCAGATATAAATTAGACATAAACCCGAATGTTATCGTGTGTTTTATCAACATTACAGCTATAGAGTTATATTAGAATAGATAACTGACAATAACATACATAAAGATAATGTATTGTTCTAAAATGTAGCTTCATCTTGTCATATTTCAGAAAGAACGACACTAGCACCGCCGATGGAAATATCGGAACTGGAATCAGAACCAGAGATCCTGACAACAGAACCTCTCCGAGACCACGCTGCACCAAGGAGCATCCTCCTAGGAAGTCCTAGTGCCGAGTTTCCGGATCCAAAAGGTACTACGCTTATTAAATGGGACACGTTTATTTTCCCGAATGGTGTTTACTTATTGATTCTAGCCAATATTCGTTTTCTGTACACGAAAATCACTATAACTCCATTTTATAAAATGGCGGTCTGATTATAATTGAATCATGTCAATCTAGACTAAGTAATCTGATTCTGTTGCTGTTATCTGAAAACTAAATGTTAGTTGATATTACTGTATATGAGTCATTGGTCGTTTGTTTGCGTTATAAGGATATAACTGTGTCAAGAGAATGTGACCTTGACCTTGGTTGTATATTTTACACGCGTGGAATATAATTTAATGGAAAACTTTCTTTGAATGAGATTGCTATTGGGATATTTACCTATCTTCATCGGGATAATGTCCACGCGATATATATATATATATATATATATATATATATATCATGGTTATCGTATCCAGGTACTGTTTAATAGGTAGAAGGTTAAATGAATCAATTTAATAAAGGTACTGTGACACAATTATTATTTTAATACATAATACATATTTAGTATAAACTAATTATGTACAACTAGCTTTAATACTGACGTTAATGATGTACATTGATATTTATATAACTAGAACAAGGTCCGCCGACGGGTGATAATTCTGGAGCTATTGTCGACATGAAAGGTAAATTTACAAAATGGTCTAATCCTTATAATGGGTAGTATATGTCTGATGTGTATATGTGTGCTCGTGTGTGTGTGTAAAGTATGATATATATATATATATATATATATATATATATATATATATATATATATATGTTATTGATGCCACATTCGCAGGTGAGAAGATGGACGAGAAATATTACAGGGAGACAATAAACAGGAAGTTTACTTATCCAATAGTACCTCACGAAATAGTCCGTAAGTGTTTTACAAGACAACATGATGTTTTAAGTACTACACGAAATTATTACTAATTTACCTATATCCTAAGACAATATGGGTATTGTTTGTCTGAAAAGACAACAAATAAACAAAGAATAGTCTGGTTTTTCCAAAATAAATGTTTACTGTTAGGTTACAGTCAGACAAACGAATGACGATCAGCTCCTGCAAAATAATATAAAAACATGCTATTTATACCGTTTGGAACGATTGGTTTGAAATATGGTGAGACGCCATTGATTTCCTGTCATACGCATATATATATATATATATATATATATATATATAACGACATATTGTAAATCTGAACAAAATCCCCGATTACATTTACGATAATTTTATTTGATTAAAGGATATTGAAATGACAATTTGTGTTTACTTTTATAGTTACATACAATCAGCTACATCTTGATGCGATTGTTGATCGGGAATATTCGATTCTCGAGACATAATAGTATTTTGTTTGACGTATTAGATACACAGCCACTTTCTTCCTTTGTCGTAAATAAGACAAGATTGAGATATACTTGGGTGTAATAAAGCGAGAAATTTTAATATATGTAAACGTGACTTAATCGATTTTGATTTCCAAGTACATTGTGTACACACACCACACATAACTGGACAACGTTGTACAGATGCTGGAATTGGCAATAAAAGCGATTACAGACCAGACAAGTAAAATTGTGTCCTGTGTGACATATCCTTTAATTTATCAATCCTCCATTCCATTTACAGGAGGCATTGCCAAAGCTACCGCGACCAGCTTCACGACCTACACCAAGCCGTACCAAGCGATGAACATGCACAACATCCGTGGTTGGATGCCCGAACTCCGGGTCAAAGAACAACAATGTATCACGTTAGATCTCGGTAGCCAAGTGAACATCCACGGGGTCGCCTCATCAGGGGGCAGGTGGAAAGGCAAATGTTCGTACGTCAAACGTTACACGGTCTACGTGAGCCGCGACGGTGAAGACTGGCAGTTAATGTTGAAGAAGGGCACCAAAAGAGAGAGGGTACGTCTCGGTGATGATGATGATGATGATGATTGATGTTTGATGTTTTACGGCCACTTTTGTGCACATGGTAGGCTAAATGGGCCGAGCGACCTCCGAAGGTAATGAAGCGAAGTCAAAGATGAAACAACCATCAGATATTCCCACTCCGGGATTCGAACACGGGTGGTAGTGATCTGTGGTCCAACACGCTACCGCTAGACCACGGAGGCGCCCCTGGTACGTCTCGGTATTCGCTATCTTGTATGGAGATCCCTCTTAACAGATCCGGTCGTAAGAGGGATGGTCGTAGATCTTATTTATGTTTACCGGCCATCTTTAAATTCCAAGGCTAGAACGTTCCGGCGACTCAGTGATTAGCGGGCTGCGTTGTAAACCTTTAGGTTCCGGGTTCGAATGCGCCCCATCTATGTGCCCCTTCCCCGGTGGAAGTCGCCCCTCGATCGCACGCCCGAATGGCTACCAACGTTCAAGGTTAAACAAAGAACTCCCCTACTCGCACAGTTTTAGCCAAAAGCTTTATTCCTATTACTGCAATCGATTTACATCAAGCGGGATAGCGTCGCTGAGTCGTTTTTGGGACGTTTCCAATAATTTGGGAAATGACTAAAGAAGAAAAACGACCTTTTAAATATAGGATACAAATACGTTTTCCCCGATGTAATGTCAGACATTTGTATTAGTTCGCGTACCATCATAAGATGACTGTATCAGCTTAAAGGTAATCTTTGATAATTAATTGTCCATTGTCCTGCCGAAGTGAAGGAATTTATGTTTATCGTCAACGAATTTTACTGTTGTTGTTGCAGCTGCTGTTGTTGTTATTGTTGTTGTTGTTGTTTGCAGTCGTAATTTATCAAATAGCTAGTATAGAGCTAAACATAATCGCTAATCGGATATCACGAAAATCCGACCAATTTTATCTGGATCAGCATGATATAACTAAGATAGCCGTCTTTGTCATTGGCAGGCCTTCCTCAATAAAGACTGCTACGATGTGACGTTCCATTGTCTACACAAGTATTACGGTAATCCATTCGAGGCGCGATACGTCCGTGCGTGTATCATTCCAGAACAGTACGAGAACTACCCGATGATGAAGTTTATAGTCTACGGCTTTAGGAGTGAGTACTATTATAACATAATAATCACGATATAATAAGCCTGATTGGTACACCGACGATCCATTATTAACAACATGCGGACATCAACCATCGCGGTACCAATTGTATATCAGACCTGGGGTAATTGTAATAGTAGGAGTAACGATTACCTTTTTCGCAGTAATAGTAATAGTGAATCTCATTTTGAAAGTAAGAGTAATTGTAATTGTAATAGTTGATAAAGTAATAGTAATCCACTATTACTTTGCTATTATATTTTGTCAGACACACAATACATTTTGCCAGATATGTCACTGCACCGTCAAATCTCACTGTCACCTGATTGGCTGCTCAATCAAGTTGTCATTTATAATATTGTTTGAAACAGACTAAGTACTGCGTACTTAACCGAATTCAAGTTGATTACCACGGGCTCCCAATTATCCCCCAATTAAGAATCTATATTTGGCATCCCTGATGTTGGCATTACTTGTGCCACTGTTCATATATAAGCTCCCCAATTTACAGGTCGACATCATATCTTACACCTGCTATCACTGAATTACACCTGATATACACATAACCTGATGTTTAATATGTTTTACGCTGTATCTAGGATATTATCAATAATATAGACATCCACATAAAAAACTATAAATCATAATGGCTAAAGTATCACATCTGAGTCATTTTGAGATGTCTACTAATACCGACGTCAACTACAAAGCCAAATGTAAGCATTGTGGTTCAAGCATATCAGGCTCAGCCAAGACTATTTCCAACTTCACCACAGTATTTATTTGTAGATTATAATATATTGTATACTGCATGTATTATTATTATATTATTATATACCACATTTGAAAAATGACAAGAAAATAAATGTAACAGTAAACACATACCGTAATCTACTATTATAAACTTATGAGAGCGCATGCACATTACTATGCAAGAGGCAATTGGTGTATTACCTGGTATTGTTGTATGCACCATCTTGCTAATCATGCCCATTCAGCCATGACAGGCATATATGGAAATTCTTCACCTATTGGGAATTTACTAGTGACCCAGTAACATATAAAACTACCAGTACTATCATTACCATTACCAATACTACAACTACTACTAATAATAATAATAATAGCATAAACAAAAATATAATAGTAATAGTAAGAAATGTAATAGTAATATATTACATTCAATATCAAGTGTAATAGTAATAGCAATACTCAGAAGTAATAGTAATAGTAATATATTACATTTCAAAGTAATTGACCCAGGTCTGTTAGATATACAGCCATATTCTTTCGTACCCACTATACTCATAAACGCGATATAAATTTAACGATCACTTATCTCAAAACACAGCCATTTTACTCAAACACAGGGCATTTTTCCTTTTCACGCTGCACATTTTCTCCTGGAATGAAACATCGGCCAAAATTCGATAGTAAACGTTTATGTTTAAAAACATGCAGTCTACTTTTAAAGGCCAAAATACAGCGATTTTTGTCTGCAAAAATCATTTTGAATTGGCTATCTTAAAGAACTCCATCACTTTGTCTATATCACTGTTGTTGTTGCTGCTGTTGTTGTTGTTTTGCAATGTATATTATATACAGCTATAACTACAAGAATTTGCGCTTTCATACATCAGTTTCGCAATCAGCCAACGAAATACGAGTTTAGATTCCTAACCTAACACAAATACGGGTGACCTTTACCAAATATGACGTCATTTACAGGATATTCCTCGGACACCTCCATGGCATAACTTGTAGGGCGGTTGGCCACAGATCTATAGCACCTGGGTTAAAACCCCAGCCGGTCTATGTCAGAAGGGTGTTTCATCTTTCACTTCGCCTCGTTGCCTTTGGATGTCGCTTGGCCCATTTGGCCTACCATTTAGCCTAATCAGAATGTTTTATATAGTTTTTTTTTATCTCAGTGACACGGATCTTGACATAGCATAATAAACCCAGTAAATAATTATGTATAATAGCGTATAATTATGTATGTGATGCAATTTTGCATGCATAATATTTGTACATGATACGCTGTTTCCAAGGATGACGTCATATAGGAGAGATTTTAAGCAATGATCGACAGAAGAGGGTACTTACATTAACAGCCAATTTTCATAGATCCTGATTTTTACTGTATTTTCCATAAACCTTAAATCTTGATTGGGGTTCTAAAATTGTATCAACATAATAGATCGATTATCACAAAAACAAAACTAATAATCTAAAATCTGAACCTTACACTTACAAATTAATTATGTTAGTTTGATATTTGTGTTGCTAATGCTTGTCAATAAAAGTGTGTATTTGTGTATTTATACAGAGCGTAATGACCTGGCACACATCATGGGTGAGTAAAACTTGATGTTTCGAAGAGAACTATTGGTTATTTACGCAATCACCATTATTATTAGCAGTATTACTTAAACAATCTTACAGTAGAATACACTTCAAGTGGTCTACATATATCATAATGATAACTATCACCTATACGCATATGGACATCTTTGCCATACACGATTCATCATGCAATATAAGTTGAAAAATATATGATATGGTTTTCCGCCTTATTCAGGTATGATGCAGGATAGGAACACGGTATCGGTGACTGGCTGCCAGTGTTACTGGGATCTGAGCCTTAAGAGTTGTGCCTGCTGTTTGGCCAATGCCAGACAATGTAGCTCGTCCTATCCTTATCAGTGTGTTAGGGCTGGAGATGCCGCTATGTGTGGCTCAGGTAAGTCGGGATGGAGTGTGGGTTCTTCATGATAAACGAGGGCTACGGTTACTGAGGTAGATACTGGGTGTGTGTGTGTGTGATTGTGTGTGTGGTGGTGAGTGAGTGAGTGAGTGAGTGAGTGAGTGAGTGAGTGGTGGTGAGTGAGTGAGTGAGTGAGTGAGTGAGTGAGTGAGTGAGTGAGTGAGTGAGTGAGTGAGTGAGTGAGTGAGTTTGACGTAACAATGCCAGACACAAAGATAGATATACAGATAAAGAGGTACAGGACGGTAGACTGACAGAGAAGCATATAGAAAAAAGAGGAACTATGACAGAAAGATAAATAGATTATAGATATATATATATATATATAGAAAGAGAGAGAGAGAGAGAGAGAGAGAGAGAGAGAGATAGATAGATAGAAGGACCATTGACTGAAAGATATATCAAACTGTTGTATAAACATATAGACTGAAAAATGGCAAGGTAAAGGTACTGATAGACAGACAGACAGACAGACAGACAGACAGACACGAAATTACAGGAAGTTTGATTGATTGATTGTTGTTAACTTTGTTGTTGTTGCTGTGTCTTTTCACAGTTATTTCTGCTTACAGTGACACACAAATATCACTAACAATGTAAAAAGTTGACGTTCATTCCCATATTCCCTTTCCTCTTCTAGTCGATGCCTTCCCGAAATGGTCCCGAGAAGAGCCGATGAAGGTACGACCTTCACCGACTGAAGATCCATCTGAAGACGAAGAACAACCTCTTATCATCTGCGCCGAGGATCAAGTCGTCTGCCCGTCGGATCCCACCAAGTGCAAAGATGCCGGATCCCTGCGCTGCATCGAGGCCGAGATTCCCGATCCGGAAATCCAGCTGCAGGAGGCCGACGCCATATCCGGTTTGTTGGACATCAGTGATGAGGAGGCCGAGGGCGTGGTAGCCGATAGTCTTGTGGAAATGGAGGAGGAAGATGGGGCACCGACTGAGACAGAACCTCAACCAACCGAGACCCCATCATCTGGGGAGGATCAGGATCAGAAGGAGAATACTACCAGCCCCGGCACAACGCCCAGCATCGAGTGTATATGTCCGCCGGCGTAATGGTGACAGCGTATATGGCCACACGATTGACGGCCAATACCCCACACATACCCAATCAATCACTAAATCACCCACCCCATACCCAAGTTTTACGTCTTCCTTGTCGAACGTTTAAACGTTGAGTACAATTATTCTCATCTAATTATAGACGGCTAACATTTATGGTTTATGTATATGTAGTCTCCTAACCGGTTTATTGTTCATGTATTTATGAATATACACTGCAGATACCCCAATGATTCGGTTTTATTGCTTGAATAAAACTGCTACAAGCCTTTATGACTTATTTTATTACGTATTTGTGAATTGAGACAAAATTAATATCACGCGGGCGCGCACACACACACACACAGAGGGGGGGTGATTATTTTGGTATAATATTAACCAAATAAAAAAACTTCCACCAGAAAACTACATTAAAATGTTATCAGAACACCGTACATCAGCCATTACGACAACCTGCTTAATTTATTAGTGTACATATCCTACTTGACCTATTAAATTCCGGAAATATGATAACTAGGCCATAGTTCAAATACAAACGCCAATACTGTACCAGACACACCGGTACCAGACATATAGTTTATACCATAGACAATTAGCTAAAAAAAATGTTACACGCTGGAACTAAATACTGTATACACTCAAACATTCCCTGTTGAGACAGTATTTTGGTCTTCAGTGGAGCTCCCAGACGACCCCCCCCCCCCAACACACACACACACACACACAAATATACTCACTCACACGAGCAATGAACACAGTGGTGTATCTTCAAAGAAATAAAAAGAACAAGTCCATTCCAGAGCACAGATTTGAAAGCTCGATTTAGTATGGATGATCGTACATAAGCAAAATGATCGTGTTTTACACGGGGGAGTATGTTCCCTGTGACGTACAAAAACCGATCAATATATATGCTCTGATGGCTGAAAACCCGATGATTCCCAAATACATTATGATATTTTGGGTAACTCGGTGAAGAAAGAAATAATTCGGTTTCCCCATAAAAAAAAATTACATCTCTGATAATTAAAACCGTAACAAATTGGTGAAATATTCTGTATATTCTGAGAGTGAGTGAATGAGTGTGCCACCCAGTCAGTGACTCAGTCAGTCAGTAAGTCCGTCGATTGGTCGATCGTTTATTTGATAGGTCAATTATTAGGTCATTCCATGTGTTAAGTCCTTTTTGCCTGTCTATTCTATTAGCAGCGTAAAAATTCGTCATGCAATGGCGTTATCAAGCTATTTTACACGCTGTTGCTCAAAGCTTGGCAATTTATAGCAATTATTTAATCGAAATACACTAAATCAATACTGTTATCAATCGCCATTTCAACTCTGACCTCATTGTAAATACGACCGAGGACACACTAAAAAGCGAACTATCGCAACAACAATTATCACACCACCACATACTAAACATCGATACGTTGGTGTTCTACTCTATGACTGCATTCATTCGAGTCTAAGGCATACTTCATACGATGCTCACGAAATTCACTGTGCGTAGTTAATAATCAACATTTGATATGAAATGATAATCAACCTTACAAAAAATATCAATGGAATTTCAATTATTAAGGTTTTGTGAACAAATCATGAGAGAGGACTAAACAACTCTTTTCATGTTTATTTTGGAACCGAAAAGACAAGTCACAGAACATCGATCCCTGAAATTCACATTTCATTATGCCTTGTTAATAGCATTGTAAATGTAGATTTATAATTTTAGTGAATTTGTAAAGCAACGATAACGGCATAAAAACAGGAAGATATCTTCACTTGGAAAGAAATGTGTCCTGACAGAGAATTCTTTCACTTTAGTGTTATTGTGATTAAGATATTTGTACGACATTCTGGTAATATCGATGAGGATCTGAAGGATTTGAGTACTCTCGGTATCCTTGTAATTGTACTCACGGGTTTCACTGTACTACTTGACCGATCTTCGGAATAATCATAGGATACTGGAAATGACATAATTTATGCCAATGTCGTGTTAAACCTCGTCTGTCCTTTAGTTATTTGACAATGTTTAACTATCCTCGTCAAAAATCCCTATTAGTATCCCGATGAAACATCCCGATATTGGCGATAAGTGGCGACAATAACTGCCCTCAAAGTGGGTCGAGTACACCCTGGTATAATACACAACTGATCCATGTGTATTAAAGCTGTAATCTATATTAGTACTCCTTTAGACCAGTATAATACTTCGTGCTAATATTCACCAGCACTCAGTTTATAGAAATTTAAAAACTTTCAGCCAATTTCGAAAAAAGTACTAGTTTCTAACATATTACGATATAAACAATTGATTGGTTTTATCGGGATATAATTATATGACTAGTCATTATAATTGTTGTGTTTTATGCGATATTGTATTACAATCTTTTGTAAATCACCCGATAACACACATTTCTCGCATGAAAAAAGTGTAACGTATATGTGGTATATAATAATGATAATAATATTAATAATGGTGGGATGTCCAATATTTTGCCATGTCATACAAACTATTAGCTCATAACCACAGGGGCGTAGATCATATGGAATGGGGCGAAGGGTAAATCATTCCGCCTCGTTATTACAGATAGGGATTAAATATGTATCATCCGCGCTCCTTCATATCCATTGACATCCCCCGCTCCGATTTCATTGTACATAAATATATCCCGCCCTGTACAACATCATCACGTGTTCACTATGTAAAGCTGCGAATTCTAAAGGAAAAAACAGTTTATATTCAACCGTAAATCGGCCACTATATAACATAACCAGATCAGAAATAGTACTGACTCGGAATTCCACCTTCACTTAGCCATGTACTAATAATATCTTTCTAATCATTAAGAAGCTCAATTGATGCCACCCGCTCACTATTGTCGTGCAGATAAAATGACCGTTAAACGTGGGGTATTGTTTATAACCAGCATACAAAAGTTAACGATTCCTTCGCCGAAACATCACTCAACTAATTCGATATAAAGTGAAACGCGTCATGAAACAACACTGGACCTTGTCAAATGAAGAGGGCTCGTTATATATATTTGTAGTAATTAAGTGTATAATATGTTAAAATTCGCTTATCGCACTCACATTTACGCACCCCCCCCCATCATAATTCTAACACAAACAAAATTCTTAAGAGATGACTGTCAATTCTAAATTTAAACTGTTTTAGTACCGTGTATCAGTGTGTGTGTGTGTGTGTGTGTGTGTGTGTGTGTGTGTGTGTGTAGCACGCAGTTCTGGCGTATATATGTCGTAGCGTGTAGATAATATATCCAGTACAACCGGAACTCAAACAACAACCAACTTTTCAGAGTCAAACTGTCAGTTTATAAACTGGATTGTTATTGCTCTCGTCGTCGTTATCAGTAATACGTTCTGGTTTCGGATTATTTCGTCAGTTGGCCAAATCTGTCGACAATCTGTCGTGTGAATGTGTCTACACTAAAACGTCAACAAGTTAGTAGGCAGAGGTAATGTCAACTTAACAACTTGTAATGCCTAATCTTGCTAGAGTCTAGATCTAATGGTTCGTAGCTGTGATTGATGACACGCGTATATACACACACACACACAATCATATATGTACTGACATATCTGGCTAACAGTTGTCTTTCCTTCGTGGAAGTCTCTCTCTTAAATTGGTCTGCTTCGTTTTATCAGTAAGTGAAACCGAAATCAATAACAATATTAATAATAATAATTAATTATTTAATAACTCATACAGATCAGCATGCTAATTGTCTATCTTTGATCCTACATCAGTTATAATGGCTGATAAGAAAGATTGGGAACGTCTGTTTAATGAAGTTGATAAAAACAAGAATGGCTTCCTGACAGCCGGAGAACTAGCCAAGGAGATGATCAAGATAGGATATCCTGGTACTGAGGCTAAGATCAAGGTAATCATGATATTATGGAGTCATGTAGCTGATGGTGGTGATGATGATGATGGTTGGTGATGATGATGATGATGGTTGGGCTTTATGAGAGTGATGACTGGATGTGAGTAAGCTGAATGTCGGAGGATATATTTGTAAAAATATTGATGATGTTGATGATGATGATGATGATGACGACTAGGCTGGCATGTTTTTACACAGGTGTTATTTACATTGTTTATTAATCTCATGGTAAATAACGGTGGGTTAATGTAGAATCGTAAAAAAAACTTTTTATAGCAAATGTTACCTGTATTGTAAAAATCATGATTAGATCAAGTGTAACAGAGTTAATAACAGCTGTTCATTGTAATACAGTTTTAATAATAATACACATTGTATAATACGTAGACAAAGTGTTTTTTAACAATTAATAATCTCACCTAACACATATAAAATTAGAATTTTCCCATGATACCTCAATCACTCAATCTATCCAACACTTTATCCTCACTGTATGACCATTACTTTATGGGCGGGCTTATTTGTTTAAGATGTACTGCTTATTACAGTTAATGAGTTATCTCCTAGTCTACACCAATAAAGTTTGCACATGTCATTGTACATTTTCCCCTAATCAGGGGGCTTATGACTTCATTTTCAAGTGCATAAAACAGCCCAAATCCACAATGAAATCAATATGCTCATTTCTGATTCTACCTTCGTGAGCTGAGGGTGCCTCCATTGTCTAACAGTAGCATGTTGGATCACAGATTAATACCACCCATGTTCAAATCTCGGCATGGACATATCTGAAGGTTGCTTCATCTTTGACTTCGATCCATTACCTTTGGAGGTTGCTCGGCCCATTTAGCCTACTATGTACAAAAGTGGCCGTAAAACATCAATCATCAATTAATCATCATCACTTTTGTGAGTTGATACCGGACTGCTGAAAAGTTTATGACATTGAAAATCTCTATGTTGCGTTAAAGGTTATTGTCCGCTCCAGTTCTCCAAACCAGATATCGAAGTGGCAGAAAAATGCTTCAGACCAACTCTCATTGATGAACAAGTTGAAGTAGTCACATATGTGCCCCTTCCCTCTTATGAAGGCAGCTATCTGACCAGAAAACAATTAGACATTGTCATTGAATGGATTACTGGTATCCATAGTCAATTATACAATGCCAACACTAGCAATGCAGTTCATATATGGATTGTAAATACTACAATATACACTAGAATAGTATAACAATAGTAAATTAAGTGCAACTATAGTCCATTGCAGTGTTTTTGTTACATATGAATGGCCTATATATAGCCTATATTTGACCTAAAAAATCCTATATTTCCTATATTTTGAGTGACAATATTGGCTGGGATGTATGTAAATATTGTGATGAAGTTCTCGCCAGTTAGTTGATGAAAGGTCCTCTGATCTTATGGATTGCCAAGTCACTTCCTCATTAGCTATCAAACTGTTATCAGTTTGATCCGCATCCGGCGAAAGAATATTTTCCAATTTTTTATTTATTTATATGAAATCTTTGTGAGATGTCCATCACTGAAGATATAATTATGTAAATGTGATTAATAATGTACACTGTATATGGCTGGTTGTACAGTTTTTAGTGCAAATCTTATAATATTTTATTTTAAAAATGTGTGTGTGTGTGTGTGAACGTACATCTTATTTTAGTTTACACGTATTCACCCATTAAGAACTGTTATAAAATAATAATAGGTGCAATTTAGTACAATTTTATTCTAGTATGCAGTAAAAATATAATAATTTTACCTTTTTCCTCCCGTTTGTTTAGGCATTCCTTTGTACAGCTGATCTGTCTGGAGACAGACAACTCTCCAGACAGGAGTTCTTGGCTGCTATGGACACAGCACCAATAGAATTTCAGATGTAAGCATTGATTGAATGATCTTATTCGTGCAGTTTAATCATCGACATTCTTTAACCCGAATCATTTACAAACTTATTTTTAATTCTTCACAATGCTGATCTGGGAATTTAATTTTTCTTATCGTTTTTATGGTACTATATTATGCATGTTTGTACTGGGCAGGGACGAGAATCTGATTGATTTCTAGCTTTCTCTCCCCCGACATCCTTGAATTGCATGGATTTCTTAATTATCTACGCCAACTATAAGCTAGTCTATTATATATTTGTTCTGTTGTTGCTTTGCTTTGTAGTTCTGCATGTACTGAATATACTGAGAATTAAGCTCAACTGCGGCTAGACTGTGATATCACTCCTGCATGAACTCAACTCATCCTATCAATTCTTTGTTCACATATAACTTGCAGTATGCATGGTGTTCATTCTAAGACACATATTTTCCATACTGTGAGTGAGTGAATTTCTGAGTGATCGGGTGAACAAGTGAGTGATTTGATTGCCCTTAACATGAATCACACCTGTGAAATATTGCCAGTAAGCTATTTCCCAGGGAATGTGTAGTCTTTTGTTGATGAATAAAAGATCCAACTGAGTATTGAGCCCATCATCTGCAGTTCTGCAATACAATGCATTAGCAATGGACTAAGAAGAATGACATCCATACTGTTAGACTCACCAAAAATTAGTTTATTTTGCCTGAAATCTATTGGTTTTAATATGAGATAAGTTTAATGAAGACATTCTGCTAAACATAGAAATTACTATTGGAGATGATGATGATTTTAAAACTGTATTTACAATAGGTAAGTGGCCAGTCAGAAAATAGTACTGAAATCCATGACGAAATTCCCTGATGACACAACACCCCCCAATTTCTTAAAATCCCCCAAAACCAATGTTATGAGGACAAAACCCCAACCATATTGTACACAACCCCCTGAAATTTCAGTGTTTTGGAAAAAGATTTTTATGTTATAGATGTTCGTTGTGTGTATTTATAGTGAAATAACCTGGTATACCTTCAGGATTGGCAAAAGACCGGTCACTAAGAGTATTGACCAGACCACTGGTCAATACTGGTTAAAACCACCTTTTTGCTGGTCAATTCAAAAATTCCCTTTTAAAATGTTTATTTTATGGTGTGGTGGCATATCGACATGTAAACCATAGTATCCCCTGAGTACATTCATATGGGGGGGGGGGGTTGAAGTCAATTAATAATTTATTTATTCATCTATTTAACAATAGTTTTAAGAAAAATTACTATTTAAGATTTAATTGATGTATTATATCACCTTTGGCCACATAGCACTGTCTGATAGTGATTTATTAGTATCAGAACATTGTTGTATTAGAACATGTTTACATGTAAAAAATAACTCCATGAATCTGCCACAACCAAGATAAAGCTTACAGTTTGGTGGTCATCTGTTCATAGATCAGGCACTGTCACTGTGTCAGTTCTGATATGTGTACTATAGGACAGAATCTTGTGTCCTGTCCAGCCACCTCAGCTGCTATTGAACGGTTATTCTTAAACTTTGGAGTCATTCAAACAAAACTCCGGAATAGACTGAGATTGCAGAAAACTGCTAAACAGGTTATGCACTACCGATTTCTCCGTGGGAAAGGACTGATAGACTGGTGAACATAAACATTTATCCATGGGATAGGACTATCTATTATCAGACTCATTTTTATTGTTATTATTTTGTGCAATGTCAGCAAGCTCAAGTTTAATGTAATAAAAGATATGTATTGACTAGTATTGACCACCTTTTTTAGTATTTACTGGGGCGGTTTTAACCAGTTAAAACCGGGGGTGATTTTTATCGGCCAACCCTGTATACCTTAAATAAATATTTTATTTTAATACTGTTTTTCCAATAACAATGATATTCTGATTTTACCTGTATATTTATCACACCCTGCTCTATTAGTGATAATTGACATAAATATGACTAAAATACTGGACTAAAGCAGTGAAGTCATCACTGATAATTATTATCTGATCTGGCAAACCTGTTGTCATCAAATATTCCCCCAAATGGGCAATAACATATGGATAACAATTGAGAACGGCGATAATAATCAGAACAATGCTGTCACTTCTGTTGGGATCACTTTGATAATCATCCAACATATCTTATTGGTCACATAAGTCAATTGTTTCAATATGTGCAGTGACATCCATGATGGGTTCAAATCCATTGAGTCAAACCTCAATGAAGCTGAATACTGGATGAGATGGAAGTGAAGATGAAACTATAGGATACTATTGATTACACCCAGATTTATGACAATAAAACATGTTTATATATGTTCTGTGTATTCATTTGTTTAAATATATTTTTATAATAAATATAATATATATTGAGATATGTGCATTATTACATATTCTAATTTGGTCAGTATATTACTGGAAATAACAATTTCATGGACAGTCGGGGGATTTTGTGCGCAGGAGGTTTCATCTTCGGGGATTTGGTTCTCAGGGCTTTGCCACTGGTGGGTTTTGAGACAAGAGGGTATTATCTGGATGCCATATTACTTTAGGTTTTTTTTATTCCTGGTAGTTTAGATTCTGTATTAATAATCTAAGGACTATTTATTTTTTAAATTGTTGCTGTTGTTGATCGTTTAGCTTCGATACTGGTGACACCTGGAACATCTTGCAGAGTGTTGACTGCCTGGGAGGGGGGATCCCTGAAATGCAGATATGAATCAGATTTACACCCACCTCCTGGAGGTTTGCAGTGCAATGCTCTAACCACTGCACTATCATCATCATTATCATAATACAGTCTGATATAAGTTACTATCTGTCTGCACTAGGGAGCTCGACTCATTTCAGGGGCTACTAACCTAATTAATATCATACTATCATGATATCATCAACTATCTCAGGAGCATACTGTTGCTAGGTGTCTTTTAAGTGCACGCAGGCACTAATAGTACAATGGTTAGAGCAATGAGTTTCAAAATTCAAGGTTGTTGGTTTGAATCTGACTGATACCGATATGTTTGTGGAATGTTTTCCGAAGGATATCTTTACTGTACCACATTAATACTCGAACATTATGACTGTCAACAGTGTGACATCTTTTCCTTAATTTATGTTAACATCAATCGTGTATTTAATTTAGGCAGATCCTTGTACAATATCATTCACCTTAGCCAGCCCTTTCCACCGTATCATTTACTTTAGCCAGACCTTTCCACAATACCATTTACTTTAGCTAGACCTTTTCACGTTATGATTATCATTTATTTAAGCCAAACCTTTCCACGTCATTATCTTTGTCCTGACCTCATAAATTTTACTGAATTCAACCGATTTAAATGACTGCATTATAAAGACCTAGTTTCATACCGGAAGTTCTTTATGCGTTACTCTTGTTGTTGTTGTCCACTTCTGCAAAGGATCAATCCCAGCTTGTACTCCTTATGTTAGATATACGTTAATAATCACTAGTACAGAGTTGTAAAAAGGAAATGATTGTCCATATATAAATAAACACACGCGCGTACTGTGATTCTCCCCGAACAACAAAAACGATGTACTTTATATATAGAGAGAGAGCTCCGGTGGCCTATCGGTTGAGCACCCGGCACTTGGTGCCAACGGTCACAGGTTCGAACCCCGCAAGAGGTCGAAACTTTTCCAGAGATTAATTTCTCGGCTCACAACATCGTGGGTTATTTAAAATAAAGGGGGACATTAAAAACGCCCTGAGGACGTAAAACACTCCGGCAGTGACCACCCTCAAGGTATTTCGGCTCCATCATTCCGTACTGCTCCCCTGTGAGTGATGGGGAGGGGGGTGTTCTCAACCACTCGAACATAGAGGCTGTGCCGAATAAGCGACAGCCTGGGGATTCTTCCCGAACAACAAAAACAATACTGTGTTATGATGGAACAAGCACCTGGCTGAGTACGCTCTATTAGAACTGGTTGCTTGCTTGTAGTTCGGGGAATATCCTCAGGTTGTCGCTTGTTTAGCATAGAACTGGTCATAGATCACAATTATTTATATATGGTCTATAGCAGGGTTGGAGCGATTACAGGACCACAGTAATCGGTTACTTGAGAATTATACGATTACATTAATTTTGACTGTAATCGATTACAGTGTAAAGTAATCACGATTACAATCATGATTATAATGTCTATCACAAAAACATCAACAAGACAAGAACATTAAAGCAAAAATACTGCGTCGTGTATCGTGTATAGGCTGTACTAAACAAGCGACAGCCTGGGGATACTCCACGAAATACGAGCAAGTAATCGTGTGGCGTGACTACAGCCAGGTAAGGTTTATATGATATATAAGATAATTGTAATATACACAAGAAATAATGTTTAGTAACGCACTTCAGATTGAGGATAAGAACAAAACCGTTTTGGCCTGGTATAATATGGTAAATAATCTTGTGTAATCGTGAAAGTAATCGCTGATGACGATTACATTGCATATGGAAATGGCGATTACGATTACTGGACATCTGGTGATCGATTACAATCGATTACGATTAACCTAACCATGGTCTATAGATCAATATCAAAGTGATTCATAGTGATAGTTAACCATTTAGAGTAAACACAATATAGCCAGATAGTTCTGGTTGTAGTTAACAGTACACACTACAAAAGGCGGAGAAATATGCCCTTGGGTGAAGTAGAAAAGCGGAACGGATATATTAACGTGTGTGCGTCTATGTTCACATAGGAATCTATTTACTGGCAAACATGATATCAAATGTTCTTAAATCTTAACACTAATCTAAGGATTTATCATTTCTAACCGGTGCTAACAGTTGTGCACCTATCATTGGTGCACCTGAACATTATGATAACATTGCGAAATCCATACTATTTTCTATTTCTAGGTGAAATATGTATGACAATCATGAACTTTGCTTCTTTGGCTGATTTATCTTTATCTTGAATTTACACCTATATTTATATTGTACTTGAGAGATTATTGCATTCTGCAAATCCACAAACTATCAGTTGGTAAATGGCCATTACGTTTCCTAATAATTCACACACAACGTACGCAATCGATTTAAATTTCTTTGGCCTTGACAGATGGCAATAAATGGCATCTCACTTTTTGTTTTGCTTTCCAGCGCCGCCCTTTTACATACTGTATTCTCTATGTTTGACACTAGCGGAGACGGTGAAATCAGCCAAGACGAATTTAGACGAGCCTTAGACAAAATGGGCAGAAAGCTGACTGAAGATCAATTAGATGATCTTATTAGCCAGATAGACTCTGACCATTCGGGAACAATTAGCATAAAAGAGTTTCTCACGGCAGTCAAAGTGAGACTGATATGAAAGTGATTCCCTTTTATTTATTTATTTTGTGGACAAAGTTTAAATGCTTTTGTTTTGCAGAAGTTTTGTTATTAGCGCCTATAGTTATGGCGCGTTGATTCCTTGGAACGTTTCAATAAACGCTTTCATATTTTTATTAGCCGATGTCTTGATCATGAACTGTCTCGACGGAACTTGTGGACTGTGGGGACACGTGCACACTCGTTCGGGTGCCGTCACACAAGCGCGCGCACACATACGCTGTTTATCAAACATTTAGTAAAACAATACAAAAGCAGAAAAGCTCCCTTTTTTCAATTCTGCCTAAACATAGAGGCTTCTTGCACCGTTGTGCACCTTTCATTTATGTACCTGAACATTGTGATAACACTCTGATATGTGCAGTATTTGCTATTACTGGATGAAATATTTATAATAATTTAATTAGTGTATATAATCATTTACTCATTTGGGGATCGATCACTCAGTTAATACATAAAAGATCCATAATAAAAAGTTATCATGTGAAAGATCCAGTCGGAAATATGCTGAATCAAATTGAAGATTTCTATAAATTAAAGTACATCGCAGCTGAATGTGGTACTCTGGTAATCAAACATTAGTATTATTATTCTAGGCTCAACTGCAATGCTATGTAATGCTTTTAACATTAGCTGTGCTCGAATACAACAAACAAACCATATGCTTGCATGATCCAGAGGACGTTCTAATAGCGCGGTGAATAAGGTACTGCCTTACAAAACTCCGGTTCTAAGTTCGAATCACAGTATTTGTGTGATGTTTCCGTTGGGGTCGCTCTTGGGCCATATGTCACAGGTGTGAACATCGTCAAATCTACACAAGTCGCTCATATGCCGGGGCTAGAATTTCGCGACAATTTACGAGAATTAAAGTTGATTCTGGTAAATCTACTTTGCGAGAATCAACTTGTATTCGCGTTAGATTCCCGCTTTAAAAAATCCAGATTTTTTCGAGAAATTAAAAACCGATAAAAATGCGTTCGTTTTTCCCCAACTTTAGTAGTTTATGCCGAGTATTCGATGAATTTCGCGTCGAAATTCTAGCCCTGTACGCTTTATTCTACCACGACATCGTGTACTTATTACGACCCAGTTATGGGTTGGTTTGATGTGAAGGAATGAAATAAATGTTTGTTTGTGTGACATTTGTAGAGATCTACACATGAGATATATGGATTTCGTTAATGAATAATGCGACATTAATTCGTTTTTCGTTTCGCGTCAGTATTCAAACCCTTCGTGAATATCAAAAGAATACTCCATCGCGTATAGTTATTTGAAGTTGACGCTTTTATCACAGACGTCATCTTTTACTCTGATTAAAGATGTATTGATATCTGAGAACATGTAAATACTAAATGTTACTGAACGGAACTTTGACCAATGACTTCCAAGTAATGGTTCAACAGAGGTTAGCAACACGCGAAGGGACCACATTTAGTATAATCTAGAACACTGAGTGGCCTAAATTGTGTTGGCAGACATCATCCATCCATCTCAGTAGCATAACAATATTGCTCACATCTTGTAGTGTCGTACAGTATCTTTAGTTTCTACGTTTAACTACATAGAAATTAGGGGCTCTTCTTGTACGTAACTTCTTAAGAACTGTACTGCTATAAGACGGGTCATAAAGTCGAATCTCGGCATTGCTGGGTTCATCGAATATTTCATTCGTTAGAAAAAATGCTGCATCCTAACCATTTCAATTCACCGGTGATTCGCCCATCGGCCGTGTGAGTCGGATGAGACGAGCGCGGAGTCTTAAATACAGTACAAACTTGATCACTTTTCAGGGATGTGACGTACTATGAAACATATCGAATGCGTCATTCGGTGATAATAACTTCGCATTCGCGGTTGGTAACTGAAACACAACAATCCGCAAATTATGAACTACACCATCATTATCATCATCTGTTGTGACGTTTCCGCTCTTACGTCACATCCGGTCTAATTTATTCTTTCAGTGCCGCTCTCAGCCACACGATATTTTCTATTATTGATAAAAGCGGGGATGGTCAGGTGTCTACAGACGAACTGAAGCCTGCACTAAGACAACTGGGAAGACATGTCACTGACAAAAAGATAGACGACATTATGAGACAGATAGACGCTGACAGATCCGGAACGATTAATTTGAAGGAATTCCTGGATGGAGTAACTAGACACATTATCTGAAGTTTGTAATCACGATTTAAAAAATGCATGACTGATTTTTGTAATCACGATTTAAAACATGCATTACTGATTTTTGGCAACGGATATATATATATATATATATATATATATTGTTATTATCAGTATATGTGACAATGATCTGTTGTTTTGGAAGTGGAAATAAAGAACTTCTTATAATTAATGGGTTCCTTTTCTTTTGATCGGTTTTATCATAGACTAACACAGCTAGTAGACTAACACGTGAAAGTCTGATCATTAAATCCGTGATACTATCTGCCAAAAGTGACATGCTTCTTAATTCAAGCCTGATGGATTTCATTTTATTGGTTATAATATGTTCTGTGCTACACACCGGAAGCACCATGCAGAAACTGATCGTGTATACAGTGCAACAAAAACTACGTTACTCGGGAGAGCTTGCCAAAATACATGGTTCAAACGGGCAGTACCAATACTAATACTATCACACAAACATGTGTTAAATGCGTGTTAAATATATTAATTACCCGACGACACTTCGCATTCTTCAACACTGTCCCAGACTACCAGAGATAAATAACTCTTATATCACTCGATCACTATTTATAAGTGTTACAGAAACCCGTGTTCATTTGATTTAAAAAAAAACATCTACAGTACTAATTGGTCGGTACACTTGGAGTTAGAACATCCCCCCTTTTGGTTCATAGAACGTGACTAGATTGTTGTATCTTCTAGATAACAAGATGTTGGATCCAGTACGAGATAAACGTATTCCTTATTTATATTAATGATATTCATGACTCGACATGTGGTACTTTATCTTCTTTCCGTAATATTACTGATACTGCGGAGGTATATTAACGAAACGAACAACCATGTGAATTCGAATTACTAAACCAATCGTTAACACGCCATTTGTTTTAAATATGAAAAAATCAAGTATGTCATATTTTGACCATCTCTATGTATTGTTAAAAGTTCGAATGGATAAGAAAAGGTTTTAAATATTACGATTAGTATTTGGTAGAACGAATCTTAAAGAAGTTCCTCCCCTCTCGACTCAATTTGACACAACCATACAATTTCTACTGCAACATATAATTGTGTTAAAATCTACCCTTTCATGCACGTTTTTATTAATTATCGCAGTTTAGTCGCGCACAGACGATTAATATAATAATTACAAAACTTCTACAGCGCTAATATCCTCGAACTGAATCGAGCTCAGTAGCTCACCTAATACAGGGGTTGAAAAGTTCAGCAAGAAATGATCAGATGGTTTGGAAACTTTAAAATGATAAGCAAGTCTCAAAAGGTGAGTTTTCAAATAGTGACGGAAAGAAACTATGCTATTTGATAACTTAACATGTTCAGGGAGTGAATTCCAAAGAGTAGGGACATCAACTGAAAAAGCACGAGTCCCAGCATGAGTTTTAACCCTGGGAACAGACAACAAGTGAAAACCAGATGAACAGCCGACAGAGATCCAGTTTCCGATTCAAAACCCTGTGTTACTTGTGTTTAGGGGATATTTCCCTGTGGGTAGCTCCAGTGGCATATGTCCAAGGTCTGTCCAGAACAGAAGATAAATAAAATCCTCGCTCACATCTTGGGCTAAATAAGTCAACCAATCGGCTAAGTTCATGAGGTGAAATAAAAAATCCTTTAAACATCTACAAAGCTTGATCCATCAGATCTGTGGCCGCTCTTCCATAACATAATAGAGAACGGGTAGTAAGTAACATCACACACACACACACACACACACACATATATATATATATATATATATATATATATACGCACTCTCTTTATTGGGAAATATGTAATGGCTGATTGGAAGATATGATATATATATATATATATATATATACAAACATATATCATAGTTATTTATCTACATCGATGCAAAGAACCTCAAACTTCGTATATATTTTGCAGAAAGTGAGTGGGTACACTACAATCTAAACACTAGTGTACAATATTAAAACGGAGGGGGAATGAAAGAATGAATTTAACCGGAAGATCTAACATGGCATTTCGCTTGGAGTACCCTGGTGATTCCTAAGTGATCCTGATGATTCCTAAGTGATCCTGGTGATTCCTAAGACGACGGTCTTCGATTTAATTGGAGTTTCCTAGCTGATGGTGATTTTTCTTCTGTTTCTCATCTAATTCTGCTACTTGTATCATTCTCCACGGTCTCGGGGACTTTGTTTCAAATTGAATGGAGACTGTACCCGGACATTCCACGATCTTTGGACAGTCCGTATTTAAAATTTGCCGTAAAAATCAAGACGTTTCAAAAAGAAACTGTGGCGTACCTTCAAGATTTCCCTTTTATATTATAGTAAACTGAACTTCATAATTCACATGCTCGAGTACTAATGGGGGTTTTTTGTAGTTAAAAACGTAATTTTAGTTCTAAGTATTTTTCGTTTTGCAGATCAACATTATTTTTTAAATATATACAATGCAATTTTACATGGCCACCTCTATAATTGTGAGATATCCGGAGAAACGTAAACACTGTGAGTCCTATTAATACATGCAGGGAATAAGATGAACCAACTAACGGTGCCTACTGCCTATAGTGATGACTCCGGAGGAGACCCCACAAAAGCTGGATCCAGTGGGACTACCTCATGTCATCGTATCTAACAGACAATTAAGTCTTCTATTTAAAATTCAGCTGAACAAATCTGAGCCCCTTATCGAAACCAGTTTAATGTTGGAGACTCCAATATCTAAGCGAAGTCCAAAGATCATTTACGAGGTGAAGTCTCCTAAATCATGACGCAGTTCAACGTGAGTAGCCAAAAAACTTGTGGTGTAGATACGAATGCAGTTGTGATGTTCCACAGATGAAGTAGGTAAAATGCATACCATAGTGAAAATGGTTTTGTTTGGTGAATGTTAGCGATCTTATATCGCTTTATTAAATTCTACATCAAACTCTTTCTGATTTCTCCAGATCAGCGACACATCTAAACTACAGGTTGGGTCCATGAAGAGTTATTATAGAAAGAGAGTAACTGTTCACAAACAAAATAACCAATAGACATGTGCAAGTCATACCCCACCCTACGTCATTAATAGGTTCCAAAAGGCGTGACGTAACCCGGTTTTTCACGTAAACCGGACGTATAATACCTTAATAATGCCTTTCGATGTAAATATTTTATTGTATATATATGTGTTTGTGTCATAATGTGTTTTATTGTATTTTAAATTGTTTTTAGCTTCTTTTATACTCTATTGTTGATTTATTTATTTCCCATCCTTTTATTATGACGTAGATGGCGTAGCTGAGTGATATCACGTCGGACATAATGACGTTCGCTGAACTGGAATTTACTCCATAAAACTGGCGTTAAAGCATATTTGGCGTAAATTAAACGGGGTATTACTGTACATTATACAAAGGTTTCCATTTATTTCTTTTCTACTGAATATGCTCGAACAGCGCAGAGAGTCTATATCGGAGTCCTAGCTAGGTTACTGACGGACAGTGTTATGGCTGCGGGCCATCTGGTACATGTGGGTAGACACATGTCTTCACTCTGAGTGTAGCGTCACTCGGAGCAGCCAACATTTATCCGCGCTGACCTTTAGTCCAGAGAAGGGAGTGAATGCTTAAGGCAGTATACATATTTGGAAGAAACAAACACAGCACTAGCTGTAATGATGTCTAAACATATTTCTTCCTCCACAAAGTGGAGAAAAGTCTTAGCAAAATTACACCTAAATTAAAATCCAATATTACATATCTAATGATGATGATGATGGTGGTGGTGGTGATGATGATGATGACGACGATGATGATGATGATGATGATAATAATAATAATAGTAAGCATAACTCCAGTGGCTTATATTCAGCTTTCCAGGAACTGTTTGATATATGTGCTGACTTTGCTGTTTCAAAATGTCTGCGTTTCAAACCAAATTCACTGACTGATTTATTTGTACCTACTGACCTCTGCCTTAATGATGTACCTCTGCCTTTCGTGACAAGTTATAAATATTTAGGTGTAATTATACATGACAAACATCAGGATGATGCATGATGATATCATGAGATGTGTTAAATCACTTTATACCATGTTCTTCCAGTATTAAAATAATGGCTGTCATTTGTGGTGAAAGTTTGAACAGTATTCATGCATATAAGCGTGTTGTAATGGGCTTTAATAATAGATACAGAAAGTGAATTGGCACTCTAAGGGGAAAGTGTATGTCTGCAATTTATGTCAATAACAGTATTGATTCATTTGGGTGTTGGTTCGCAAAAGTGTTTATTGTTTTAAAACACGTTTAGGTGATTTCCTAGTACAATGTATTGTTTCTAATCTGTTTTACAATCCTTCTAATTCTTGTGCTAGCTAGACGGACGAAGATACTCAATTTCAAGATTACTTAATTATATTCTGAAATAAATTAATTTAAAATAAAACACACCTACACACACAAATAACCGGACAACTTAACCACACCTCCAGACAACTTTGACCAAATATGCTTATATTTAAGACACCAAAACATCGTAGATGTAACTACACATAATTAATAAGGTTCGATCGGTATTAAGCTGACCAATTGACTTGATATCGTTTCAGTTAATGTTTATACTCGTGCAAATAAAATCATAAATCAACCTTATAATTAAGCACATTAATCACCAAATAGTTTGGATGCGTATACACTAATTTGTTTTCTTGTTATACAATGTAAGATCTGAACAAGATGGGATATAATGACACATTTATATATAATCTCATCGTTTCGAAACACCATTGACCCTTTACTTAACGATCTCCTACTTACATGGTCATGAATATAGTGTATTTGATAACAGTCTAAACTGGCTGTCATTATTATTATTATTATTATTATTATTATTATTATTATTATTAACCTTCTCGTGGTTGCATTTAGATCTAGACTCTAATATGTCTAATAGTGTTTAGGTTTTTTAAACATATCGTATTTAAAATAACACTGAAAACATGGCTTACCTTTATTCGAGATGGCGATTTAAGTTTGAGCAATTTAATTCTCTCTCAGTGTGTGTGTGTGTGTGTGTGTTTAGAGAGATAGAGTGGGTGAGTGTGTGTCAGAGAGAGAGAGAGGGCGAAACCAACCGGGACGAAATGTCGGTTAGGCGAAGTCTACTGAATAGAACGTCCATTCATACATCAAATATCGCTCACGATACATTGTGGCTTGAACCTATTTTCCCTGAACGAAGCCGACCAATAAACGAAAAAGAAATGGCCTATCATGTTGGCAGCAGGATTCAGATAACGACAACTGATGGAGAGTATGTTGGCATTCTACAATCACTTGATGACAATCAGGGTAGACTGACTTTAAATGCAGGTAAAATATGATCATGATGATTGATTTGATCATTGATGGTGTCTAACCATCTCAGATTTGTAATACGACAACGGACTAGCCATGGTGTGTACATAATAAAATGTATAGATAAATCTAGTTAGACTAAGTCACGTGTTGGTTAAAGTTAGGGATACCTCAGACTTAGTAGCTGTACACCCATGTCTTATGCCGGATTTTCGGAATTTGCAAATCGCCAGAAAGAAAAATTAAATCAGTCGGTTCCTGCCACGATCGTACTCTGACATGGTTTTGCCTTTTTTTATCAACTGTATTAAATATTGTTTAGTCCTGCTGAGCTTGTGAAGAATGCTTTAGAGTAAAGCCGATATTCCATATATCATTATATGCGTATGCGACATTGGGGTAGCGTATGCAACATTTTGATATCCATGTGTTTCAGACACCCCTCTCACCTTCTGACCTATTTCCCTTGGGAAAACCTGCCTGGACACTCTCAGACGGTTGATTCGTAAAATTCTGGATTCAGATCAAATTCCAATCGCTACATGGAGCGATCCGTTTTGTTGCATTCGCATATGCAGCCGCACATATGGAATCATGCTTGTACGTTTACATGTTTTTTGTTGGATTCGCATGACGCATACCATGTATGGAATCTTAAAGCAGCATAAATTGTGCAGATGTGTCGTTAAACAACAGTCATACATCTTGAAGCCACATAAAATAAATTCCGGATTCCCTGTCGGGCAGCGTTTAGATTTAACAGACGCTTGTGCACTGGCGTGATTCCAGTTATTTGGAAATTTGCAAAATTTGAAACATCTGCGTTTATAAGGCATCTCCATAACAATAATTTATATTACTTTAGCCGCTATAAGAATTAAAGGAAAACAGAAATTTTCACTTGTCCACTGGATAATTGGTCATCAACATTCTTCTTGTCTGAGTAAATTATCACTTGTCCCAGACAAACAGACAAGTACTATTTCGAACACTGTAACTATAAGACATGTGATATAAGATATTTTAATCAGTTTATTGAATGGCCACAATTTCTAGTAATTAGAACATCACACTTAATTTCATAAAAAAGATATTTGCCTTCAACAAAATCTTCAACTTACGTCTTGCATGAAGTATACAGCTAGCTTTAGACAAGCTGTTGAAGCTCATTCAATGAGGGACTACTTATTTAGTGTAAGAAACAATTTCACCCAGCTACTCCCAACATAACGTTTAATTCGTGCCTTATCAAATTATTGGAAGTGTATTACACTCATAAATTACATTATAATAATAACAATAATTCTATAAAAATCCAAGCTTCAAAAGTGACATATTTCATTTTATCTCCAGCATTAAAAAATACCTTTCAGTTTTATTGCAATGTTGGTATAAAATATAATAATTATTTAAATAGTATAGTACAATAACCTGGACATTCTTAGGAGATATACAAATTTATCCTGTCATAATAAACTGCCCAAATCATGAATAACAGGAAATAAACTATAGTCTTCCTTTTAAGGCAACTGTTTTATATAGATATTCGTCTTTGAAGAATATTTATTAAAATGAAGGTGAACTATTGCTTAAATACCAAAATCAATGAGTGATTAAAGCAATCGATACAATATTTGTTTCATTCTGTGAAGTTGATTTCCAAATATAAGAATCTGGTGTTAGTTTCTGTTTTGTTTTGCATCATGATACTAATAACCTCAGCTTATAACTGTTTATTACCAGAATATTATGTGCCCTCAAAAGATTTTTTAGCACTCCAGATGTTTTGTTTACATCCAGTAAAAATAGGGAAGACTCGCATTCCTGTATTATAATCCCAGTAATTTATCTCTCTAATGCTTGTCACTCAAAGAATTCTGATGCCATTTAGTCGAGTCTTGAATTCCATATGAATTACTTGGTATTAGAACATTTCAAGTTTCATGTATACTGATCATTTAAGCCATTGGAATATATCAAAAGTGTTAATGCCAAACCTATTTGCAGACAAGTTCTGAGCTAAAGTGTAGAAACAAGTTTGTAAATGGTCTGCTGACCATTGCAGTGATAAAAATGCTCCATGTCATCTCAGGTCCAAGCTGAGTCTTTAAGACCTGACTAAAAGTAAAAGAAACAAACACAAAATGACCATTTTGCAGATATATATTTATCATTTAACCTCACTCACTCACTCAAATGTAGATAGAGTGGTGATAACACATCAACTATTCTGTACATGAGATAGTTTAATAATTTAGTCATCAGCACCAATACTAATAGCAGGTTTGGTTGTAATAAAATATCTGAAATACCTTTGTTTATTCTGTGGCAGTTGTCCTGTTGTTCTTTGATCATTATTTACCATTGACACTAATTATTTTCTTTATTCCAGTCACTTGTGTGGATGCCAAACAATCATTCAGTGGACTCTTGAATTTCTACAGTCAAGAGATACAAGAAGGTTAACGTTTATTTTTATTGCTCTAAATATACCATTATTCAATACTGACATCGGATCGGTTCCGTTCATCTTATTTCACCAGTCAGCGTTGTCATTATGATGACATTTTGGCTGGCTGGCTGTTTGTTTGTAAACACTCTCAACATATTTAATTATATCCGAAATTATTTATCAATTACGTCGTTTATATATTTCCAGTTCTACAATTGCAATATGGCTGTCAATTGCATGCCAGGATGAAAACAGATAATATTTTCGAAGTTTATAATTGAAATTAATTGTTTAAAAACAACAACATTTTGTTTTCTTGTTTGGAGAACAAAATTGATTTCTTTAAAAATAACAGAGGATGGTATTATGGTGCTTTATTAATGTATGCAAACTGTTATTATAATGATATGTTAGAGTTTATGTCCTGATTAATGTGTGACATGTATATACACATACAAATGCACATACCATAGTCCAACCAGGATTGGGATCTGAATAAATGGGAAAGTATTCAAATATGAGTATATGGTTTTGTACAAGTACTTATTTATCAATGTTCTCAAGTATGAGTACATTTCAAATTACTTGGGTACAAGTACCAGTACATTTTTAATTATATTTCGTCAAACATAACCACTAGGTGATGTGATTAGGGGGACAACTAATTTATTTGAACTTTGCTGTTTCATAATGGTTCATACTGTTCATGTTGCAACCTAGGATTCTGGATTAAAATGATAACTGACCAATTTCAATTACCTTTATTGTAAATTTATTTTGGGAGTAAAATGGCTCTGAAGACAAATTGAAATAAATGGAAAACAATATTCTGTTTATGGTGAATGTACTCAGAAACTATCAGTATTTTATGGGTGTATTCCAGTACAAGTACTGACTAATTCTGTCATGAGTACTGAGTACATCCAAGTTCTTCAAAATTTGTACCCAAATAAAATGAATACGAGTACATCCGCACCACCTCTGAACCCAACCACTAAATCTTATCTCTTATTTTTCAGTTGTTGTTCTTGAGCAAAAGAAACCAGAACCTTCCACAACCTGCAAATTTGAGTATGTATATTTGCATTATATATATATATATATATATATATCATAAGCTGCATTTATCAAAGTGCAAGTGATTCTCATAAATACAACAGTTACATTTAAAAACAGTGACATGACTTTTTTGTTTTGAGTTGCGTTGTCATATTTTCACAGTTGGTCTATGTGAAAGAGGTACATGCACTTAACTAACTAAGTCTGTAAATAGGCAAATTTACTATATTGAAGATTGCAAATGAGTCTCTCATCTGTAAGTAAGTTGTCATCTACAGCTACAAAATCAGAGTCATCCGCTGAGACTGCAGCACTATTAGTAGTGAGTCAGCTTACAAGAGTGTAGAAAGGAATGTCATTATCTGGGTCTAAAGTGGGCTGGATGGGGCCAATAATCTGGAAATAGCAGTGACTTCAACTACCAGCTGCTCTTAATTTGCTCATATTTTATAATACTTCATCATTTATACAAAATTGTTGTTTTGTTGCCAAAATCTAAATAAGTGTATTGGAAATAAAGTACTCTTAATATTGATGAGTTGTTGAGTAATTAAAAACTGGAGCTAGTCACAACATCCCACAGACACAGGCATGAGTCAGATTTAAATCCAGAACCTGGAGGTTTTATTGCTGACATGTAAAATGACAACAATACATTCAGCATTAGTCATTCATTAAAACATTTCAAATATTATGGATTATGTCATAAGTGATGCGATCTTTATCATTTGTTTATTTTGTGTATATTATGATATATATATAACCCAAATTCTTATTCCTGAAATATTATATTTCTTCAGGAAGGAGAAAAGTGTCATGATGGCGAAGTTTAGACCTCCACATTTAGAGCAACTGAAAAAAAAGGATGAAAGGAAATACCTTCTGTCAAGAGTTCTCTCTGAAGATGAACAACAGGAAGGCGCTCAGTTTTGTAAGATTGCTGATGACGGGGAGTGGCTAATCTATGCTTGCTGATTCATTAATGTGATATGGTTTTTAAAGATTACGAATGAGTACAAAATGTATAGCATGCGATGTTAAAGTATGCCATTCGATACCGGAGTATAACGCGCGTATGTTGTGGATCGAAGGCTTTCTAGAGATTATTGTAATGATGTCAGACTGTGTCTTGGATTTATTAGATAGAATGCGGTAATAACCTTTGCTTTCTCTACATATAAAGTATATTGTATTTACTTCTGATTTAGTAATGTCATTGATGCTCTATGACATTGTTTTCTAATAAAAGGCTCCGCTGATGAAAGAAACATATCTGAGATTAACAGAGCTTCATCTAAATCGAGAACAAATACAGAAAATGAGATTATTCCTGAAATCAACTACACAGTGATCAATAATTATGATGACACATTTAATGAAGCTGTGAGTGAATTATTTTATAATAATAATAATGGTGATAATGCTAATCATAATTTATATGTTCCCTCCATTATCTACTGAAATAAACCTGTTTCATTTCACTATTATGTTCCATAATAATGAAATTATGTTACTATGAATTAATATAAATATATTTCTAAAACTGACACTTTTTTAAAAATATTTTAACAAAATGAGTGATCAGGTCTGGCTTCGCGTTTTATATTTATTGTCTTGAGGCAGATGTTAATGTTTAGAATATTGGTCTTCAGAAAACACTACGCTGTAACCTTTCATTTATAAGTAAGAAAATTGTATTTAAATAATAAAGAACATTAAAACACCATAGAATAATAAGTTCAAACCAAATTAGATTATTTGTTGATAAGATCATTATTTAAATGATCTTTCCATCATGATAGAAATTTGATCTCACAATTCTTAATTATTATATTTTCCCAATACAAATTGGTAAAAATGTAATAAATTTGTGACATAATATTCTGGTAAATTTTATAATAATATTATAAAGTATAAAAAGTATATATCAGAAACTATGAAAATAATACGTTTTAAGGATATATTAAATACTACTTCTAGAAAGGTTTTTTTATTTTTTTCAGTTTTAAACTGCTATATTATTTTCTTAATTTGTTGCATATGAACTAATAGGTTTACTAATATCTTAATTTATTTATTGGTTGCCAATGTAAATCTGATCCTTTTTATATCATGTGTTAATTGCTATATAATATAGACTGTGGAGAAAATGCTATACAAATGAGTATTATTTTTAGCATTACCATATTCTTCCATGTATACTGCGCATTCATGTAACGTGCACCACTTATTTACCAGAAAAATGTCTGGAAAAACCTAGTTTTGGTATATGATGCGGAGGAGCTTGCCACCATTTCTTCCATAATATGTACCCATGCTGCTTTCACCCACCCGATGACCAGGGGAATAGATGGTCTTTTTAGGTTACCAGTAGCTGTTAGTGATTTAGTGATGTACACCCTCCGTGTATGATGGCCTGCATGGATATAGATATGGATTTTGCTCCTAAGGCCAGCAAAAAGATCAAAACCTGTTCACCACAACCTTTGATTTCCATTCTTAATTGCTGTGATGTTATAATTAATAAACAAACTTGTCTCAATTCTTAGCAGTGATTTCAATTGTATCACTAATCAGTGAAATACAACAGACCTGTAAGTCAAGTTTTTATTGTAGTGATTTGTATTCACACTTATGCAATGATCATTTTGATCATTTGTTAATTAAAGTTGATAAAAGATAATAATTAGATAAACAAGGGTATTAAGTGATTTATTTAATTATTATAATAACCATTACCACAGTTCAGTTAAGTTTACAGTATTATAAATAGCTATGCAAATCTTAGTCGGTCATTATTATCAACTTGCACGATATACACCGAAGAATACGGTATTAATTTTTGTTACTGATAGTTAGTTTTCTGAGATATGTTTCTTACCATGGAACACCATTAATGTTGTTGTTGTGTAAGTACTTGGCCTTTGAATTAATTTTAAAACAAATTATTTCCAGATAATCCACATAGAGAAACAGAATATTATTGGTTTGTCTGCCGAAGCCATTGATATGGGACGTAATGGGTGTCTTTGTTGGCTGGCTGTAAGTATAATGTCCTGGAGGCTGTGTAGAAACATCATCACAGTAACTGTTTACATTATGTTGATAACTGTTTACATTATGTTGATAACTGTTTACATTATGCTGATAACTGTTTACATTATGTTGATAACTGTTTACATTATGTTGATAACTGTTTACATTATGTTGATAACTGTTTACATTATGTTGATAACTGTTTACATTATGTTGATAACTGTTTACATTATGTTGATCGTCCAAACGTTCTAGGACACTGGATGGCCTAAATGGTGCCGATGTGTCGTTAAACCGCATTCATCCATCCTACATTATGTTGATCCTTAACTAAGGTGTGACTGAGGTTCTCTTATTTTGATAATCTCACAACGTAATTCTGTTAGCAGCTCTGATCTTTTCAGAATTGTTGATCAGGGCACGTCGATGGGAATAACATTTGTGTTGGATTTAATATATTTGTATTTTTTACTAATCAATGCTCTAAATGCTACGATTCCATCTGCTTCTGCGTCAGACTTTTACACTCCAACAAATATCACAGTCACTGAATATTTGTGAGATCATCAGCTGTATCTTGTCATTTCATATCTCTGTCATGTAGCAGTTTGGGTTCTAAAGGTCAAAAGAAATATGTTGACTAGCCATAGAACTAAAATCTGTTTCGATAATGACACCAGAGTGAAAACGTCAATTTGAGTGGAGTTCATTTATAATTATGCAACATGTGTGTTTCTCATTTCCTTTTGGAAACTTCATCAGAAATGGAAGTTAGTTTAAAATAGGTCAGTCTGTAAAGAGTAAAGATATTCTGAGAAATAAAATTAATATATAGCTGCATCTTCTTTGTTTAGACCTCAGTTGAGAATTTAATTAGTTCAGCTGCCTATAGTAATTTTTTAAAGAACTCAACTGTCTAAATTGACTATAAATATTGTCACTTGTAGCATCATGCAATTGTTTGTTTTAACTAACTAGGTCATACTTTTATGATGAGATCTAGATGACCTGTTTAGATATTAACAGGTGAATTTACTATCCTAGATGGAGATTGATTTGTAATAAAGAAGTGACTTTGTGTGTGTGTGTGTGTGTGTGTGTGTGTGTGTGTGTGTGTGTGTTCATAGATCTGTTAGTTGAACAGCTATAATTTTATTTCTAGGGGAGGTTCTGGTTATGGATTGTTGTAAAATAAATGTGAATGACCAAGGTGTGTATGTGTATATATATATATATATATATATATATATGTGTGTGTGTGTGTGTGTATTTAAGCTCGTACAACTGGTACCTTCATGAACTTCCTAGAGAGTATACTGTTTAAAGCTAGTATTTATTCACACGTAATCTACACAATAATCCATCAACATCTAACAGTAGATATTGATTTGTATCTCAGTCAATAAATGGATGTATTAAATGTCAGCAATCTATTAATGGATTGAAGCTGTGAACCTTTCCATCTACCATACCAATCACTGAACTATCACGTGTGTGTGCAGGAATTTTGGCTAGTGAGCCTGCCAACCATACCAAATGAAGGCTTAAAATAATTTTAGATGGATGGGTGAAATATCATTACAGACAGGCGATAGACATGGTACTTCAAAGATAACATCACCTACATCAGTCTGTTCAAAGATATAAATAAAAAAGTTAATTAGACAACCCCATAATTTCATTTCTGGGTAACAGCCAGTTTATGGATTTCTTTGTGAATAAATTTAACTCCAGGATGGGGTACTTTTTACCAATTCAGAAGCAAAACTATTAATTTTATTGTTGGCTAAACAATTCTTAAAGTCCGAACTACAGAGAGAGAGAGAGACTATTTTTTTATCAATAACTGTTGCTTTCTCATATTTTGCAGATTGCCACCAATGATGACAGATTTATCTTTGACATAATCCAGCTCGGAGATGAATGTTTTAACTTAGGTTTATCCGCTATACTACAGTCTGGTAACATACAAAAGGTATTTAATAAAGTCCAGAATAGAGTAAATTTTCTCAGCTTTTGCAGTCAAATTCTAGAACAGAGTAAATCTTGTCAACTTTTATTCAGAACTCATCTAAATCTGGTCATTTAATAACAAATGAGAAGTGATAAAATTGTTATATATCAATTTAATTCCTTAATTTTGAGGGGAAAACAACCATGGAAAGCATATTTACAGTTAAGAGATTTTTCTCCCACATTCTGTTAATATTTTAATAGTCTCTTTCGACTAACGCAGTACAGACAAAAATCTACAACATTACATTTTTAGAAATAAAAATTGCTGGTTGCAATGTAGTTGATTTGCGCTGTCACAGTATCAGACCATATTACATGATAACAATATTGCTGTCGCATTCAGCCATTATAATTAATGGAAAAACAAAACACATTCTCAGTCAATAATATTTCACATCATGCCAAGTATGTTTGAGTAGATTTATTTAACAACACTTGCATCTTAAATTATACTGAAGATTATATAAAATAGTTAAACCTAAAATTATTTTGTCAAGAAAATACAACCATTTAGAAATTTCTATGTGGAACCTTTGAACTGGTTCCAAAATGTTGTGACAGCCTATTATAATTATTTTTATACGGAACAGTTTCTATAACAGAACAAAAGCAACATTATGTAAGATTTAAAACACATCAATTAACACATTGGTAACTGAAACACTAACATGATACCAGTCCTAATCTCCTAACTATTGCCCTATATATCAATCAGATTTTTTAACGCGTAATTAGATTTGTTGCTAAAAGAAAGTACCTTCATTGACAAGAACTATTACCTGATACTGTTTGTGTTAGCTTTATTCTGACACAAGTGACGGTGCACTTTTTATAACTGACATAACAATTTGGTGGCCATGATCTTAAGATTGATTCCAGACAAAAAAAAAATATTTTATTATATTTATCTGTATATTATATGGTGACTACATTTAGTGTTGCAGCCCCCACTTTCTGGAATAAGTTACCAGCAGATATTAGAAATGCGTCGTCTCTTGAAAATTTTAAATCTCTTCTAAAAACACACCCATTTAAGGTCGCTTTCACAGATAATTAATTATTATCTTTTAAATCATTACAGGGTTTTACAGACATATTATTTGGGGTATTATTATATTACATATTATTTGTACAGTGCCTTTGAATGGCTCCTGCTAGTAAGGGCACTTTATTAAATATACATTATTATTATTATATCTATTATTTTTATTACTATCCCTATTGTTGTTGTTATTATTGTTATTGCAGATTAAGATGAGATTAGATGTAGTTTCAAAAATTACGTATGATTCCTAATCATTTATCAATGACTAACTACCATGTTTTATTATGAATGAAATTGAAATTCTTTTATTCTGTATTATTATAATTATTACAAATACCAGGATTTGGTTACAGCAACAAAAAAACGACGTGTCATAATGCTGAAATGAGATGTCAGGAGATAGATTGCTTATGAATGTCACCTTTTAAAAAAACACGAGATAAAACCAACAACAATACATCATCGTAGTCATATAATGTATAAGAACGCCATCAAGTTATTCGATTAGTTGATGGTTTACTAATCAATGCATACTAGTAATCATCTGGGGTTGTGGGTTCGAATCCAGCTCATACCTGTGTTAGTGGGATTTGTTTCTGTGGGCAAACATATGTCCCTCGTCATATATCCCAGGTGACCAGATCCCAGTCTATATAGAACCCAACAAATTAGTAATAAATTTTCAACCTTTTTAAGAATCATGGGATTTAAAAAATATATATTCTAGACCATTTTTTTAAATTTGATTAAATATATATTAATTTTAATATCATTAGTAAGTTCATTCCATAACTTGACTTTAATGCATAATGTTCTTAGCATAATTCCTACTGAAGATTTAAATTTTATGAGTGAATCAAAATAATTATGTTATAATTGTGTCAGATTAGTTTTTATTGTTTGAATCAGAATTAGTATATTACTGATCACTAATCACCTTTATTATTATACATTTATCTGGCATTCAGGTCGTACATGACTGTAGAAGACTCTCAGATCTTCTCTATCACAAATATAACACAGATTTAGTTAATGTGTTTGATACTCAGGTTAGTATACTCTATATTTATCTCTCTCTCTCTATATATATATATATATATATATATATATAATCACTCTCTCATACATCCAAAGGTTTACAGGGACCTCAAGTTTTAGATATTTTTCAAATAATTTTATGATCTAATATTGATAATAAAAGCCTAAACAATGTTAATATAGCAGAAGACAGAAATTGCAATTATGTTAAATGCAATACTACTTAAAACAAATGCATTATGTATCTATATGTATCCTAAAACACAGAGAGAGTGAGATATATATATATATATATATCATCTAACACTGTAATTATTATTATTATTAAGGCAGTTTAGTCCTCATATTTCAGTCAGCAATAAATTAAACACTATATTCTTATCTGTTTTCATCATTATTCAGGTAGCCTATGTTATAATATACCATAACAAGAATGGTCGTTACCCTCATTATGTGGAGCCTTTAGCCAACTTGCTACATCTCACCTTAAACCTGAACCCAAATCTGATACATTTCTCAAAGATCAGAATGTCCAATGCATTGGTAGGTACCATTTGTCTTCGCAAGTAATGCGTCTGTGTGTGTGTGTGTGTGTGTGTGTGATTTTATTTGTTTACTCCATGACCTGTTATACTAAAGCACGGATAACATACGAAAGTGTGAGCACTTAATTCCATTATATGTTCTATAAAATGGAGCTGAAAAAAAGAACAAAACCAGAGTTTTTATAGTCGTTGTCTGACTGATAGCACGCTGGATTACAGATCACTCCAGATCATTGTATTCTGAGAATTAATTTTTAAATTGGTCTGAAGATATTTACATACGTCATATTAATAAACTTAGGCAACTATATGTATAAAAGACGTAATAAACCATAATAATCAAAGTTGATCATTCACATGAATAGTAGTGTATTCAGTTGAACGATTAAACATAATATAGATCATATTTTCAGTCATACAGCTATAAGTGTATACGTTCTTTTTTATTGGTTGAGTATTAGAAACAAAATCACACGTAGACATCGTGCATCTATATTTGAGTGTTACATAATAATATAGCTGGCTGGCTGGCTGAGACACATGCTGATGTTTAATTGGTTGTCTTCTTCAGGATGATCAACGGATTTGGTGTCGTCGTCCAGCCACGCAAAAGATGCTCCGAGCCATCGCTAAAAATGTCATGCACCTCATTAAGCTTAGGCTTGCGTTGCTGGAGCTGATGTTAGCCGACTTCGTCAGAGGAGTCGACATATATCTGTCTTGTCTCCGGGACACTGATGACAGCGATATTTTTAATAATCAGATGGTATGTGTTTAGCAGCGGGCAAATGGTCGTGCATGTTTGGGTTGGTGTGGGCACGGCTGGATGTGCACAGACACACACACATATCACTGCAGAGTTCCTCTATGGTCTAATTAATAGTATGATTGGTCACAGATCTATAGCATCTGAGTTCAAGTCCTGGCTGGGCTAAGTCTGAAGGATGTTTCATCTCTCACTTCACATCATTACCATTTAGCCTTCCTTGTACACAAAGGTGGCCGTAAAACAGCAACAGTTACATTTTTTACTCACCCTTGCTGTGTTTTCTCTTCAGGATTCGCAGCACATCTTACCATTGGAGTTTGCCAAGTTACAAATAAGAAGTCCATTATCTTATAGAGATAACTCTTACTTTGATAGAAATGGATTTAGAGAGAATATTGTCCGACTGCCTGGTTTATCTCCATACAACACAGATAGTCAATGTGTTCATACAGATCATAGACAGGGTTCGTACTGTGTGTGTGTGTGTGTGTGTGTGTGTGTGTGTGTGTGTGTGTGTGTTGGCACTGGCTCAGAGTATCACCACCTACACATCTCTAAAATCCTATACCTCGATAAATGTATACATAAAAAATCTACACATTCCTAAACATATTCAGAGCTGAACATATACAAACCCAAGCTTACATAAGGCTACACCTGCACAAATCTATGCATACACAGACCAATATATCAATAAACCTTAAACGTTCATGACATTGCTGGGCTAATCTTCAGCCTGTCGGTCCAGAAGATCTGTTTTTCATATCTGTTGAATGTATCATGCCCACAGGGAGGCACATAATACATGTACTAGATAATTACTTTGACAACTCAGTTTACTGTCACCAGTAATTTACTGTGATTTAAAGGAAATCTATCGATCACAATATTTTGACATCACAGATAGATAAAATTTCCTTAGTTAAAAGCTATTGACCGAATGATGATGTATGATGAAGGAAGATGGTGACAGATGAAAATGTATGATACCAATAATAACAGATGATTATACGAAATGTGGTTTCGTGTTTTAAAACATAGATGACAAGGAAATAACATACATTTCAACGAGCAATGCGTGCATTTAAAACAAGAACATTTTGGTCCATTCCATAACATAATCAATCTTCTAAACGCCTTTATATTAATAGCTTGTTTGGTTTCATTATTAAGTATATTCCATAACTTTGCACCAGCATAAGAGTTTTTACCGTACTTAACGGTATTCAATTTTGGCATAACAGTGTTCATAGAATTTCTCATATCATAGGCTGAATCATGCATAACAGTACTGAGAATTTCAAATCGTGACCACAACCATTGGATAATATTTAGGAGAATCGAATCCAGAGCAACATACAACTTTTCATGCAGCAAGATGTTGTATCTTGCCAAGATATACCAATACACTGTTTCTTTATCTGTTCACTCATTTTCCATTTGCAGGCACAAGTTTCACTCGTACAGAACAGTCAGTTGCAAGTGATCGTAATTCTGCTGATGTCTCAAGATCAAATATTCAACAAGTCCCTGCTAACTCCACTGAAGTGACTCCGTCTCCTTCTGGCAACAGATCAATAACAATGAAGTGTTTGACCGATTCTGTGCAGCAGTTAACAAGAACTGTGGCTAAGACACATCCATGTAGCTCAGCATCAGCAGTGACACTTGTAGCAGCAGGAAATGAAAACTCAGTTCATCAGCCAAACAAATCACTGCCAGAAATGCCAGAACCAACAATACCCAAAGCTGAACCTCTTCATGATCCAGCTGATATGTTTGACTGTATACCGGATTCGGCTGACAGACTTGCAAAGCGACTCGTGGGTGAATCTAGGCCAGGTAGATGTACCAATCAACAATTGATGGGGGTTGGGTTTAACAGAAGTGCCTCATCGGACAGTGAAGTCCACGTTACAAATGTGCACAATTTCTCTACAGCTAGGCAAAACTGTATCAAATCAAAATATGGCACCATCACCAAAGATAAACATATGTTGGAATTTGTGGAAGAGAAAGCCAATGATTCTAATATAAAAACTGTGAACACTAGAAGTACTGATCATTTCCAAACACCACCAGATATCAACAGACATGAAGGCCAGACCTTACATTCGTATGAAGATTTCAGTAGTAGTGACCTGGATAGTTGTACTGGCTTGAGATGTGGACCTTTGCAGAGCAGCAAAGCGAGTCTTACTGAAGTCTTTGGATCAGTGAAAAAGGCCAATGATTTTAGAATAGAAAGCACAAAATCCAGAGACCATATCGGCTTGGGACGGGGACAGATTATAACTGGCGATAATCTAATGAACAGCACATCCACTCCAGAATGGAATCTTTCTCGGGATGGGAATCCAAACTTCCGAGATTCCATTGGTCTTGGTGAAGGCATACCAAGGACAAATGGCGTGGCTGACTTACCCCTCTCAAGTGATCAATCTGTTCATTCTGATGTGCAGGATTTTGCACTTGTTGGCTCGATTCACATTGGCCGAGGACGTTTGATTGTGAACGACGGCGGAGCATCTGATTACAGACTACAGTGTTAGGTGCCAACTCTACTCCAACTATAATGATTGGATTGGTTTATCTTGGACTATTATTATGATTTCATACAAGTGACATTGGGTCTAATAATTAATAAAAGTTTTATTCATTTGTTATGTATTCATTCAAATTGTTGTTGGAAAAATCAGGTCGTGTACCAATTTACAATACTGAAAGCAACCGCTTCTGTGTGTACGAAAACAACATGTATTTCTTAACCAAATTCATATGTCTGCTCCAATTCAGAACTTGTTCTGTTCAGGGTCTTCTCGATTTGAGTTCTATTGATATCGTTTTATACAACATTTGTATGGTGTTTGTGTATTGCTGTGTATGGGATGCTTTAAGTATCTTGAACTGTTGTGGCCATCACCGATGTTACTGTACACTAATGCTTCATCTTTATCGTAGTTATCCACCTCTATCCTCATCTACCATGGACCAGGATGTCTCCATTGCCTAGCAGATAGCTAAGTTGGCTGCCAAACTCGAACGTGTGTTCAGACTCATGTTTGTTCGATCAGCTGTAAAGGTGATGTTTCTGATCGCTGAACCAGTAATGCGATTGGCCAATGATTTCTTTTCATTGGGACTTCAAAGCTAAGCCTAGCTATGTCCGGGGGATGTTTCATTGTGTGTTTCACAGATTGGCCATTTTTTAGCATAATGGTAGCCATTAAATGAAAACATCACCTCTGTCTCTCTGAAGATTACTTAGTTGATGTCCCATGACAGATAATACAAAAAAACTATTATTCTGACTGTATCACCTATCAGTCAGTGGTATTCCAGTTTGTACATTTTGTCACAAATTCATGGTCTGCTGGTCTTTCGTCTGTTCTTGGCTCACAATATTTGGGAGGTTTTTCTCCTTCTAAAAACCAGCTACAAACAAATGCTAGAAAGTCTCGTAGTAGTAAGCGACAGTATGTAGTGTGTGGGAAGGCAATGTTGTGCTCTTACAAGAACTAATCTTGTGGAAGCTGAGCAGTTCTAATATTAAGGACATTATAATAATAATAATATATATTTAATAAAGCGCCCTTACTAGCAGGAGCCTGTAAAAATAATATTGCCAAGGAAAACATTGTATAAAATATGAAAACAAACTAATATTTGATACTACCTCCATCACTGTTCGGCGAGTGATATTCCAGTTTCTATAATTTCACGCAAATGAAATACAAGACTATATTAATATTTTTTATATTATTATAGATCAGTGTTGGTTATCGACCTATAATTGACTAATAGAAAACCATGTGTCCTTCAGATTGAGGTAGTTTGCACAGAGAGTGTGGGGATACTGAGAAAAGGGTGCACCTCGTTAAATGAATAGAAATTGCAGATAGTTCAGGGCTGTTTTTGCGTACAGTTCATATTATTTTGTTAACAGTGTTTGCCGAGCACAAAGGTAGAGTTTTTCTATCGTGATCACACGATCTTACTGTTAGTATCTACGTCTTATCTAAAACTTTGATAGAACACACATTAACTTTTTTAATTGTTAACATTAATTTAAAATAATTATTATCTAATGTTTTGGTTGAGTGTTGCCAGCTTCATGATAATGTAGAAATTATCATATATTTAAGTCGGATGTTGACCTACATAAATCTGCTGCTTATTTAGAGACTGGAACTTTGGTCGGCAGACAATAAATAACCTGTAAATGATGTTTAAGGTTTAATAAAATGTTTGTTTGTTTATCAATGTAAATGATTGTGCAATTATTAATGTGTGTGTGTGTGTTGACCACAGCCCTTTAACTGTGTCTGTTCAAGCTATGCCCTTCTGTCTCCAGTTATTGCGTTAAACGTCTTATTAGATGAGGTTGTTTTTTCCGGAACATTTGGGTTTATCAGGAAGACAATATACACCGTTTTCATTGTTTATGTTTGTTATCTGTACATTACTCTGTAGGTCTACAGTTAAATTTAGACATATACTATGATGTACAGACGTAACAACTGTCTATCTGTCAGTCTGTTCTTGGTAACATATTTGAGCAGGATTCAGATTCTTGGACGGGACTTTAATTCGCCAACATTTCTGATTTGCGAGTTCACGTGTAACGCTTGCCTATTGAAATTCTACCAACAAACTTCTAATCCAATCATTGCAGTATTGGTGATCACCAGGTGGCACTTCACGTTTTGATATGGTAACATAATGCTAGCCATTATAATCCTTCACCGCCCAAGTTAAGGGCCATCAGACTTAATGAAAATACTGCGTATGAATATTTGGCTAGATGGTGTTTTTTTACCTGCTATCTTTTCCCATTAACATTTTATATACCGACAGTTGGCAAATACTGCTAATAATTTATCAACGGCAAAATTGCATCAAGGTATAATGATTTCAGTGTGTAGGATTTATTGATTCACTATCACACACGAAAGTGGCTGCCTCTCGCCGCATGTAGGAACCTGCAATTATAAACACAAACCTGCAGGATGCCGACACGTGTGGAAATTAATACTAATAATAGGAGAGGAAGGCATTAACCTACTTTATCCACTGTCAGGAAATACTCCTATGTAGAATACTAATTTGTTTTTATTTTAATCTGTCAATCCGTTGACATTATCTGTTCTGACAAATGATTGATTTCCAATAACTGATCAATACACTTAACTAGTGATTATTTTTTACTGAACTAGACTTAATCAGTTTTTGCTTTGTAATTAATTCACAGCAGATATCTGGATTTTGTTCCATCGATTATATGGGTTGTAGTCGGCACATCGTACAACTGATAAATTTTTTTTTAATGGAAAACTGTTTATTTTTCATTTGTGCGTTTCATGCTCGTGATTGTTTCTAGATTAATAATCAGATACAACTCGCACACATCAGAATATTGGTTTATTGTGGTATTTATAATGCTTACCTCTGCTATTGCCAATTGTCATCCTGAGGAACATAACTAAACAAATGTTAAGTTCAGTCACAATGATTGTTTAGCATTTCAGGCTTGATGGGTAGGCTTATTGTATCGTAGAAGTGTTTTTTTAGCCTATCATAGCGTCCAGTGTCCATAAAACATCAATATATATATATATATATACGACCCAACTTTCGGCAGTGTGTGTACGATATTCCAAGGTTCCCACTAGACGGTATATGATCTCTCGCTTTCTGATAAGCTCTTAGAAAACTGAAGTTCGTAGATTGGCTATCAATTGAAACCTGGCCCTGGCTTTAATCCACCGATTCCTGTCTCTAATGAATTGAGGTCACCATTAGCTATTGTATGGCTTATAATATTTCCTTATCTCTAATGAGAAATCTTGCTAATGATGTAAGAATGATCTGATAACATCGATCCCCTTTATTTGAAGTAAGAGGTCATACAGTACTAGAACACGTAAGCTGTGTTTGTGTAGGGCTGCATTTGTGGAGGGCTTGAAAGCACTCAAGGTGCGAATTTTCCTCTTAGTGTAAGCACTCGCGTTACCATGACAAAACAGCGATCACATTAATACAATACTAATGAATCTATCTCAATCTAAACTAAGAAGGAATTATTGGAGTAATGATATAATATTGTCAAGATTTCTTGTATCTCACTGTAAAGTACAACTGTAGATTAATCCAAAAGTATCTCATGCCGGAAATGGGAGACTAGATGTTCATTTTGTCTTTTAACACACACACATCGACAGGTCATTCCACATTTTTTCTACCAACTTTGCAAGTCGACATCTTTAGACCAAAATAAGAAGAAATTGGTAAAACGAAGTAGTAGTTTGGTCTGAAGTTTGACATGGAACATTTACAGCTGGACAATGAAATGTATTGCTTTATGACTGAATGACTTACTAGTGTCATGCGATCCATCAAATACGACCAGATATTCAGTGCACGAGCTAGTTGTAGTTAATCAAGAGCGGACAAAAACGACCGACGGCTTATTTACCACACATTTTATTTCCAAGTTTTTAGTACAATCCTAAACAAACACAGTCCCTCTAGTCAAACCCATGACGGCAGATCTGATGCAAAGCGTGCTCCAACACGCTCCTACAAATGCCAACGACACTGTCCCCAAACAAATCCCATCTTCTACCTCAGCATGTATGATCCCATTAGAACATCAATAATGTACAGTTAATATCAAAAATAGATGCCTACTAGCTGTATGTACACAGTATAGTCGCTCCTAGCATTGTCACCAGTGTGAACAATCTCGCAGAAGGTACACGTCAAGATAGATAGGCCCATGATGGGGTGGGGTGGAACACGATACCGACGTATCATGCACATAATCAGGAAATCAAACAAATCAGTACTAATTTACCGTCTACTCTGCAGTGATGAAATAAACATTTTTGCTCCATACAAGTTGATGTAATCTTAACAAATGTACACAGGTTAACAAGGCTGTCATCAACAAGGCTGATGACTGTGTTATCATAAAACACAACATCAAACAAAACAAATTGCAGTTACATACAAACCCAAGTATAACAAAGCACTTCTGAATTATATCCCTATTTATATATATATATTACTAGTGTTCTGTGACATCATCAAAAATATTTACACCAACTGTACAACTCCACAGGTGATAATCCAAGTTCTTCAGAAACCGTTCACCTTCGCTCCAAGTAACATCACCAAGTGAATCACCCAAGTCGATGTTCAATGGTTGCTGGCATGAATCGGAATCACCTGAATAGCTGGACTTGTACGGATAATTATATCACACTTTCCCTAAAGAGGCCGATATCACAAACATGCACACATTAACCATAACAATGTCCTGATAACTGATGGATATTATGGCATGAATTTAAATAGCGAGTGGAATGATAACATACACATACATATATTTATAATTGTAAAACTGATTTATATATCATAATTAGTGCATATATATATATATATATATATATATATCCACTAATTTGAATGTTAATCATTGTTTTACATTACACTGCTTATTTGGACAGATTTTTTAATATGTCCAAATATGCCGAATGACATGTAATCGGGAGCATCAATGCACGTTTTCAGAGTGAGACACACCGACATAAACAAACTTTCCTAAGTTGATAACAACCAACATGACACTGAACACCCAGTAATAAACGTCAACGTCCGACTTACCTAAAACATAATTGGTTGTTCATGAGATATTTTAGACAAACTATCACACAAACAAAATTCCAAAAATCTATAACCCAGATAAATCAATAATCACGACTTGACAAGAGAACTACTGCCAACAAATTCCCGGACAAAATTTAAAACCATCAAAATGCAACCAATTAGAAACTGTCGTGTAACCAAGTCAACATCGGGCGGGGAGACCAAGGGGGGATTACAGTTAAGAAGCATACCAGAACAACGGAATTGGATATGTTAATGAATACACACTAATCATTAATGCATCTTGTATGTAATGTAATTTCAATGCTACCATAGCATATAGATAATTTAGAAATGGCAATTATTTCAGAGGGAAATTTCTTGTCAATGTCCATCTTGCAACGGAATCAAATATAAAAACTCCATATTAGATCATGCCATAAAATCATCAGAAATGCCATAAATTATAACATTAATGGACTTTCTTTTGAAACTCCAAATATAATAACATTATTCCAATGGTGAAGGCTCTGATATTAGAACAACTATTCAGATTTAACCACGGCAAGTAATAAATACATTGGCAGATTAACTTGTAAACGGATAAACAACAACCAGCTGTTTAAGACCATTATGTATTGTGAAGACTGATGTTAAAAAAAATATAACCAGACATTTCACATACAGAGGATTACTTGTTGCATACAACATTCTAGTCCACTTTGACAACACTGTATATTTTGGTGACGAACCAGAAACACGAAAAAAAGCCAATGGTTCCTGAAATGGTATGAGAGAAAATTGTTAACTTCTCAATAACTGATGAACAGCTAAAACACCTATTTAAATAAATAAAATTGTACATCAGATTTTGGTATATTAAAAAGTAAAAAACACGTGTGAATATTAGATTAAACATTAAAAACAAGTCGCAACACTTACCCGCCAAAAGGAAGAACAGAAACACCATGATGAAGGTGTAGCCGAAGTAGAGGAGGGTGCTGGTGATACCCTCAATCTCCAGCTTTGAGACATAATAATGAATGCAGTAAAAGAAGAAGTAGATAGCAGTGAAGCCGGACGTGAGAAAACTGCGCCACCACCAGTGATAGTCCTCAGCGCACAGATGAAAGTAACAGAGGAGGATGGTAGCCTCAGAGCACGTCACCAACAGGATGATGAAGACGAGGAACAGGAAGCCAAACATATAATACATCTGATGAGACCTGAAACAGAGTAAAAGAAAATATGGAATGGGTATATGTGAATGAGTGTGCGTGCATGCATAAGCACACATGAACGAACATATAATGCAGACATTCATTACGTGCACGAAGCATAAAAGATGACAGGAAATTATCATCTAAAGGTTCCACTGTACACAGATAGTGGAACTTTATACTCTATTCCAATGGTAAAATTAAGTTATGTTACAAAGGATTCAGGGATCTCTTTAAACTGTCCCTAGTTGATGATGATCAGTGTTTTACGGCCACTTTTGTGTACATGATAGGCTAAATGGGTCGAGCGACCTCCAAAGTTAATGAACCGAAGTCAAATATGAAACAACCTTCAGATATGCCCACGCCGAGATTTGAACATGGCGGTAGTGATCTGTGGACCAACACGCTACCGCTAGACTACAGAGGTGCACAAACTGTCCCTAGTTAAAAGGTCACATGAAGATAACAGAGCTAAGCAGGATGGGTACAAATTTTGCTAACATTAACCGTAAACGTTCTCAAAGAATCCCTCATAACTAATACAGTTAACAGTAATGGCTGTGAACAGTTAAAAGACAATATCAAAACTAATGACAAGAACATCGTCTTTACGATAATTCAGAGATTGTATTTCATGCAGGCATTAAATAAACTCTTCTGAAACACATCAGGCATACACTCAATGAACTGAGATGATACAAAATGCTGGCTGAAAAGTTTCCAGTCACAGTTCAGTGTAGATTATTAAAAGTCCCGAAACAATGGAGCATGCACTGTCTTTGTCTTTATAATACAAAAAAAAACGCTTTACTTACCAGATACTGTTTAGTATGAAGAACAGTTGTATAAATATACAACCAAATGGTAGCACACCACCCATTACAATGCCTGGCACTGGTCGTGTGTAGAATGACTGCTCAGGTATCTGTCTTGGTATTTGGTTTGTACGAACTGGATGTTCAATTGGCTGAAAAAGAAAGTACAAATACATCTTACTCGGTGTAGGTTTGCAATAATACGTTATGGCAATATTTACTACATGGTCCACATATGACTGTTGTTTATATAGTTTTTACAGAACTGTATATATAAGGAGCAATATGACCAAGTTTGATTCATATCTTATTACAGTTATAGACTGATAAGGAATTAAACAAGTAATGCTACATGTATTAGAGGATTAGTGAAACTACAAAAATAAACACATTTACACTATACATCCCCCTCCATAACACTGTGCGTATGTGTGAATAATAGCACAGACTACCAGGAATAAATGTAAACGATTTCTATATCCAGAAGATTACTTGTGTGCAGGCAGCAATTATATGATGATGTAATAAAGTTACACAGGGAAATGGCAAACCTGACAACTATATAACAACAAAAAAAATAAATTCTGACACTGGTGTATCTGGTGTGGAAATATCTGTTATGTAGTCTTTTAACATGGCCATTATTAATACTGGCTGCAGTAGCATATTAATATTGGCTGTGGTAGTATATTAATATTGGCTGTGGTAGTATATTAATACTGGCTGTAGCAGGATATTAATACTGGCTGTGATAGCGTATATTTGCACCAGGCAGCAAATTTTCATTAACAGCCATTCAACTAAACAAAAGAACAGTTGCCATCATACATATGATTTTCTGTACAAACAGGCTAATGTACAAGGAATGGATCTGCTACACAACAAACTAGGTGTGCTGTAAAAACATATTTAAAATAAGATGCATTATCTCCTACCTGGATGTAAGTGTATATAACTGAACAACTAAAAATGGCACCTTGTAAAATGTACTTGATAATTTTTTAGTGTTATAAAATATTCATCCGACTCAAGTTTAGACAACTATCGTTAGGTTATTGATTTACAACTGGCCATCTACGAGTGACACTTATATCATATCACCTAAAAAATTCTAAAGACAAACAACACAATAAGCTTAGAAATTTACTAACTGCAGATAACAAAGGAAATATTATTACACTGTACCAGAAGAGACAGACAGCTGCCACACCCACAAACAAAACATATATTCCTGTCTTGGTCTTAGCAAACAAAACCCCAGTTCACCAAAAACACAAACAATTAAGCAACCAACTTAGAGGCGTTAAAAGTCTACAGCACTAGGTACACAAGCTCAAGGATTAATCTCAATTTTCAAAAATCTCAGAATCTAAGTTAGTACAGTACACCACACAATCAGGACCAGGTCTTGATATTTCTATGGTCAACTTTCTACTTCAGTGAATCAAATGCAGCATGGTGCTCATACCAATAGCATACAGTTACAAGGGATTAAAACATCACCCTATTTGCCTTGAAACTGGAAATATTTCAATAAGCAGACAGTCCATTCTACCAGAGTACAATTAACAATTGTAGCCACTTCAGAACAATTGATTATATTTGTTGTCATCTAATGTACGAGTATCCCGCAAAATATAACTGCCGTTACAAAGTTCACGAGTCGCGATTGGCGTGACCATCAATTCTCAAAATGTCAAGACCAGTCATGATACACACCAAACTGTACAAACAGTATCTACGTCAGGTATGGCAACTTACCGGCTAAAAGTGGAATGGTCAATTGCAAAGACCAAGACATGTGACAATGATTAATAATGATCGACTCACAACAACAATAACAGAAGTTGTCCCAAGAAACCAGGTGCACAACCCAACACTTGTAACAGACTGACTGTAGGTTTTTGCCAAAAACACCCTGTGGCAGCTGAGATCACTACAAGATACAATGCCTATGTTACTGCAACTCCTAAACAATATCAATGGCAGGTAGCTTCTTTACGAACCTATACCCAGGGTATTACTCCATCACCACAGCACAGACTTAGCTGCAACTAATTTACATATCGTGTTTCAGTGCCACTTCAAATTTAAACGCCTACTATCATTACAGCGGCCTACTATAATGTTTGGTGCTGCCAAAAATCATTAAATAATAAAGATTTTTTTTGTTAGTGTCAAAGAATTATACTCTGGTTTAATGGGACTATATAAAATGGCATTTAAAACAACTAAAACAAAGCCACACTGTACCATACTGACTAGTACACAGATGTTAGCACGACAAAAATTGTATTTAATCCATTTCTACGCAAGTGCGCACAAACACAGACATGCCTCCGAGCACTATTTTCATCCAATACATACCCTCTTCTTGAATCCAAAATAGGCACCCACAAACGTAAGTGGGATTGATACACCAAACCACAGAGCCAGCAGAGCCAGAAGTGTGGTAAATGGTACAGCCGCACTACTGTGTTTAGCCCACAGGATTAGATTGAGCATGAAAAATATGCCAAATATGACGCTGAAACAGAAACAAGAAACCCAGGTAGACACAAGCAAACAGCAATCTGGCATACTACTGTACTTGAAAATAATAACAAATTATTCAAAATTGGATCAACGAATAATACATTATCACTAGTCTGTTATGTTTAACACTATATGGCAGTGTTTACCCACTTACTAATGAAGTAATATGGGAATGGATTTATTTGAGAAAAAAATACAAATTCATTTCGGAAAGGAATTTTTACATGCATATGTGATGATTGGTGTTTTACGGCCACTTTTGTGAACATGGTAGGCTAAATGGGCCGTTAACATGCATATGTGGACTGTTTTTGTAACTATACATAATCATGAGCTAGAGATGTAAACATTTTAAAAACATAAGACAACTGTAAAAGAGTACAAACCCTGGACAGAGGAATGCTGTGAGTATAACATTACTTTTCCACTTTTCTCCTCCAAACACTGTAAAATAAATATTAATGTTCAAGAATAGAAATATTTCAACATCGTCTAATTTCTCTGGTGAGGATCAAAATTAACATTCATTCACGAGTGAAAAGAACCTGTAAACATAGTCAATTCTGTAGACTGAAAACGCTGTCAATTCTCCTTCAACTAATAACTATGTTTTTAATAAATGAAACGTATCAACAGTAAACAGCTTCACAACACACATAAATGTTCACACCTTGCACTATACATTACTACTTACTTTTATATATTCTGGCCGACACGTAGCCACCAGGTGTGCCGAGACAGACATACAGCACCAACACACAAGTCATAAGGGCACCACGGTTGGCAGGTGATAGGAAACCGAGACAAGCAAATACTGGAAGAGAAACACAAAAACGGTATCGTATACATGATGTTAACATCCACAGTTAATATATACAGACCAAAACATTCCATGACAGGAAGACGCCTTGATGTAGTATCTCATGAGAAACACGAGAACTAATATCCACATATGACCAAGAAATAATCAGATAATAAAGTAGTTTTAGGCTGAAAAAAGGATTCAACCTGAAGTATTACAAATGTTTAAAATACTCCCCCCCCCCTATGCAGAGTTTCTATTTAAATAACGATAATCAAAAAGTCTAGGGCAGTTCGGGTTACAAATAAAGATATTTAAAAATTGGAAGCACTGTTTACTGTAAAATATTTTAAACTATCTATTACATTAATAATCATATTTGTATTATATTCTTTTATATAAACTATATTAGTGAGCTCTTAGTTCTGTACATGTTATAACTTAGAATGGCCAACTAAAACCTCAGTGTATTGCCGTACCATTTCACAAATCCTTTTCATCCAGGGATCACAGGAGTTTTACAAGAAGAAATGTGTGTGGACTTCTATATGCTTAACACTTTCTTATCATACACTTGATTAATCACATTTAATGCATGATCTTCATGCATAAAAACTTACTTAGTGTTATCAGTGTCATAAAGAAGATCTGGACACCACTTCCCAAGAAGACAGAGAGCACCATCCCTTTACGAGGAGGACGAAACACATCACCGTGGACCAACTTCCAACCAAATTCCTCCTGGGCTTCCTCCTATCAAATCATACAATATAAATCTCCAGACTACTTGAATACTTCAGAGTCACCAACCTAAAAGTAATCTTAGATCTCCAATACAATTATGAAATTCTGAACATTTAAAACCTGAAATGACCAAATTATTAAAATAATTTGCAGAGCATAGAGATGTTTTCATCTTGTATTATCAGTCATCAACTAGGGCTATTAATTGCATGTCTTAAAAAGGATGCCTACAATACAGGTATTACATCCATGTAGAAATGTATATACTCACAGAGTTGTCTATTTGGTTATAACGAGCAATGTCCTTGTGTAGTGTCCTCAACATGATCATGGCAACCATACCAGACAAGAATAGTACAATAACCAATGAATTCATGATGCTGAAATAATAATATATATCACATTAAAATGAATCTATTAGCACAGCTAACATGTATGACAGAAACAGTTCAAAGTGAACGAAAACTGTCATCTCCTTAAAACATTCACAAGTAACGATGACAATTGTCGACACGAGCTGGATTTCTGACCTGTACAATGAAAATGACCAAACATCAACATCAAAACAATATAAACTCTTTAAATGTGAAGATCAAACACGATTTCAGATATAAGAGAACCTTCGTGTACATCATCAATACTAAACGTTTAATTCCATTTAGTAAAAGCCATCATCCACCATGTGGAGTTGCCTGATATGGCGACCTTCAAAACAATTACTTGCCCTGCAAGTACATAGTTTGTACTACTAACCAAACAATTTGTTATGTTGCAACTTTTAAAATGATTACATTAAATCCAAGCATGCAGAAATCCAAATATGAAGTGTGCCACTAAACAAATAATTCCAAACAATTAAGCCAAAACGAGCCACCGTGTCCCGATCTAAACAGAGACACATTACAGACTAAAGCTTCTATCACCGAGTGACAATATCCTACCTGAACCATTGGATGTTAGTGTGCTGCATAGAGTTGAGGATATAATCCCACCTACTCGACCACTTGATATCAGGATTATGCTGGAAACATCAACATAAATAAACACTATAGCCTACAGAATATCACATCTACACGGTATACTGTTTCTGAGCTACAAGATTCCACTTTAAGAAAAACGACATCAACTCTTTATTCACAACATAAAAGATCTGGCTTCAACAACAAATACACGAACCCTAAACACCACGGAATACGTATAGGAAATGGGTATTTTTCCATCCGGTAGTTTTCCAGGGAGGCCCATAGGTACCGAGCTTTCACATTTTTTGTCACCTGCATTGTGCTTAATGCTAAAATGATAAAAACAACCCTATGTACTGGTCCAGTAAAATGTGTTTAGATGAAGAGGCTGGAAAACATCCCAGACAGAGCGTGCCAAATATAATGATAAAAACTAAACTGGCTGCTGGCCTGTCCATCTGTACATTACCTCCTTGGTACTAGTTTAGCAGAAATGAGTCTAGCAGCATCGGGTGAGGCAGTGCCCCAATCTTCCTTTGGTACCTGATGATATTCTATCTCTATGTCAACATGGTTAAACACATAGTAGGTGTCCTTCTCACTGAATGCTGTCTGTAAAGTGAATACACAAAAATTACTTTACTTCGTACCCAAACCTGAACATGCACGTAACACAATACCACTAGAGAAGAGGAAATCATTAAAACAAAAATATAATATAGACAAGCCTTAACTAAGACATCTTCATTCACAGTAGACCAATAACATGCACTCTATCTGTACATACACACACACACCGTCCCTTTAAACAAACAACTGACCTAGAGCCAAAATATTTCGTTCACTCATTTCAAAAGCAAAAGATTTTAAATCTGTCTGTTGAATAATCATTTAAATCTGTGCTAAATGTCATTATATTCCAAACAGCCATAATATAATGTAAAATGAAAGGACAAAAATCTAATACTCTCAGGACAATCACGAATGTTCAGACACGCCATATGAGTCTAGGTAATTGATCAGCTTTAATCTGCTGTACATGTATGTATTTGGAGGTCAATGGAAAACCACTACAAACTGATTAACGTTAGTCTGAAAGCAGTGGATGTTTGATGTTTTATGCGGGAACATTATATCAAGTGGCATTACTTGAATTTCATGACAGTAACTTTCTTAGCCAAGGTCATGACAGTTAAACGCACTTCAGTTTCTATGACACAATGTTTTGGACCAATAAACTTCCACAGTGACCCTCTTATTGTAATAAGCTTTAGACATGATTCCCAGAGACAAGGTAATATTATTTTCCAGGACAAATTATATAAGATTTAAAGGTAACAAATCAAGATACATGCAAAAAAGTATATCATATTTATTCATTGTATGATTGATTATTGACATTTTTAATGCTACAGCCTGCATTCCAGGACATTTTCCTAATTTTGTCAAATTCAAGGACATTTCCAGGACCTGGAAAATGAATTTGTTATTTTCCTGTACTGGTCAGATAGTGACTTTATTGTTCTAGACCATTATGATTTATCATCAGTGCAGCAATGTTCCTATCCCTCAACATCATTAAATACTCACATTAGTGACACAAGCATCCTTCTTCTTTCCAGATTCAGTCACATAGCAGCCAATAGGAAAGCCAGTAGAACAATACTGCTGCTCAGATTCTACTCGATAGCACCAAGTCACTGGCATGTTGTCAATTATCCTAAAAATAACACCCACAGAACAATGTTTAACCAGAGGGACCATACCTATCAACACAATAAACACAACAACAGTGTGACCAATGTAAACTGATTTGGAAGATCAGACTTTAAAATATATTTATTATGACAGTTCATAACACCAGCTTTCAGAGAAGAGAAATTTTATCTATCCAGATTGATGTTATAAAAATAGTCAAATACAAAATATACATTTACTTTTCCATACAACATAACCACAAAATCAGCAGAATTGTACAAGTGGTAATGAGACAAAGTGAAAGATGAAACACCCATCAAATATAGCCGAGTCAGGGTTTGAAATCTGGTTCTAAAGGTCTGTGAAAAATGATGCTTATGGGGAAAGAATGCTAAATATTTGTAATATTTGTGGTGATAGCCATCTTTTTTCCCCTCACCATTCTTGTAACCGACACTATACAAACAAGAAATCCACAGCCTCAGTTCATTTCTTCCATTATAAATTTGTAATAAATAAGGTCAATTAGAGTATGAAGTGGACAAATCTTCATGTTTTATACATGCTCACTGAAACATATATGTGCATTGTTGTGTGGAAAGAAGTGGACTTGCAAAAATTGTACAACCAAGAAGAAAGGTGAATTAAATACATCACAATCAAAGAACTGAAGCCAGGCTTCCCAGGTTTTTGACAAAGTGTTTTAAACCACCAGTTAAAACGGTCGCATCAAAAACAGATTTTTGATAAGTTTTTGTCAAAAACAGATTTGAAACAAAATCATCATAAAAAAACTGTCCTTTTACTACTTTAGAACAAAACTACAGATCTAAAGTATATATTTGGCAACAGTTATTGACAAAAATATATGTACTGACAATATTTCTATCTCAAATAAACTCATGTTAGTGCACTGCTAAATACTCTGTTTAAAATTATGTCTCCAAACTGTTGTTTTGTTTCATTTCCAGCAACATTATTAAAAATAAAATTCCTAACAATATAAATAAATGCATCCTTATCACAAATGTATAGACAGTTTTTGGCATCAAAAAGGGTTTTTGACAATTCAAACCACGTTTTTGACAATGTCACATCAAAAACCGAACCCTGCATAAAGCCAATAATCTATGTCAAGTTTTTTAGTTATAAGAATACAGGTTATTATGTTAACCTACCAGTGATGCTGATAATTTAGCATGATGCCCTTCTTGAGAAAATCTAATTTTACTTTGTCTTCTTTACGTTGTTTATCATATTCTTTAGTGCACAACAGGGTACAGTGCTGCTCTTCCATATAATTAATCTGTGAGAAAAATTAAACATGATTATTATTATTTTATATATATATATATATATATATATATATACACACATTAAACTGCTACTGCACCTCTGGTAAACTATTATCTCAAATTAACAGAGGCTAACCACCTACCAATTTACACCCCGCCAGAGCAAATAAAAATTTACAATTATTTTTGCTGTTAATTTCACAATTTGAAAGAACCAATGTCACAGCTTTATTTGCTGCAGTAACATTATTACCGTTATATCTGATTATACTGATAATGATGAACACGACTTATACAGGAGAACTAAACCAAGAGATAGACACCATATGACCAGTACAACTAGTCGGCCACAAACTGTACTTACCTTGTATGGTGATGGCCTGATCCTCTCACCGAACACCACCTGACCCAGGTTCTCCACAGGAGACTGCTTTGTTTCTCCATCGATAGTACAAAAGTCAAAGCTGGAAATAAACAGAAGTCTCACATCATATAACATAGCTGAGCTTATTCAATTATAAAGTAGTCTAATTTTATCCAGTCGGTTAAATACGTTGTAATCCAATAACGGGAATGCTGTTCAAGGTAATGCCCTCTTTAGCCTTATTATTGGGTCCCAAAATTGAGCAGCTGTTGTTGGATAACGCAGCTGGTGGATGAAGGTTATTTCGGAGGTTTAATTCCCCAACCCAAAGGTGTCCACTCCAGAAAAAGCACAACCAATCCCACTTTAATAGGATGACATGTCCAACGCTAATAATATTATTGTACGTGCAATGACCTCACAAAGCATTTTCTATAGAATTAATCTATACATGCTCAGCCATGACCTTTACAGCTATAATAATATTAAGTAGTTAAGGATAAAATGCACGCATACACTTCAACCACGTGGCTACAAAGTCATACAGATAATCAAAGCCAAGCATGGCTGCAGCTTTACAACAAGTTAGAAAACAGAATAAAGATACCTCCAAAACAAACTTCTGCTGATTATAATACTAGCACAAAAGCCGCTTCCTGGGCTTTGGTATTAAATAAACCAAAAGTCTAAAACAAGTCAATTAACACTCATATCCACCCTAAGAATCTGAAAACAAGGAGTATTATAAATTTTATAGTCCACTTATAGCTGAGTGACTCAGTGCTCTATTTCCCTGATGTTACAACCCCCTACCCCCCCCCTTATGTCTTAGTTTGATCCGAACCCACACCAAGAGGCTTGCAATTCAGTTATATAACTGTTGTGCTATTGGGTTGCCCAGAAATAATCCACCTATGGGATTACGAGCTCGGAAAACCAGACAAAATGAACACAGTTAATATCAGCCATAATTTATTTACCAAACAATCATCATGGGAAGTGGAACACAGACACTCAGGCTAGAAATATGAAGACCAAATAATTATAGTCTTCACTGTGTACATGCCACGCCACTAGCCATATAGATCACTGTTAACTGGCTGGTGCAAATCTCTAATGTTATTTAAACAGGTAACCAATACAGTCACTGATATCCACCGAAAGTTAGTTAAATAATGAGAGGTGTAACCATGAGTGTATTAGTAATCTACATTGATGGGAAATGGCACAAAACAGAGCCCATTATGAAGATAAAACAAACAAAAATCATAAAAGTAATCATCATTCATCTCCTTGTTAACCCCATCTCAACACAATCACAATATCTATTCAATCTACTAAGTGCTGATGTATATAGCAGCCCATACATGTGGTATATCACTATCACACCACTTATCACCAGAATACTGTGACCCAAAGTAATATAAACAAACAAGCACCTACCTGTGATATTCATATGGTATTACAGACTCGATGGAATTCAACCTGTTAACATATAGGTCGATCTTTGACTGTAAAGACAAAGTGAAAGAGGTTTACATTAACAAAACCACTAACAAGCAAATCAACCGAGGCAACAATTTACTGGCTCATTGTGCAAAACCAGGACAACCAATACCCTGCAGCAATAACATTACCAACAACTGTGACAGTGTCAACAGCTTGAATGTAATAATAGAAACTCTTTATCCTCAACAAAACCTGTTTATGCCTAATCAATGTTGCAGAGAATTAATATACAAAATGATATATAGAGCTGAACTACAACTTTCTGAGGGTACGAGTTGTTCCCAGAAACAGGAGCTCCATACAAGTTATGTATAAAGGAAATTGAGTTTCATTTGGAAGCCCTCTAGAAGTCCACAAAAAAATCAAACCATCCACATTTTCACATATAAAACCTACTCCATACTCTTAGGTACAATATAGATGACATCTATTGGTAAGACAGTCTGATAATTGTTACTGATAGACAAAGGATGAGGACCCATTCATAATAATCCTTTCAACACTGACTTTTTGTTTAATGAAACCCGAAACTTCCAGAAAAATCAAGTTATGCTTACAACCTGAATACAGCACACTCTCTAATAAGGCAGTTGTAAATACATCAAACCTTTAATATCTACTTGAGAAAAGCTTATCACTGTAAGTGTAAGCAATGTTTCCCTTCTCTAACTGAACAAAACAATGAGTGTTTAATGGAGGTGATCCAGCTAAGCCCTCTTCTGAGGGTGCTGCACCGTGCCTTTTCTGGGTTGGGTTTAAAGTGTCTAGTACCATATTTACGAGCAATACCAAGTTACTGAGCTAGCTGTAACTAGTAATTCTCATACTACCACAAGCTCCATTTCGTGTACATATCAAACACTAAAGTTAACTGATTTCAATGAAGTGCCATCAAAAATAATTTTCACACCTAACAGTACCATCTATCTGTGTCAAATGCATCGTGTACTTTTCAAAACCTAACAGGAGCAATATGACAGACTATGATACCTACTCATGTCATGAATTCTGCCACAATATTCATAACAATTAGTTACGCTTAATTTAAAGACACAGCAAAATATTTGGCTCAGATAATCGAAAACAAAACAAGGGAATTAGTCCAGTAACAAATGGCATGGGAATATAACAAAATTGTTTGAGATATTTCACTAATTACTTGCTACAAACAATGGATGCTGTCATCTACTATACAACTGACACCAGGTGCACAGCCAACCTTTCATAGAATAATCAATAAAGCAATACAGAACAAGCACTAGACAGCTGTTGAACAGTTGAGATCGATACTAAGTGATCAATACACACAAGCATTTACGCACACACAAACATATAATGGATGCGAGCATATTTTGTAAGCATATGCCAGTTCGGCTGCAGTGGGTGATTGTTCAGTAACCCATAATAGCTAGGATTACTGCTACATCAGTGACCACAAGCCTATAAAAACTGGCCACCGGGAATCACATCAAACTAATACTAAATATACCAGCCAGTAAACACCTTCATAGGTGTTTTTATTATTGAAAGGATAGACAAAAACAGCTAAGTTTTCGCTTGTAATTACAGTAAATGAAACAAGCATTACATTTCCAAATATATATATCATCCATCCAACTAAATGTACTACGTTAACTTTCACTCTAGGAAAACAAGATCACACATTGTAAATTCCTTTTCACCAATTAAAATCAGCATAAATCAAAAACCTTTGACTTACTTTACTAACTGACACTCTGTGATTTCCATACATGAAAATTCCAATGTACAAGGCACTGTTAGTCATGATAATGGAAGTCCTAATAAGGTCTAACTAATCAAAAAGTGCAATGATAACCCTATGCAATATCAGTCTATAAACACTGCCTTAAGATCTGGTGATTACGGTCATGTATACTTATAGTTGATATGTTAAACTAAGTGTCCACTTGGTCAGTGCTCGTCTTATGATAGACCAGTGATGTAGCCAGAAATGGTATCCCAATATCACAGTTCTGACACGGCCAGGATAAAAAATAAATAAACCCAGGAATATCACACTTTCTTCACAAATCTCCAAAGACTAAACAGGTCTGTGCATTGAGGATGAAGATTTCACATGACTGTAGTATAGCCAAGACATTCCTAATTCAAAGTTATATAGCTTCTCCTTCTCTAACAATCATCAACAAAATATAAAGTAATTAATACTAAGTAAAGTATAACCAATGTGCATATTAAGCAAACTTTGTGTTATTCTTATTACTGGTCAGCCTCGCAGCTGTATCCATTGCCAACATACCATTTGGAGTGAGTGATTTATTTACCTTTGGCATCAATTATACAGGGACATATGCCAATTTGAAAAGCAGGACATAGACTACTAAAGATTCATTGATGTACTGGCATAGAAGGGTTAGATGATTGACTTTTGTGCACCTGGTAGACTAATTGGGCCGAGCTCCTTTCAAGGGTAATGAAGCGAAGTCAAAGATGAAACACCCTTCAGATATGCCCATGTTGAGATTTGAACACAGTTGATAGTGATCTGTGGTCCAACATGCTACTGTTAGACCACAGAGGCGCCCCTAAAAGGGTTAGATATGAACTGTGTCATCGTGGGTTAAAGCGTGGGACTCCATACCCGTGGTCACACTTTCGAGGGTTCAAATCCTGGCCGTGGCACTATAGTGGGAGGTGTTTCATCCAACCAGCCAAATTTTCTCCAGCAGCTAAGCAATCTATTGTAAATTCTAAATTCATTCAGAATTAGTCTCCACATTGAAGCTGCAAATTTTTGATCATATCCCTCTACCTCATTTGAGGTAGTCAGCCACATAAAATACTTGCCATTTCAGCCATTATTATTGATCACATTAAGATTGCTGTATTCAAAAAAATGTGTTCACTGTAATATGCAGAGTTTATTAAAATAATTACACACAAGGGGAAGTGACCTTACTGATACAATAATAAGCCATGTGATGATGATTTTGTCACTTCCAGCCATTTAATCAGCACCCTTTAATTAAAGAGGTGATAACCTCACATATTTCTTAGCAGCTCTCACCCATTGTTTAAATTCCGTGTTCAGCGCATTATTTTGCTAAACACTAAGCCCAGTTGTGGCCTATCAGATAACTCCAAGCACCAACAGAATTTCCAGCCAGGTAGCCCTGCTGATTACCATAAGGAGAGTTATTTCTATCCATGACAAGCAAATTGATTAAATATTAGTACCACTGGTTACAATTTAAAAGGACATCATGCTATAATAGTATACTGTTTACTTGGCTGACACTTGATAAGAGTAGGCTAGACTTAACTGCATTACTACAAAAACCTCAAATCATATACGATAAGCAAGACAAACTGGTCAGAATAGCTGTCCTGTTTAAATTCCACAACAGTTCACAGGCTCAATGGGTGACTCTTTATAAATAGGTCACTGATTGAATGCAGCTAACAATTGAATTGTTGACAGATTTTTAAACTACTGGGTTTACTATTTTACGCATACAAACTATGAACGTAATCCCTCCAGAAGTTATTAAATCTTAACTGGATAAACACTGAATAAATATTCATACTGCATCTTCAAGAAGAAGAATAAATTACTAGATCTTGTATTCTGGACGTGTAATCTAGAGGCAACATTATTTCCCACTGGTAATAAATAACTCATGTCAGTCAAAACAAGAGGAGAGCAAAAACTCTAATTTCTGACTATTCATCACAAACGTACCCAAATTTCACAAATAAACACAGAGTCAACATTTCAAAATAGCTGTGTGTCCCTGTCCAAACAAGACGTAGCCAATAATCAAGTAGATCTAGAAATCTAGATTAGCCTTAGCTTAGGACGGGTATACTAATACTTGGTCTTGGAATGAGGCTGCAAAAATCCCACATACACGAAAGCCTTTACCACCGACAACATAAATCACTATTAGACACTATACAAGGACAGATTATACTGAATATGTTTAAAATTATTGGCACGTAATTTCGCAACTATCAATACCAACCTGACAGACTTTAGAGTCGCTTGACTCTGGGTTGGATGAAGCAGGGCAGTAGTTAACTGGTGCCAAACCAGGTAAGTAAAACGCCTGTACAGCCGATAACCAGGCAAGAACACACCAAACGTACAACATGGTGCCGCTATCTTTCGATCGCCTTAAGGAATGGGATACTTCGATATCGTCCAAGCGTCACCAGAAACGAGTATGAGTCAGAGATCACTCGTCTACCATCAACTTGACAACTTCCACGCACAGGCAATATGGCGGCGACCACGTCACCGGAGAGCATTATGGGATATGCTCTCGCCAATCGCCAGGTGGAGATAGTTGGCATCATAGGTCAATGGTTGGCATGCAAAGGCGCCATGGTCAAACAGTTGGCAAAATGTCCTGTACATACAATGGATGCTGTGCGTGCGTGTACTAATTTAAAGTTAAAGAATGCATTGTCATGATATATATATATATATATATATATATATATATATATATATATATATATGCAAGTAATTCAATACATTTATGTTAGGGAGATGAACAATGGGAGACATTCACTAACTAATGTTCAAAGAGGGTTTTACCCATTCCTGGAACATTTAGGCGCCTTAATTTAGGTTTGTATCATTGAAATTGCATCCAGTTGTAAGTTTGCTTGAATCACGTGATCAGTATCAAAACCCATAACAGTCACGCATAAAGATATAACTTAATAGATCTTTTATGGATCTGAAATCTGGCATCACTGAATATTTTTAAAGCAGCACTTAAATTATTATTAATTATAATAACCTATTCAAAATTTCATGATACAAATAAAACAACGAGAACAACAATAATTATAACCTATGGAGCGCGCGCACACACAGCATTATTATTTTACTTAAACATTTTTCTTTTTATTCAGAATGCATACGACATAATTTAGATACACATACACGTACACCCTCTGATTTGAAATTAATTGATGTTATAGTAAAAGACTGAAATGGCAAATCTTAAATATTTTCAGTGTTTTGTATTACATGAAACCCAGTACTGGCAGTAGGCATACTGCTCGTCATTCCTGGATCGAAGCTGTCCTCGAAGGCCCTCGTCCCGCCAAAACAAACAACGCTTTAACTATTATTTTAAATGTGTTCCTTACACTTACCGATGAAAAAATATTCCTTTTGTTTCACGCCCATGACTTATGCAACCATCGACACAACAATAATTCACCATATGTTTATAAACCTGATTTTGCAGCCTGTGTTCATTTTTGCCCCGGCCGGAAGTTGGGACCTGTTTAATTGTCATCAAATTGCAGTGTTGTTTGTTTTGTTTTGTTGTTCGGGGAGAATCCCCAGGCTGTCGCTTATTCGGCACAGCCTCTTTGTTCGAGTGGTTGAGAACACCCCCCCCCACACACACACACACACACACACACCTCACAGGGGAGCAGTATGGAAAGATGGAGCCGAAATATCCTGAGGGTGGTCATTATCAGAGTGTTTTACGTCCTCAGGAGGTTATTAACGTCCCCCTTTATTTTAAATAATTCAGTGGAGACGGCAGCGCCATTTAACGTGGTCAGCCACCCACGATGTTGTGAGCCGAGAAATTAATCTCTGGAAAAGTTTCGACTTCTTGCGGGGTTCGAACCTGTGATCGTTGGCAGGAGTTAGTTTTTGGCATGATTACAACGAGAGCCGGAACATTGACGTTTAAGGTTAAAATGGCGGGATTATCACGGTATTATCGCTCACGGACCCCCTATAAATCCCACAATGCAAAGCACACCTGGTTTGTTTTGGTTTTTGACGTCATCATGCAATGGGTCTATTCAATCAATTTATTTCAGAATATAAAATTCCATATACATATGAATTATGATACAGTTAAGCATATAATAAACATAACAAATTATAAACAAATTGAATACGGACATTTATTGTGATGTGTGCATTATAATTTGGCTGTTGTTACGTATCCGGGCATCGGAATCGTGTTCATTGATGATAACGGTCCGAGCACTCTACGCGCGTGCGCCAAGATTGGGTGTTTCCGGTGCTCGGACGCGGAAAAGCAAGCCGAGCATCGGAATCGTGTTCGTTGGTGATAAAGATCAGAGCATTCAGCATCTGAACCATGCATCATCAATATTATTATAAATCTGAGCAGTTTCATGATCATTTTTTATCTGTTCGCATCAGTGTCAGTGACGGGAGCGTAGTTGTAACAACTACATGCTCGGCCGCCATATTTGAGCGGAAGTAAAAGCAAACGCGGAATAATTGGCGCATGCGCGCATGCGCATTGAGTGCTCGGAGCTATAATGCTGAGGTACATGGTTCCGATGCTCGGATACGTAACCACTTCGATAAATAAAACATGAAATGACTTTTTATGTCATAAATGTACATTTTGAGATAAAAAAACACAATATATTATATTTGTTTGCTTTTTATATATTTTTTAATATTTGGCCAAAACGTCCGCCAACCAGACTATATAGTCTATAGAGTAGATATTACAACACCACAAATAATATAATGCGCTTCACGCTTGATTTTGCATATGTAACGATGTAGCCATATTGTGGGTCTGATCTCTAGTAGTTATATTGGTCTCTTGGGAAATACACTGGATTTAAATGGCCAACTTAGAAATCTACTATGTGATTTGTATCATAAATCTTAGAGCCATTAACAATCATATTTTCTATATCAACCATTTGTTGTTTGTCATATTTAGTACAATATTAAAAGTTTGACAGGTTTGTTTATTATTGCACACTTTTTTATTTTATTACAAAAAAAAAACTTAGCATCAGTGAATAGATTTTTTTAATAGTGTACAATAAAAACATAATGCCACATGATCTACTGAGTGTCCACAATCCACTGGGTGAAGCAGCTGGTGTGTTGTGTTACTGCCTCATCTTTGTCTGGGTGGAAGAAAGCTAATACTATTTGCTTCCTTATAGAGCTCTGTGATTGAGTTTCACAGACCAAAGGGACCGTCTTCATAAGATGTCACCAGTGCATAGTCTGTAAGGGCTATTCCAGAAATAATTCTCAATGGCACTGATGCATCAACTAAGACAACTCTTTCATGATCACCACTCACTGCATATGGCACACTATGAATCCATTAGGCTAAAAACACAGAAGATCAGCAGCCACTTTCAATTTGAGAATCTGGAATGAACTCGCTGTTCATAAATACCCGTTGTACATATTTTCACTGGTTTCAGTGCTGTCAGTTGAGTGCCTTAGATGTAGTCAGGGGGTGGCTGAGCAGACTTGGGTACGACTGCATCTTTTCTGTTGGCCGCCCACAGTGTAGTATTATGCGCTCACCCATGTAAAGCATATGCGTACAATAATGAAATATGGAATACCGTTAATACAGAGATTATGTAAGTTGCGATAATAAAGATCTATCGTAAACGGCGTCTCTATTATTGTTTGGATAAATGTCGCACATTCATTAATACTTCACGAACTCAATGTAGCAGGGGTAGCTTATATTATGATTATGGTCATGTTGATCATAATGGGTACATAACTGAGTGAGCCCTACCGGACGAGTCGGGGGCGCCTCCGTGGTCTAGCGGTAGCGTGTTGAACCACAGATCACTACCACCCGTGTTCGAATCCCGGCGTGGGCATATCTGAAGGTTGTTTCGTCTTTCACTTCGTCTCATTACATTTGGAGGTCGCTCGGCCCATTTAGCCTACCTTGTGCACAAAAGTGGCCGTAAAACATCAATCATCATCATCCTACCAGACGAGTCAACAACCGTTAACAATTCAAATAGGATATTTTGTGTTCTAGTTTCCTTCTCACTGCTCAGTACTGATATACATAAATGGAAAAAAAACTGCTAATATCGGTATAAAGAAGTGATTATAAATAAGGAAGTCGTGTGATTAATTTCAAACAAGTGCACGAACCAAGGAACTCCCACATTTGGTGCCCAGACCCGGGATATAAGCAGTTTTCAGTATCAACCTTTGCCCATCAAAATACTGGATACACCTGATGTCACCTGCAGATTGTCATCTCACTCCGTACACTACACTCTGATCGTCCGTGATCAAGATCCTACGTATACAGCGTCGTTCTCTTGGTCAACGCATACATGAAACAGTGCTGCAGATCGTCAGGCTTCATCATAGATCGTGTGCCTCGCACAACAACCATCGTTTCACTTCACAAGACTTCCGGTACTGGTTTCAGCGCTTTCTCCAAGCTTGATGGCAAAAAATCGCATCTCAAAGCAATCAATGTTGTTGATGAGGATGCTCGACGTGAGGAATCAGAGATGTCATCATTAAAAGGATTGATATGCAAAATGAACACACGTTTAGACGACATCAAGAAAAGTTTAAAGACAAAGTCAGAATCTGATGAAAAATGTCGAAAGCTGAGAATTCGGTTGGTAAATTCAATAACAAATAAATCAGAACTACAGAGATCGAGGTCAGAGTGAAGGTCAAACCCACGGACGTGGCAATTATCATAGTAATTTACATGGTAACAACCAGCACCGATGTTACGGGTTCCGGAACTCCGGAAATAACAACTGGTGGAATCGAACAATCCCAGTACCACAACAGCTAAGTCAACAAAATGATATTCAGTGCTACAGGCGTGGAAAGTTTTGACATATCGCCATTGGTTGTCGTGCTGTACTGGATACCCCACCATCAAGATCTTTAAACGACCACGAGACTGCCTAGCCAGGCTCCAAGCAGAAGCGCGCAGATAATTTTAACAATATTGTTGGACATTCTAATGTCAGTGAGATTCAATTGAATGGACAATTGTTTCAAGCGTTGCTAAACCTTGATGCTAATGTGTCAACTATTTATCATAGTGCATATTTGAAGTATATTTCAGATGTCCATCTACAACCGTTGAATTAGTTTCAACTGAAGATTCAAGGAGCTGGTGATCACACATTGCCATACATGGGATATATTTGTGTTGATGTGTTTGTGCCAAAGCTAGGCATAGATAGCGTTGGATGTTTAATTCTGGTTGTTCCGGATGATAAGTATGCTGATTCCGTTCCCATTATTCTAGGTACTAACATCCTTAAACCTATTATGAATAATGTGGAATGTAAATATGGCTTCAGGTTTCAGAAAATTACTGCCATGCCTGACTCATTGTACTTCACATTCCAGCTGATCCATATCAAGGAGGTGCACCGGATTAAAGTTCGCCTTGGAGTCATTAAGTTTACTAGTGCTCACAAGTTGATTCTACTTAGTAACACCACCATGCTGATAGAAGGAAAAGTGCATCAAACGATTTTAACTGATTCAAGTGTTGGAATGACTCAAAGATGGAGTGGATCTATCCTCCCAGATGGTGTGAGTGTCACTCCAGCACTTGTAGATATTGGATCTGGTAAATCTGTTTGTGTTGAGTTATCCAACTTGATCAATAACCCTGTTGTTTTATCTCCAAACTGCGTGTTGTGTCAGGTCCAGGCTTGCGCGATAACTGAAGATGATCCACACACTGATCCTGAACACTCTACTTCTTGGATAGACTGCATTCGTCAAAGTTTATCGGAGTCGACTCTTACCGAATCTCAACAAGTTGAAGTTCAGAGAGTTGTGGCACAGTGGCATAATGTATTTTCGAAAAATGACTTGGAGTCGGTTTGACTAGTCTAGTCAAACATAGAATACAACTCATAAATGAGATTCCGTTCAAGCAGCGCCATCGCAAAATTCCATCCGCGCTGTTTAATGAAGTTCAAAGCCATCTAAGACAGTTGTCTGACGCCGGGATAATACGGACGAGTCAAAGTCCCTGGGCTTCCAATATTGTCTTCGTAAGGAAACTGGAACAAACACTACATTTATATATATAAATGTGGACTTTTGCCAGCTAAATCGTAGAACGGTCAAGGACGCATATGCGTTACCACGCATAGACGAACTCATTGGAGGTTTAGGTGGTAATCAGTTTTACACTGTTCTTGTTATGAAGAGCGGGTATCTCCAGGTAGAGTTAGAGGAGGATGAGAAGGCATATACAGCCTTCACTGCTGGCCCTCTCGGCTTCTACGAGTATAATCGTTTGCCATTTGGACTGTCGAACGCGCCAGCGACATATCAGAGATTGATGGAATCATGTCTATCGGAGTTAATATTTGGTGAAAATCATGTGTGCCAGATTTACTTGGATGATGTTATAATAACCTCAAAGACATTTGAGGAGCATTTGCAGTGTCCCCAACAAGTTTTCACAAAATTTCAAGAATCAGGACTCAAGCTTTCACCAAAGAAATGTAAGTTGTTTCAATCCAAAGTTACATATGTCGGACATGTGATTTCGACAGATGGCATTGAGACTGATACAGAAAAAACAGTACCACAGAATGTGGATGAGCTCCGAACGTTTTGGGGGTTTACTGGTTATTACCGTCGTTTTGTTCAAAGGTATTCTAGCATCGCCAACACACTGAACTTGTTGCTAGTAGGTATCAAGAACAAGAAGAAATCCTTTAGGAAAGCCAAACTAAAAGCTGAAACATCTGCTAAGTGGGTGTGGGATGAAGCTCAACAGACTACGTTTGACACGCTGAAGCAGATTTTGACGTCACCACCGATATTGTCATACCCATATTACAGTCAACCCTTCATAGTGCACACTGATGCCTGTTAGAGTGGTCTAGGAGCCGTCCTTTACCAGATTAAGGATGGTAAGCAGCGCGTCATCTCGTATGGATCACGAGGTGTTAGTACCGCTGAACAACATTATCCTGCACACAAACTTGAGTTCTTGGCATTGAAATGGGCCATCACTTCTAAGTTTCACGATTATCTCTATAGTAGTTCATTCGTTGTCTATACAGACAATAGTTCAATGACCTATGTCTTGGAAAAGGCCAAGTTGGATACAGCTAGTCATCGTCGGATAGCGGCCTTGAGTGCGTATGACTTTAGAATTAAGAAGTATAGGCCAGGCAAAGTAAATGCTGACGCAGATGCATTGTCGCGTATGCCTCATCTCAATGATGATGGGTTCTGTGAAATCAACCCAAATTGTGTCCAAGCTTTATGTCAAAGTCACCATTGTTGCTACGTAACATATCTAGCAATTTCTGCAACACCATCTGACGGTATGGATTTGCACGGAGAGGTTATACCAAAGGGCTGGAGAAGGTTGCAGTATGCAGACCCAATGTTGAAGATGTTTGCTCAAGCAGTAGGCAAGTCACGTAAGCCATTACTGTCTGATATTAGTGTCCCACGTGGTCATATATTACTTCATCAATCCAGGAGACTTGTATTAAAATGAGGTGTGTTGTACAGACGCATCGAAGATAAAGGTGAAGAAATATTCCACTTAGTACTGCCTGAATGTTTCCATAAGCAGGCTTTGAAGATCGTGACAAGCTTGCTAGTGTCTTCAGAGAGGCTTGTTTATTGGCCGGGTATCACAAAAGATGTGTATGTTTACCTGAAGTCATGCGACCGGTGCATAAAACGGAAATCATCGACGGATGTACAAGTTCTAATAGTCAGTATTATTACGTCACAACCTCCAGAGTTGGTGACCATGGACATTTTGACGTTAGAAGCACACAAGGGAGGTTTTGTTATAACCGACCACTTCACTAAATATGCTATGGCCATTTCTACTCGCAACCAGACTGCAAAGGTAACAGCAGAAGCCCTGTACAATAACATTGTGCCTCACTATGGATTTCCACTCCGTTTACATAGTGACCAAGGAGCAAACTTTGAAAGTACAGTCATAAAGGAACTTTGTACTATGGTTAGTGTCCAGCACTACTCCGTACAATCCGGCTGGAAACGGAATTACCGAACGCATGAACAGAACTCTGGTTGGAATGTTGGGAACTTTACATCCCGAGCAGAAACAGGATTGGAAGGCACGGATTAATCATCTTGTTCATGCCTACAATTGCTGTAAACATGACACAACTGGATTTTCACCATACGTTACTACCTCGCCATAAAACATGCACCGGGCAAAGGGTTATACACTGCTGATGCGCTATCACGTAGTGCATTAAAACACACAGGTCAGGAGGATCTACGTCTTCAAGCAGAATGTTACGTAAACGCTGTGATGGTTAATCTACCTGCATCAGACCAACGTCTCGATGAAATCAGACATGAGATACGCCATGATGATATCCTAAAGCTTGTGATGCACTATTCTCTTCATGGATGGCGAGCCAAACATTATCTCTCTGGAACAATTAAGAACTATTGGGCTGAGAGAGGAAGCATAAGTGTACATAACGACCTACTTCTTCGTGGAAATAGGCTGGTAATACCAACCAGTCTGAGAAAGGATATTATCCGATACTCACACGATGCTTACCAGGGAATAACAAAGTCTTGTCAGAACGCAGCATCGTCTGTATGGTGGCCAGGTATTACAGGAGATATTACATCCACAGTGAAGGACTGTTCTATTTGTGAAAAATTCAGAAGAGAACGCATTGAGCCAGTGAAAGGCACAGAGTTCCCAAAAAGACCCTGGTCTCGCGTCGATGCTGATTTTTTCATGCACAAAGGTCGCAACTATCTAATCGTGATCGACTACTATTCACACGACGTCGAAATATGTCTAGTTACCAGAAACTTCAACACAGCCGAGACTATATGTAAACTGAAGAAAGTTTTCAGTCGCCATGGAGTCTGTGACATTCTATTCACAAATAATGGTCCGCAGTTTGACTCTATGGAATTCAAAGCATTTGCTAAAATTTGGCGCTTTGAACATCTGACGTCATTGCCTCGATATGCCCAGTCCAATGGCGAAGCTGAGAGAGCTGTTCAGACTGCAAACTCTTTTCTAAACAAGTGCGATGTTGAGTATTTGGCACTCCTCGCTTACAGGAATACTCCACTACACAATGGATATTCTCCTACACAACTTAGTATGGGTAAAAAAATCAAAACTCGTGTTCCATGCAATCCAGAGGACTTGATGCCAAAGTTACCGCAGTATGCTTTGGTTCGAAAGAAGGAGAGCGTACAGAGCCAAAATGGAACAGGATTACAACCGTAGACACCGCGCTACAGAGGGAAACTATTTATCCCCAGATTATCAAGTCTGGGTACCAGATTTAAATGCTATTACTAGTGTACTGTGGTGTGACGTCATGAGCTCCCACAGTCTGTCATGATTGAGACACCTATGAGTGTTATTTGTAGGAATGAAAGAATGGTTCTTAAATCGCCTGTAACATCTGAGACTCGTGATATGTACCATTACGTTACGGGGCGAAGTGCTGAGCAATGTGAGCATAGGGCTTAATTCATCCATAAGTGACCAACCTGTTGTAATAGCCACTAGTTTTAATTATATCAGTATAGTCTTATATTGTAGCACAGCTACTACTACTCCTTTGTATACAATGATATCACCCTATTGTGGTGCCACCTACCGTTTTGTTGTCCGTTGTTAGCCTAATAAAGCCATGCATTCTCAACTGGCGTTATCACTTATTAATTGTCCTGCTGAATAGAACATATTGAAACACAACCTGAGTCACCGGACAGTGACATTACACCAATTTGCAGATCACACCGTGGCTCCAGAAAACCACGGCACCTGATTGAAGAATGTTGAGACTTGACATTTTCCAAATGTGTTTGAAATTAATTTCATAACATTATTTTTAATAATCAAATATGTCTCAAATATTACTTTTTATAAAAAGGGAGATGTAGTATTATGCTTTCACCCATGTCAACCATATGCATATAATAATGAAATATGCAATACCGTTAATACAGGGATTATGTAAGTTGTGATAATAAAGATCTAGCGTAAATGGCGTCTCTATTATTGTTCGGATAAATTATACATTTATTAATAATTCATGAACTCAACAGAACATGACAGAGGCTGTACCATCGGCACACTGCCAGGCAACAAAGTATGTTTCCACTTCAGTTCCCCTGCTGACAATTCCATGTTGTTACGCTGCGGCAACAAATGGGCTTCACACACGACAGCCTGTGTAAATGTGTGATTGTGAATTTCAAGCAGACGTCTTGAAGTTGGACCGCTTCACGCTCATAAAATGAAATCGGTGCTTCTGCAGACTCTCTTCCTTTCGAAATTCGTGCAGTTTTGTTTGTATTGTCACAATTATACACAACACACCGTTTAACCATCGTTAAAGATCAAGTAAATTCGCGAGATCGATCAAAGTCGTTGAGTGATAATAAAAGTTGTTGACGTGCAAAGTTCCCATATACGTGAATGGGTTCTAGGTGTGACATCAGCGACTGTCTCATAACCACCAAATTTCGCCGGGGGAAATGGATTGTTCTAACTGTTCTAACTTATTCTTTTAGGTCAATGAATCAATCCCTTACTGACGAAGGTTCATTTAAGTACACATGAACATAAGCCTGAAATTAAATTCCTAGCAATATTAAAACTAATCCCAATTAGTTAAGTTTCAAGTATCGGTCAAACATTTCTGATTAAACTTTTATTTCTAACAAATCAGGAAGCAAGCAAATTCTTTTTTTTAAATTTTATTAATGCTGCATACACCATATTGGGTACCAGTAATAAATATGATATACTAGAAATGACGTTCTATATGTCTTGAAATTACTTATATTTCTGACAATTTTTACTATACAATTATCAGTTGGAGTACAAGTGTTTTTATATCACACAAGATTAAAAAAATAGACTATTAATTCACGAATGCAGGAATTTGCTTGCACTGATACAGGTTGACATGAACACACAAATTGGACAGCATTGAGCAAGACCACCGAGTTAGGAACAAAACTCTTTCTAAAGCAATGGGTTCAACTTGAAATACATTTTAGCCTCCCACCAGAATACACAAAATTGTAATACTAGTGAAGAATCATACACTTCCAATCAGTGATGAACCAAAACGATATAAGCTTTATTAATATTAAAGGGATTTAGCAATCTCAAGAAAGACCATTTTTGATTCTACAATGTCCGAATTGTAAGACCAAGGTAGTTGATCATCAATAACAATACCAAGATACTTAAACTTAAGTTCCCATAAGAGTTTTGTATTGGACATCTATGTTGGTATGTAATTGTCATTGTCTGGGTGGGTGGATGTGTTCACATGAGCCGGGTATATATAGGTCACCGGTTTGGCGAACAGTGGCACCACAGTTAGTGTTCTTTGAACGCTGGCTACATCGCCATGTTGTAGACTGACCATTACGACGTTTCATTGTGTAGGAATACCCTAGAGAATCAAAGAGTTTGTCTTTTCCACGGAGAGAGGTGTCCTCTACAATTGTGTAAGTCACCATGTTAGCACCAACAGTGACTTCAGCAGGTTCAGGATCCACAAGCGATGATTCATTGCCAGATCGCCATAGTGGTGCAGGGTAGTCCACAGAAAAATCTGGTATACTGGATGTCGGTGTAACACTTCTGTCATTTTGTTGCGGTTGTGGAGGCATGTTTGGTTGGTGAAAGTCATCAAAGTCCATGGGCTCTTGTTTCACAGAAAGAATGTTATCTTCATCCAGCCTAGTGCTCTCGGCATGGGGAATCCCTATCTGGACAGGTCCAATTACACAATGGTGATGATGCCAGTTCGGGAAGGGTGTCTCCCCATTAACCAGTTGGCGGTAATCTGGCCTGGAGTTTCTAGTATTGCACATGTTGTCATCCTTTGCACGTGTCACAAGACAGAACCTCTTGGCGTGGACCAACTTTTCTGTAACAAACAACACAAGGATTTAGAACTTTCTGGGCCATGATTTACAGTGTATCAGTATGGCTTTATCAAGTGCAGAGAGAAGTTTGTCAATCACAACTTACTTACAACTTATTATACAGAGGAAGGCAAACAGACTGAAAATAATTTGGTTCCTGAACAGAAACCTCCTGGGACTCACCTGAAATGAGGCCATTTATGGTCCCAGCAATCATGGTGTTTGTGCTGACCTCTTCCTCCCCAGAATCAGATGATTCCTTAATGGTTGGCAACAGTCCTGCCAATGCTACTGAGGTGTTTGTGTCAATGTTAGGTACTGCTGTGCATGGCTCACGGACATGAACATTTTCCCTGATTAATTCATTCACTATAGCACTGGCAGATTCAAATCGATTTTCTTGCAACATCGTCTTGGCCACGGGGACAACAGAGGTGGCAATTTCAGCACCAGGTCTGGGTGGGTGGATGTGTTCACATGAGCCGGGTATATATAAGTCACCGGTTTGGCGAACAGTGGCACCACAGTTAGTGTTCTTTGAACGCTGGCTACATCGCCATGTTGTAGACTGACCATTACGACGTTTCATTGTGTAGGAATACCCTAGAGAATCAAAGAGTTTGTCTTTTCCACGGAGAGAGGTGTCCTCTACAATTGTGTAAGTCACCATGTTAGCACCAACAGTGACTTTACCAGGTTCAGGATCCACAAGCGATGATTCATTGCCAGATAGCCGTAGTGGTGCAGGGTAGTCCACAGAAAAATCTGGTATACTGGATGTCGGTGTAACACTTCTGTCATTTTGTTGTGGTTGTGGAGGCATGTTTGGTTGGCGAAAGTCATCAAAGTCCATGGGCTCTTGTTTCACAGAAAGATTGTTGTCTTCATCCAGCCTAGTGCTCTCGGCATGGGGAATCCCTATCTGGACAGGTCCAATTACACAATGGTGATGATGCCAGTTCGGGAAGGGTGTCTCCCCATTAACCAGCTGGCGGTAAACTGGCCTGGAGTTTCTAGTATTGCACACGTTGTCATCCTTTGCACGTGTCACAAGACAGAACCTCTTGGCGTGGACCAACTTTTCTGTAACAAACAACACAAGGATTTAGAACTTTCTGGGCCATGATTTACAGTGTATCAGTATGGCTTTATCAAGTGCAGAGAGAAGTTTGTCATCACAACTTACTTACAACTTATTATACAGAGGAAGGCAAACAGACTGAAAATAATTTGGTTCCTGAACAGAAAACTCCTGGAACTCACCTGAAATGAGGCCATTTATTGTCCCAGCAATCATGGTGTTTGTGCTGACCTCTTCTTCCCCAGAATCAGATGATTCCTCAATGGTCGGTGACAGTCCTGCCAATGCTACTGAGGTGTTTGTGTCAATGTTAGGTACTGCTGTGCACGGCTCACGGACATGAACATTTTCCCTGATTAATTCATTCACTATAGCACCGGCAGATTCAAATCGATTTTCTTGCAACATCTCTTGGCCACGGGGAAAACAGAGGTGGCGATTTCAGCACCAGGTCTGGGTGGGTGGATGTGTTCACATAAGCCGGGTATATATAAGTCACCGGTTTGGCGAACAGTGGCACCACAGTTAGTGTTCTTTGAACGCTGGCTACATCGCCATGTTGTAGACTGACCATTACGACGTTTCATTGTGTAGGAATACCCCTGAGAATCAAAGAGTTTGTCTTTTCCACGGAGAGAAATGTCCTCTACAATTGTGTAAGTCACCATGTTAGCACCAACAGTGACTTCAGCAGGTTCAGGATCCGCAAGCGATGATTCATTGCCAGATCGCCGTAGTGGTGCAGGGTAGTCCACAGAAAAATCTGGTATACTGGATGTCGGTGTAACACTTCTGTCATTTTGTTGCGGTTGTAGTGGCATGTTTGGTTGGCGAAACTCATCAAAGTCCATGGGCTCTTGTTTCACAGAAAGAATGTTATCTTCAACCAGCCTAGTGCTCTCAGCATGGGGAATCCCTATCTGGACAGGTCCAGTTACACAATTGTGACGATGCCAGTTCGGGAAGGGTGTCTCCCCATTAACCAGTTGGTGGTAATCTGGCCTGAAGTTTCTAGTATTGCACATGTTGTCATCCTTTGCACGTGTTACAAGACAGAACCTCTTGGCGTGGACCAACTTTTCTGTAACAAACAACACAAGGATTTAGAACTTTCTGAGCCATGATTTACAGTGTATCAGTATGGCTTTATCTAGTGCAGAGAGAAGTTTGTCAATCACTACTTACTTACAACTTATTATACAGAGGAAGGATAACAGACTGAAAATAATTTGGTTCCTGAATAGAAACCTGCTGGGACTCACCTGAAATGAGGCCATTTATTGTGCCAGCAATCATGGTATTTGTGCTGACCTCTTCCCCAGAATCAGATGATTCCTCAATGGTTGGTGACTGTCCTGCCAATGCTACTGAGGTGTTTGTAGCGGCCAATCTGTCAGCGCGGAGCTGTGCGACAACCTGACTCGTGATCGTAGCCACCAGACTGGCAGTAACCGAAGGGCTAATCCCAGACAACCCAGTTGCCAATGGGAGGGTCTTTGGGCTCGCTTCAGGTGCAGTAACCATATGAGTTCGTTTTTCTGGTGATATATGGTTAGCCGTCTCTAAATTGTTGAAATCAGACAACTCATTGTGTATCATTCGTCCTGTTTGAGGTACACCTAGTCTGCTCCTCGGATGACTCTTCCTTGATGTTTGCAACCGGGTCTGCAATGGTTCGTGAACCGATTGTAGGAAGCGTGCTGGGTGTTTCTGTTTTCCGGTTTGTGTTGTGCGTGCCATTTTATGCTTAGGTGGCATCGTATAATCTGGAATTTTCCAAAACAAACAGGAAAATGGAATAATATTGCTACATTAAATAGGGTGAGAAAGAGAAGAAAGAAAAATATTTTATGATCTTAATTATTATAATATATGCATAGGGAATAACTCCCTTATAAGCGCAGAAATAATGGCCCTAATTATATATATATATATATATATATATACCATATCATGATATATATATTGATAATATGGAGTAAACAGAAATACTTATAGTGATACAACCCAACAGCCAGGGTACTGTGTCCATAATAAGAAATACCCCACTGCAAGGGTACTGTATATCCATAATAAGAAATACCCCACTGCAAGGGTACTGTATCCATAATAACAAATACCCCACTGCAAGGGTAGTGTATCCATGATAACAAATACCCCACTGCAAGGATACAGTATCCATAATAAGAAATACCCCCACTGCAAAGGTACTGCATCCATAATAAGAAATACCCCACTACAAGGGTAATAGAACTTAGATCCACTATTAATCATCCCACTGCTAGGATAACTGAGGATCAAAATAAACATAGAGTCTCATACCAAGATCAATATATTAATCCATAAATCATACCAGAAAGCTTAAATATACAGGCGTTACTCTTGCCATGCCATTTTGGATTTTGAACCAGTAGTGCACCAAGACTACAGGTGCACTTCTCATATAAATAAAAGCTCACTGGTTGTGCACATGCGATAGTACTATATGTTACATGAGCACACTCTCTTGTTAATTAACACTTTAATTGTGCACACATGATATCGAAAAAAACTAAGCTCTGAAACTGTAAATAAAGAATTAAGTCGTTTCACAGCCTGATCACTTCACAGCCTACAATTTGCGATCACTTCACAGCTGATCAGAAAATAACTGAACGTGGTTTAGGTCATTTCACAGCCTATTTTCTTTTGTGTGTGGCAGGTGTATTTTTCACAAATATTTTTAATGATTACAATTATATATATATATATATATATATATATGAGGTATATGCATAAACCTATTTTTAATCCTGTCAATTTATCATCAATTATCATACACAACAATCACGGGGCATGCCATGGTCCATCAATTTTGATTTATTTGGATATATACATATATACAGCTATTATAATGCAACCATAACACAATTCATTACAAACTTTCCACCATATATTCATCATTTCCGTTTATCATATATTAACTAAAAAAATCATAAGTTCGGTTAGAGTCTACACCTCAATAGTATAGACCAATATAGGCCTGCCCAGCTGAGAACAAAGAATACACATGGAATATTAACAATGTCTATGTTTGTGTAACATGTTAGAGATAGAAAAAATAGTACTTTAGCACAGGGGGATACAATAAGCAGCATCAAATCTCTTGTGCCACTGGCTCATCTAGTTACAGCCTGCCATTTGTTATCAAAAATGCACAGAATAATGAAAACTGGTTCCAGCTCTAAACAACCACTACTACAAAAATATGACAGTACACATCAGTGAACTGTTTAAATTAAAGTTAGACTGTGATGTCCCTCCAACCTCATATTTACACATGACATATTCACAAAATATGCCTGTTCTCATTGTTGGATAAGAATTTGAGCCTTCCTATTTTTCTTGGTTTTGGCCATAAACAGTTTCTTAGATTCAAACTTGGAATAATAATAATGTATATTTAATAAAAAATAAAAATAATAATGTATATTTAATAAAGCACCCTTACTAGCAGGAGCCAGTCAAAAGTGCTGTACAAATAATATGTAATATAATAATACCCCAAATAATATGGTCAAAATAACCCCTAGATTGTTTATTGACCCATTAGGGGTAATCAAAGATGTACCCATATGTAATGCTGGTGTCTGTAGGGATTTAACACAATGTAGTGATGCCAAATATATAATATCTGTTTTATTATCATTAAGTTTCAGAAGATTTTGAGTCATCCATAGCTGAATGTCAGCAACACAATGTTCTAAATTCTTCAAGGAAGAGGAGAAATTTAACTCATTGTCAGGATCCAGTGATATATAGAGCTGTATGTCATCAGCATACAAGTGATATTTAACCCCATATCACTGTGCAATGATTCAAAGAGGACGGGTATACATTGTGAAAACCAGAGCACCAAGAACTGAACCCTGTGGTACACCAGATAACAAAAACTGAACGTCAGATAAAATACCATGAACAGACACTCTCTGGAAGCGTTGTTCCAAATAGGTTCAAAACCATTCAAGTACTTTACCTGACAGACCAAACATGTCTTTTAACCTAGAGAAAAGTACATTATGGTCAACTGTATCAAATGCAGCAGACAGGTCCAGAAGAACAAGTATTACTAGTTTACCTTGATCACTTGACATCATAATATAATTTTCACCCGAACCAAGGCTGTTTCAGTGCTGTGACCACTTTTATAGGCAGACTGTAGTGATTCATTAAGGTTATTATTGATTAAATATTTGTTTAGATGGAAAGCAACTGTCTTTTCTATAACTTTAGATAAAAATGTAAGATTTGAAACAGGTCTGTAATTGTTTACAATACGCCATAGTGTTTTTTTTATTAATGGTTTTACAAGGGCAGCTTTCATGGATCTTGGGAAAACACCCAGAGATAATGATTTATTAACTATTGTTTTAATTGGGATTATCAGAACATCCAGACAATCTTTCACAAGCCATGTAGACATAGGGTCAACTGCACAAAAAGCATTAGATGACTTTTTCAGCAACTGTCTGATATCAGTCTCTGTAAAAGGCTCAAATGTATCCATCATGGATATGCAGGACTCTTCTACCAATGGCTTACCCAGTGATAAGGTGATGGACTGGAACCCACTATGTATATTTAATTTTTTTTTTGACAGAACAAGTTATTAAAACAATGGGCGATATCTTTATCAGGGTTGATATTATTTTGAAGGACAGTTTGACTTTCATGTAATACTTTATTCACTGAAAACATTCCTTTGATTTCCCTTAGATGTCTTGGTCTTTTTATTATAATATTCAGATTTAGCAGAGGCAGGGGACCTTGAACATTTCAAAATGAACACACAAACTGGTCCTGATCCACAGCCGCTCACAATACCTTCTGTGTCTCTTTGCAACCTGTATGTTCTTATTGTACCATGGAAGCAATGGTCTTCTTGGCATTTCCTTTGTCCTTAAAGGTGCATGTTGATCTACAATGTCTCTCAATGTACTATCATAGAGATCCACCAGATGATCCACATCATCCGGTGGATCCAATACCAGAGAAGAGACTCGCAGATCAGCAAGAAAAGCCTCCTGGTCAATTGACTTATATCTTCTATATGAAATAACTTTAGCTGAAACAGATTGTTTCTGTAAAGATACCTTAATGTTAACAAGGAAATGATCAGACAGCATGGAAGACACAGACACACCCTTAATCAAATTGTCATCATCACGGGAGATGACAAGATCTAAGATCTGACCATGTCTGTGTGTTCTTTCTTGGACATGCTGCCTGAGATTGACAGATCTAAGAATGTCAGCCAGTTGTTTTGTATCTGCATTCCTCTGGCAATCCCAATGTATATTGAAATTATCTAAGATCAACAGATGGCCATTGTTAGGTAATACAGTCCCGAAAATTCCTTGAAGAAATCTGCTAATTTCAGGCCATTTTTCTTAGTGGAGTGTACTCAGTAGATAATAGCTACATGAATACTTATCCCCCCAGATACAAAACTCAGTTGGTAATTTTCAAAAGACTTAGCCTAAAAGCACAAATGGGTTTCACACTTCAAAGAATCACGGAGAAGAATGCCGACTCCCCCACCTTTCTTGTGAATCCGAGCTGCATGGTGGAATGAATATCCAGCTGGAGTCACATCACCAACAATTTTCTGGCCTGAAACATTACCAGTCAGCCAAGTCTCTGTAATGACAAGGGCATCAAGATCCATATCTTTAATAACATCAGATATTTCATCAGATTTATTACAGATCGACTGACAGTTAATAAGACCAATACTTACATTTGTACAGCTGTGCCATTATATGGTGTTATTGGCAGAGTGATCAAATTACTTGCATCGGACCCAATCTGCTTTGGATGTTTTCCACTACGTGGGTGCATCACTAAACAAATGGTATTTCCACTATAGGGTCATAAGGCAAGCAACTGATCATTTGTATAATTCATTCTAATTATAGAAAGAAATTAGTGAAAATAACAAATTTAAACATACGCAAGCAAAATCCGGGTTCTTAGGGTAAACACTGGGGTGAGTGATAATATAGTGTATCTATTGATCATTTAGAAAGAAAATACAAGAAATACAAAATAACTAAATATATCTACTTATATTAATATAAATTAAATCTCTATTACATAACATGCAAAATACACCAGTTTCACTGGTGTAACTTATCTAATAGCTGAACTATCTGAGAAATATTCTGGTGCCATTACATCGAGAGCCAGTCATACTTCCCACCATAACAGCAAAATAATAATGTAGGCGACACCTAACATACAACTTTGCAATAGATTTTATGTGCTCACCATCCCTGTGTTTTGACACAGCTTTAACCCACTTGAAGGAACTATGTCATGTATACAGACTTCAACAAACTTGACAAAATCCCCTTCAAAACCTTTTGGTTTGGAGATGGTGCATACAAAGAACCAAAAGCTGTCTTTTCCTTGCATTTATACACCTTTGCTGGTGTCAGTCAGCATTTTAAAACAATCTAAGCACTTGGATTAAAGCATAAATTTTCTCAGAATATACCCAGAGATGTAAGACGGAACATTGACTACTGTGGCAGATAACTCAAAATCAGCTATCGCATCCAACACCAGTAAATCTGTATCTGAAAGCTTCCCCTTTTTTTGGCATGATATCTCATCAATTGGTTAAAGAATTTGATATGATATGCATTTAAGTTACGAATAGAGGTGCCAATTAAAGCACATGAGCTGAACATTGACATTATGCAAAATTCAGGTACTAATTCAGGTGCTGATAATACTTTTTTTGTATTAATTAAGATATGTAATGGGCTGACAAAATTTCATGGGTTTGATGCCTTGTTTTTTATTCAATTAATTTTAAAATATCAATTTGTAATATATGTTTCATGGACCTTTAATATTTATCAATTTTAATAACCATCAAAGCTGACCCTGTCTCCTGTATAGGTTTCCTATCTGTTGGTACCTTACTCCTTGATTTCAGTGAATATGGGGTAGGTTTGGTACATCAAAACTGGTTGGAATAGCATTCCAGACAAGTTTATCTCTTGTTTGGTTCATGAATTCTGTTTCAGTCAAGTCCATATCACACATTCTACAATTAGTACTCAAGTAATTTACATCCTTCCTCATCAGATCTGCACAACGGCAATTAATAACCATCTTTTATTTCTGCCAATAGCTAAAATAACAAAATGAATGATTTTACATTTATTAGAGGTATTTAATCATTCATTTCATGACATTTAAATTATAACCAATGGTTTATAAATAAGTCTATATATCTATCTATAAGTACCAATTGCTGGCGTTTAGAAATAAATATGGATGCAGATGATCATGTAAATACTCAAATACTTACTGTAATTAAGGAAAAATTATCTGATTGTAGTCATGTAATTTTACAAGTTTAATTAATTATATTATTAACAATAACAAAATACAAACCCCCCACCCCCGATAACATCTTCATTGGGTCTATATAGTACATATGTAACTGTAAGCTTATATGTATATAACTTACAATTTTTTACATACTCATTTTGTGATTAATAGGTCGATATTGGTATTACTGCTTAATAAAATTTAATAAGATTTTGTTATAAAGCGTCTTTGATACAAGGGTACAAAGTCCAATAGTCTAGACCTCTAGTTATTGACAAAACAAAAACCAACTACAAGGGACCAAGGGTCAGTTGATAATCTACCACATAGATCTAATCACACTGCTAGTATAACTTATATTAGTTATAATATAACATAAAAAGGTAACCCACTGGCACTGCTGTAGGGTAACAAGAACAATACCGGAATATTTAAGGTAGAGAGATTAGGGGGAACCATTTTGAAAAACTAATGTATCACTATCACACAGAAAGAAGTAATCATGGATACGTAGATCTACATTTACCAGAAAGATATTGAATTGATTATTTTTATTTTGGCAGTTATAATTATTTTCTGGTAAATGATACATGAGATAGAATATATATATATATATATATAATTACCCTTGTTTAATGGGTAGATCTAGTAGGTATTACAGGAAATCTCTTTATCGTGTACGGTCGGTAGGCCAATAGAAAGAATGCCGTAGACCTCGGCCCGAAAACCTCGGCCCAGGCCCAGGTCGGCCCACTATTTTTCGATGTCGTGAGTAATTAATCAAACGAAAATTGACAGTTTTATTGCAAACAAGTACAGGTATTCATCATTCTCTTGAACAGGTAATTAATAACTTTCTAACATCAATAAATAGTTGCTGTTTGCTCTGATTTGCTTAGGAGTTGCTTCACAATAAATAATCAAAACGAAGTAGATTTTATCATTTTCTTTCCGTGGCTTCATTATTCATATCAGCGTAAAAGAAATATATCAAATAAACAAAAGAAACATGCATTTTATAACTAATATAAGTTGTCTTTATCATAATCTTTGACCATGAAAATGTTGACGTAGACACAATTTTTATCTCATTATCATGCATACTGTCGGAGATATTGAAGAAACTAGGTTTTGCGATAATGGCGGTGGCTAATTTGCATATTCGGAATAAATATACATGCTAATATATCCTAAGACTGTTTATCCTAATCATTGACCTTGAAAACATAGGTGTGGACATTATTTTTGTGAAAGTATCGTGTATAATTTTGACAAAATTGAATAAAATAGATTTCTCGATAATGGAGGCATGCACTAATTTGCATATAAATTTTTTCCCAAGGTTGTCGAAATGACAACCCAACTGTATTTCACCAATGACCCCATAGATAGATAGATAGAATGTATTCAAATTGATCGTCTATGATGAAGGATGATTTCAATTCAATTGAATTCAATTCGTTTATTTCAACATTCATAATACACAATTTTAATGAAATCAAACACATGTAGAATGCTGAAAAGGAGGATGCTTGAAGCATTGCTTATATAATGCACCCCCCCCCCTGTAACTGAAACAATAACTGAAAATGCTCCGCACACTTTATTATACATAAGTCAATGAATGTAAATACTTCGACAATACAGGATGTTGACAAAAAGGTGATTTGATTATCATCTTAATACCAAACACGATGATGAGTCGTTATGACACCACAGGAATGATGACAAATTGTTATGACACGTAAAATGATTCCGTATCGCTATAAAACATACAAGCAAAGATAATAGGTAGTTGTGACACGAATAATTAGGCACGTACACACGCACTTATTACGGATAACGATCACAGTGTCCATATCACACCCACAGCGAATCATACACGATAGCCACACTAGTATAAACCTCAGTTTGTTAACATGTAATTACACAATATTCCAAACCTAGATGGCGCAAGTTAAAGTTTGTACACATTCGGAGGAATGAGATGAAAATGTATGATGCCAATAATAACAGATGATTATATGAAATGTGATATTGTGCTTTAAAACATAGGTGACAAGGAAATTACATACATTTCAATGAGTCCACCCCAAAAAACCTTATACTACACAAAATTAATAGATTCACCATTATAACCATACGAGCGGCAAATGAACTATGATGACCTTGCTGCACGATGAAGCATTCGTTATTAGTGCCAACCCAGGTGCGTCTCGTTCCAGATAATAAACTGAAGCGTCACCAATCTTCAACATTCCGGAATTTACAGCGGGAAATTTTCTTGCACTGGGACCTGTACGAGAGTGGTGATATGAGTGGACAACAGCTTTTGCGTGCTTCTGCACTGTTGTATGGTCCAAAAATACAAAAGTAACCGTCTGAATGGTGTAAATATCAAATTAAGCTTATTTGTGCGGTGCATGCGCGCGCGCGTGTGTGTGTGCATGCTGTATGGTCATAATCAACGTTACATTATTATAATGATTTTAGTAATAAATCTATTTTACGCTAGTTTCCCTCGCTAGTGTTCGTCCTTTCTCACTAACACATTTTTCTACGAATTTATACAATTATCTTAAACAGACACTTATTTCACTCGTTATCTGTTCAATTTATTGCAATTTAGGTCTGCATTGTCTCTGTCACGGCATAGCTAATATAGCGAGATATCCTTTATTTGACGCGGGCTAAAGTATCATTCTCACACCGAAGTCTACGTGGGCCGAGGTCTCCGGGCCGAGGTCTACGTGGGCCGAGGTCTACGTATACCCTCCCCACACAGTCAAAGGCCAGTCGCAGTGTATTGTTAAAACTGGCTACAGAATCTGGCGTTCGGACAAAAGTGTCACATGCCGCACACCGCGTATATGGAATCTTAAGCTAAGATTACATATACGCGGCATGCGGATACGGCAAAAATGGAACAGCATGTAAACAGACGAGAGCGCTTCCATAATGATGTCCGGATGCGGCATACGATTCGTCGTGCGGCTGCGTATCGATGCGGATACGGCAAACTGAATCGCTACATGTAACGATTCGTACAGCAACTTGTAAAACCGGACGGGGAAATCTAGAATATGACGTCAGGGGCAGGGGTTACCCGAACAATTTGGCGGGATTTTAGTCTGGTCAACCTGAAGTATTGTTCGAATTTCTCCACATCAGATTGTAGTTCAAATCTTCGGCATATTGCTGAATAAGCATTCTAAGCATTGAACTGAAAGAAAACTTTTTGAATCATCTTCCTCTTCTAAGGGTCCTTCTGGCTCAAATTGATATGATTGTATATCATTCATGACGTAATTTTAACAAGATAATGCCGTTTAGTTCTGGAATAATTATTAGCGCACATGCACTTGTTTACATGCTTTTGTACGGGCTCTACAGACTTCAGAATAACCGGATTCGCTGAAGTGACGTCATCATCCAGGTGCTTCCGGTCACTGTCTAGCTTCAAAATGGCGGCGGCCACTGGTCATTAAAAGTCGAGTAATCAGCACTTTGAACTGGATTACACATTGTGACATTATTTATGATATTTGTGAGTATAGCTGTATTTAGTCTATACGCTTATGTAATATTTTCTAGATTTGTCATTTTTGGGGGTAAATTCTTGCTAACTGATTTAGAAAAAAAAGTGCCGGTTTTTCTATTAACATTTAGGGTCTCCATTTTGAATTTCAAAATGGCCATCACCGAATATTTTTTTTTAAATAATTGCCAATTAACTATACTTATTCATTCAACTGTCATACAATATTTTTTTCATTTTATCTAAGCTCATATAAAGGGGTCAGTTATTCATTGGAAACAAAATAAGAGCACTAGAAATACTCTAAATTAGCAAAAATCCAATATGGCCACCACGAATAGATCCATCCGGTGCCATGAGAACTTTGTTGGTGTAGGCAAACTCATGCATCCCAATCACCTGTTCCAGATCGACACTCTTTCGAGATGAACTGGCAATAACCAGCAGTCTGGCAAAGAGTGGTGCGATTGCCTTCAAGGTGAACACCTCAGACCCTGTGTTCAATTTAATGTCTTTTGCAGCAGACATCCATGTCTTCTGCTTGACGTTGGTCATATTGTCCCACAAATTGCGACTCCCGATGATGCTTTCCTCTACAAACGATTTGTAAGCTTCCATGCCAGTCTCCTCTGTTGCTAGCATACTTTGCTGAACTTCATCAGGGATGATCTCCTTTGACATGAGTTTGAACATGCAGCCTTTACAGTCCGAGTTCTCGCTATCAGTCTCCGTTTGGAATAGGTTGCAGTGTGCTAACATTTACTTCGGCTGTGCAATGGAGCGTTCTTGGCGAGAAATGTTTGATTGAGAGAGTTGATGATGCTGTGTTGGTGCAATTGTGCTAGTAGTATCTACAAGTCGTTCTGACTCATCAGCAAGTCGTGCCAGCTATGTTGTTATCCCAGAGATCCCTCCTTGGCCTTTCGTTGATTTGTTGAGGTGTTCCATCGCAATTAGTGTGAATGGAATACGGTTGCTGGTATTCACTGCAAACTCACCATTGGTGAAGCTCTGCCATAGTTCTGGATCAGAAGTTTTTATGGCATCCATGGGTGCGATAAACTCTGAAATGTTAACAATGTCATCACCTGTTGCATATACATCCTAGCCTATTGAGGCATTGGGTCTGTCTTATGACTAGCATCAAACTCTCGCAGCTGTTTCTCAAGATTCAAGGATTCTATATCCATTAAGAATGCCTGGGGTGCTTCTGCAACGCCTGTCTTATATCTGCATGCTTCATTTAGTTGTTTTACGCTGGCTAGCAATGTGTCACGTACAAAGACTGCATGAAGAGTTAACTGGTGCACTTATATCGCTCTATTGTAATGATACAGTCACGCTACTCTACAGAAAATATTTGTCATATACCAGTAATAAATGTCACATTCATACCAATATTTCTTCATATTAACACAAAAAAACCTGTTGAAATTGAGTTCAGATTAACAGTTGTTTCAATTATAATACATTTGGTAACCAAACTCTTTGCACACATTTTGATTATATGTTTAAAATAATTTTGAATACTAAAAAATCTTACAGAGTGATTTTTAAAAGGCGGCCATTTTGAAATTCAAAATGGAGGCCCTAAATGTTAATGGGAAAAACTGGCACCTATTTTTTTCTTAATCAATTATGTTTCTAGGTGTGTTGAAGTTTGGGGTAGAAACCCCTGGCTGTGGCCTATTGGGCACAGCCACCTGGTGTTGGCTTCTGTTGTTGTGACGATTGGCGTACTATGCAATGTTTAGTATGGTGGAACCTCAGTTTAGTATAGAAGTCAATTTCGGAGGAGAAAAAAGCCTTACCAGTTGCCTGGTTGGACTAAAACCTCCTCCTACTATAATGTCGCGGCCGGGAACCTCCGGCCTCCCGAACAGCACGGATTATGGGTACGGGGGCCCAAGCTCTTATCCACTAGTCCATAGGGGCGGTCTGATCTGTCCTTGGTATGTGTAGGGATCTTTCTGGAGAAGTGGAGTTATGATGTCTGGTAATGTTGATTTCCTTATGAGCAACGCCGCTAGGTGGCGGTCTGGAAGTTTGTGGTCTTCCGGGCGGAGATGACCTTTAAGTGATCTTCGGTGCTTCGGGTAGGCTGGGCAGTTCAGCAGATAATGTACCGGATCGTACACTTGTTGACAGTGCCGGCATAGTGTTTGGGGTGACGGGCCGGTGAAGTGTCTTGTGTAAACCCAGAAACGCAGTCTTCTGAGCTGGGTATCGGCCAATCTGTTGTTAAGGATATTATGTCCAACTACAGTGGTCTTCTGGTACCAATCCTTTGATGCTGATGTGTAGTCTGTGTAGATCGATTCCAGTCGATTGGAGATGAATCTGTCGACAAGATAGTTGAATGTGCCTGGGGTATGTTCGGCATATTCGATGACGTCTAGGCTCGTGGCTTCGTTAGCTAGTTTATCGGCTCGGTCGTTGCCCTCAAGGTTAATGTGGCTAGGAACCCAGTGGAGTATTACTTGGATTCCCCGCTGCTTGAGGGCTGATGCCGTGGTGTATATTTCTGTGATGATTTCCGGGTAGGTGTGGAAATTGGCTGTGGTGATGATGGTTAGTGCTCCCATAGAGTCCGAGTGGATGATGACTCTTTCGTGAATAGTCCGTCTCGATATCCATATTAGTGCTGCTTTGATTGCGTGCAGCTCGGCTAAGGTAATCGGGGTGTGGTTTGGGATTCTGCCTCTTAGCTCTTCGTCTTTTTCTTTGATGAAGCAGGCCCAGGCTGTAGTTCCGTTATCTTGGGAACTGGCGTCGGTGTAGATGTTGATGGTTGATGTTCGGCTTTCATTCAAGCAGGCAATTCTCTTTGTTGCTTCTATTGCTGCGCCTTCTGGATCAACTTTCTTCTGGATGGGGTTGCAGCGTTGACCAGAACACACCTTGTTTATAAAGCGCGTTCCGGTCATATAATTAGTATATAATTAGATCTACCGGCATTTAACACCTACTTCTAGAGTATCATTCACTGATATCTTGAAATGTATGTGGTATGAGTTATATGGTTCCGTCTCGTGGATATTGTATACCCGGTATATGTTTCTTTATGGGCATTATAATATAGTCTTTAGATCTAATTTATTAAAAATAGGCGTAGCTGCACATATTCATAACTTGGTTAGTTATAGTTAATTTATATGGTTTGACTGTGGCATGTGTTGGTGAATGTGTACACGCTACCTCTTCCGCACATAACACCCCACACGCGTTACAATTAGTGGCAGCGGTGGGATAGCTCACTTGTGATAACACGTCACTCGTGAGTTATCCTGATACGGATCCACGTTAGTAAAATTGTGTAGCCTTGCTTAATCGGCGGATCTTATTAGGTGGAGTTGTAGTTGTATCTGTGGATTGTGGTACTCTTAATTTGATCTCGCTCTAAAACTAGTTTAACTTATATATTATATATTGTGTCATTTTTTTGTGGTCAAGTCAAGAAATCTTATTCCTGGCCGTATTAATAACACGATCTTAGCATGGATAAATATGGGTGGGACGAAGCCGGCAAGCGGTCCGGAATACACTCCCCGCTAAAGTATGACCAAACTGGGCAAGGGGAACATACGGATAATCCGCACAATATCTGGATGCCAGGCGTTAACCCGCCGGTGTGGACCCCTGACACGTTAGATTATCAGGACCACGTTATTGGTGTCCCCGCTATGGAGGGTCAATGCCCGGGGATACCAGGGAGTAGGAGAGGGTTTGACAATCTAACATGGTCCATAAACTATCCCAAGTTAGAAGCCTCTGGGTTGGTGTCAGGCATCTCACTTCAGGGGACCAGGGTTAAATCGCCAAACATTAATGTTAAACTCCCGGGAGAATATAATTTGTCCCAGGGAAGTCACGCAGATTCGAGAACAAGGGAACAGAAAATTAGGCAACAAGAGTATAGCGGGGGGTAACGCTGTAGATAAGTTTATCCGTCGGGTGTCTGTGGCACTGAGCTATAAAGCGGTAGCTTTTCCCATAGTATAGAAAGTCGAATTCTAACCAACCCCTCCCAGGGTGAAAAGTGGTACGGAATCAAGCTTCTCAGCACAACTATGAACTAGAACCGTCCCAACGGCGGATGGTAGAGCATTTTTCCACCACCCGGAATGATAACGTTCCCCTGACGCTGAGAGGTAATCCCTCCCATCCCAGACGATGCTCGCCACCTATATCCCCTGAGTCGTCTGGTTTGTTTAAAGTCGCTATGGGGGATTTTAGATCTAGTCAGGCGGGCGGGGGTAAACCAGTCAAAACATGCACCAAATGGTTTGGTTTTGTGTTCGGGGAGAATCCCCAGGCTGTCGCTTAATCAGCACAGCCTCTATGTTAGAGTGGTTGAGAAACCTCCTCCCCCACCACTCACAGGGGAGCAGTACGGAAAGATGGAGCCGAAATACCCTTTTAACGTCCCCCTTTATTTTAAATAATTCAGTGGAGACGGCAGCGCCATTTAACGTGGTCAGCCACCCACGATGTAGTGAGCTGAGAAATTAATCCCTGGAAAAGTTTCGACCTCTAACGGGGTTCGAACCTGCGACCGTTGGCACCAAGTGCCGGGTGCTTAACCGCTAGGCCACCGGAGCTCACTAATGCACCAAATAACGTTACCGTTTTTTTTTACTGGGGGTAGCCTGTGCTGTGACGTGCCGCTGTGTCCTGCATCACCTGCGCTACAGGGCCCATCAGCTTATGGTAAAATCCAGAGTGGGCTCCCGTTCACAACAACTCCTTGGTATCCTGCGCGATCCGCGCACTGCCATTCCCCACATTATATGTCACGAAGCGGTAATTGCTATGAGGTGCAATCCGCACCTCAGTATCAGGTGCCTCGCTGTGATATTATGGCGGGAAATCAACCTCTAAGTGTGTGGGGGGGGGACCCACGCACCCTCTACCGTATACACCGGTACACTATACTAGACATAGTGACAGTGAGTTCTGTGACGTTCCACTGTGTTCTGCGCAGTCTGCACTACAAGGACCATTGGCTTGCGATCATATCCCTTAGTGGGAACCATTCCGAAAACCAAGCCATAATTTTACGCGTTCTGCGCCGTTAGACTTATCATCACATCGCGCGGTGTTATGGAGCGACAGGTGTAAAGGAATGCCGTTGTATTCAACACACCTCAACATCTGTTGCCTCACAGTGATATAGTGGTGGAGAACCGACCTCAGAGAATGGCCACAAGCTCTGACCGATACAAAAGCTAGCGCCGCGCTGTATTCTGTACCGCTGGTGCCACGGAACCCATTGATGGTATGTATGATGTATGATGGTAAATCCAGCTGTAAGTATTATTTGGTACAGTATGACATGATTGCACAATTGAACGGCTGGGATGAAATCACTCAGGGCTATGGAGTTGGCGACTAGCTTGAATAGTACAACTCGTAGCGTCCTCAATGATATTGATCCGCAACATCGTCAAGACTATTGACAGCTTGTAAAGGCCTTGGTTAATCGATTTGAGCCTGATAATCAATAGGAGGTGTTCCGGGCCCAGCTAATAAGTCGTCGGAAGAGGTTCGAAGATTTGGCTGAATTAGTGCAAGATGTCAAAAGGTTAGCCAGAAAGGCATATCCGGGCGTAGATAGGGGTTTGCGTAATACCCTGACAAAGGACACTTTCATTGACGCCTTGAATGATGGCGATATGGAATGGTTTGTCAGACAAGGCAAATCAGCCGCTCCTGATGGAGCCTTTCAGCTGGCTTTAGAATACGAAGCGTTTCAGAATGGACGCCAGCGTCGGCATGGTTCCAAATCAGTGATTAAAGGTCAAGCGGAGTCAAACCACGGAAATGAACAGTCATCTGGCTAGGCTGATGAAATTGTCGGATGAATCGCTAAGTTAATTCTAAATTGTTCTGTTACGCCTGCCGCAAAACATGATAATGGGGCATGTTTCATTTGTGGATCCCTTACACATTTTAAGCGGGAATGTCAAAACCGGAAGTCCAAATCAGAACTGGCATGGGTGGAGAAATGTGACTACTGCGGCCGGCATAATGGGTCATCTGGAGGCAGACTGCTAGAAAAGAAAACGGGGTATATCGAAAAAAAAAACAGGCAGACACCCCTCGAGTTAGTTCCACTGGGCCGGGAAACGAGAATTAGCTGAAGTGTTGGGCCAACTCTCAGCTTCTGGCCCTCAACTAAGACTTTAACAGTCTTATATCTTGATCGCTAATTTCAGTGGGACTGATGTAAACAGTCTTCTTGATACTGGTGCAACGACTTCTGCTCTTCACCTGAATCGTTTTTATGCCATTCCTAAGGAATCAAGACAAATGCTCGAAGGGAAGGCAGGCAGCCTGGAAATGGCTGATGGGATTTTCGCTGTAACAGATCTAGTAGCCCCAGCAATATTAGCTTTGGACTTTCTGAAGGCTAAGCATGCATTTGTAGATATTTGCGGAGTTGATAAATGGGGAAAGGGATCGGCTGCTTCCCACAAAAAGATGGTGTGGGGGTCTTTAAGGTAGCTTTGCGGGAAACCATTACGATTCCGCCTCTCAGTGAGACTATAATGGCCGACGAAGCACAGGGTTCCCCGACGTACACGTATCGTTTGGTTGAGCCTTGTCTGTCATTTATGTCTCGCGAACATGTTTGTTTTGCCAAGTCGGTGGTGGACCCCAGTGGAAGGACCCCCCCCCCCCCCAGGTAATGAATTTATATGATAAGCCCATCACCTTATATCGAAAAACTATTGCCGGAACGTGTGAACAGATGGAAGAAGTTGAACACATTGCCACTGACAGGGTGGCGGCCATTATAAACGAGAATTCTGACATACACATTTCACTTAACTGACGTATGTGCTAGTTTAAGAGGCACATTGACGGACGAACAACATAGCAAAGTCCACGAGTTACTTACCGAACACCAACGAACATTTGCTGTTTCCAAAGAAGATATTAGTCGAACACATTTAGTACATCATGAAATACCAACCGGGGATGTTAAGTCAATCAGTCAAAACCCGCGGCGTCTTCCCTTTACCAAGAGGGAAGACTGTGTCAGGGATGTCCAGCGTATGTTAGATATGGGAGTTATCATACCGTCTGTCAGTCCATGGGCATCACATGTGGTCATGGTGAAGAAAAAAGATGGGTCCCCTTATAAATGCCAATTGTTTCAGAAGCAAGTAGAATTTCTAGGACACATGGTTTTTGCAGCCGGAATGTGGACTGCTCCAAGCAAAACAGAAACTGTAAAAAGTAACCATCTCCTACGTATGTGAAAGAAATACGTAGCTATTGGGCCCTTGTTCCTATTACAGACGTTTTGTGTATGTGGGGGGTGCTGATATCGCAAATCCGTTGCATACGTTAACAGAGCTAGATGCCCCTTATGATTGGACGCCGGAATGTCAACAGGCATTTGAAGTCTTGAGACATGCTCTTACTGCGACACCTAACCTTTATTATTGTTACGGACGTCAGTGGGGTTAACCTCGGAGTAGTGTTGTCTCAGAAACAAGATGGCGTAGAACACGTTATTGCGTATTACAGTCGGTGCCTGTCAAAAGAGGAGAGTCGGTATTGCGTGACGAGACAAGAACTCTTAGCGGTAGTGGAAGCCATCAAACATTTCCATCACTATGTCTATGGTGTGCTAACTCTGGTGCGGACTGATCATGATTCACTGACATGGTTACTGTGTTTCAGATTTTTATTAACTAAACTTCACTTACAATAACAATGTATCTGCGGTGACTTATGTGGCAATACATATAAAAGTAGCTTCCCTATTATCAATACGCTAATTACTCTATTTATTGTAACAAAATCTACAATTTATAATCATCTTAATTAGGAAAGATTTCAGTAATTTCATCATAATATAGAGACCAAAGTTTATGCATAGCAATGCTAAAATTTTAATAATGTATGCCAGATATTGAATGATAAATGGATGAATAATTTGCTAGCACATAAACTATGAAAATCTATTTTTACATCTAATTCACAACATTCATATATATATATATATATATATATATATATAAAATGTCAGATAATTGGATATCATACAATGTAATCAATCAATATAATACCCCTATTGTGTAACAGTCTGATAAGTTACGTCTTGCAATACTGATGAGCGGCTTGTGGTCTGTCTCTAGTATTATTTCTTTGCCATAAATATACTGGTGAAATTTAACTGTTTACTTGCCGTTTCTGCAGCTTTGCATATCTGAATAACCTTGGGGAGGTCTAATTCAGATTCACGGAGCAATCGTCCCTGAACTGTTGGATCGTTAGTTCCGATAACTATTTCCAAGGTACTGGGATGGGTGATAGCTGGCGAAAAACCCTCGTGGACAAATGTAAAAGCAGAAGGCCACTGGTCCGTTCGTGCTGGTCATTATGGTCAGAACTTGAAGTGGGGACTTGTATAGACGATGTTCCTTAGATGGTGAACGGGAGGAACGCCTCAAACTAGTAACTCCTAACCCCTTGCGCAAGGAAATCAGGCAACATCTCCATCGACCTTGGAGTGCGTAAAACAAGAAGCTTCATCGTGAGGCGACGATTCTGGTGGTCAGGTTTAATGACAGATGTCGATCGTTGGTGTCAAGAATGTCGGACATGCACATTTGGTAACTGTCTCAAGTTACACTAATAGCCAGTGGGCTCCCCAACGGAAAGAATGGCGATAGACATCTTTAGTTTTCCGACCAAAACGGATGGGAAACCTTTGTGTTTTGGTAATAAGCGATTATTTCACCAAATAGACCCCCCCCCCCGAAATAGAGGTTGATCACAGCCATAATATCTCCGTGACATATAATGTGGCAATGCGCGGATCAGGGTTCATCGGCACGTCACAGCACTAGCTACCCCCAGTCATAAAACCGGTCTTGTTATTTGATGCCTATTCTGACTGGTTTATCACCACCCCCCCTCCCCCAGGCCGACAATAGATCTAAGAATTGTTCTTCATCAACCATGATCATCCGTTTACCCCTATCTTGTCCCTTGCTCCTTGACGTTCCTGGTGATGACGGATGCAATACCCGGCCTGTAAGACCAAAAAATAATTTAAGCAATTAGTTTTACACAATAACCGAGGGTTTAAATTCAACAGTATACCTGTCTCTGTTTGACAGACATGCACCAGTGGACCTTTCGTATATTGCTCAGTTGCCATTGTACCAGTAGGGCCTGTAGGCTATAGACTAGTCGACTATAGATATTCGAACACCACAAATAATATGATGCGCATCACGCTTGGTTTTGTATATGTAACGATGTAGACATATTGTAAGTCTGTTCTTAGGCCAACTTAGAAATCTACTATGTGATTTGTATAAATCTTAGAGCCATTAACAATCATATTTTCTATATCAACCATTTGTTGTTTGTCATATTTAGTACATTATTAAAATTTTGACAGGTTTGTTTATTACTGCACACTTTTTATTTTATTACAAACAAAAAAACTTGCACGACATATCATATCATATCAGTGAATAGATTTTTTTAATAGTGTACAATAAAAACATAATGCCACACGATCTACTGAGTGTGCACAATCCACTGGGTGAAGCAGCTGGTGTGTTGTGTTACTGCCTCATCTTTGTCTGGGTGGAAGAAAGCTAATGCCATTTGCTTCCTTATAGAGCTCTGTGATTGAGTTTCACAGACCAAAGGGACCGTCTTCATAAGATGTCACCAGTGCATAGTCTGTAAGGGCTATTCCAGAAATAATTTACCCCATCACCCACAATTAATTTTTTTTCCTACACTCACTACCCAAGTTTTTAATACACCCAACCACCCATAATTTAAAATTTAGCTCCCACTAATATTCCCCATTAAATATGGCATCTGTATATAAAATGCTCCTGTTTTATCAAGTAGTCTCATTTTGTATGCCATGTACAAAGTTAGCTATAATACATTTGTTTCAGATTAATACACTTTATGCAGGTTTGCTAATAAATATTTTTATGTGTATGATCTGTTAGCTTTCTAGAAGTATGCATTTGTGATAACATGCATCCAGATTGTGTTTTAGTTAGTTATTTGTTTTATGTCTACAAACCGAAGTATAAGGATATATTGTCCCGTGGAAAAATGTCAATTTCGCCATTGGGCATTATAGTGTCCCCCTGGATAAATTATAACAGTACGCAGCACTGGCTGCAATTAGATTCAGAGCCGTAATAGCGGAGTTAGTTAGGGCGTATGACTCGTAGCCAAACGATCGCGGGTTCGAGGCTCCGTGAGCTGCAATGCTGTCATGTGGCGGCGACTGGTTCACTCATCAAAACAAATGTGAGTACCTGACAGGACGTGATGGCTGTGTGTTTGAGTAACGCTTTGCGCCTATAATGGCAGCATGCGTTGTATGCTCACTTGGGAGTTGAGATATGTGCTGGGTGGTAACAGGTCTGAGTGAGGGATAATAATATTTGATATTTGCGTGATTCAGTGCACACCCAAACTGTTGTCACTTCATCCTAGTAAAGATTTATAAGGAGTTGATTTCTATTACACGCCAGCATTTATCCAAGGAAGCCAGCGGAGTAGTCTGTGAAATTTGCAGAATATTCTGTGTATTTGTAGCTGGTTGGAAAATGTTCGTGTGGATGCCAGAATTGACAGCATACCGTGTGCAAATTATAGTTATAACGAGACTAAACGTTAGCCTTGTGTTTGTGTATTTTGATGGTAATTTGCGAATAGTTTTAGTCCAAATATTGTCTAAATTGTATTACTAAATTTCGTGTTCCTTTTGATTTGTAGTCTGTTAACTATAGCGTGGTGTTAGTCAGTTACTCTGTCCATGTGCCCTAATTTACCGTGTCCTGTCAGTCGTGGTCGTGTACAATTAGTCGATGTCTGGCTGTAGCTGTCGTATGAGAGTGTATGTCTAAAATCTCAGTAAGTATCGATATGTCGGTAGCTGCATCATAGTCGGTCGTCGGAACGTCAGTCGTCGGAATATCGGTCGTCGTAGTCAGAGTTCAAGTCGAGTTTCGTGTCAGAACTGTAATCAGAACTGTGAGATTTGTACGAATGTGTATGAATGTGATTAAATAAGTTTTGACATGCCGTATTTTGTCGTGTAAATTATTATTATTATTGTATATCCTTTGTTCTGTTATTTGCATGTATGCTTGCGGTTGTGTGATACAATCTGTCAATCAAGCCAACATCTTGACAATTTGATGGTCTGGCCTTTCTACCACTTGCGATACAATATTTTATTCTACAACAAGCATAATTCGTTCAATAAATACAATGGCGCCTCCATGGCCTAACTGATAGCGTGGTAGGCCACATATCTCTAGCACCTGGGTTAAAACTTCGGCCGGCCTTCTTAAAAAGGTGTTTCATCTTTCGCTTCGCCTCATTACATTTGGAGGTCGCTCGGCCCATTTAGCCTACCTTGTCCACAAAAGTGGCCCGTAAAACAGCAACATTTACATTTCGATACGTACAAACAGAACATATACAATATGACACCTATAATAAGCTATGCTGGTGTCGAGGTGTCACATAGCGTCACAGGCTGTCTACCTGTGATACCTCAGTAAACATATACTAGGATTGGTAACAGTGACAAGACTTCCATTATAGTCGTGATATATGGTTGTTATTGAGAGTCGTCGTGGGGACTAATACTGTGGCATGTATGATGACATCATCAGTGTTAATATTTATTGATAAGTTGATGTTTGCTGAAGGATTTACTAGTTTTCGTTGAGCTAATTTCTTCGGTGATTGAGTACCAGATTTCAGGACCTTTATGACGTAGACTATTGGATACAACCGATATATGTCATTGAGTTATATGAGGTTTACTTCTGTTTCGGGTACCATGGGCATGTATATCATCATGAAATGATTTGTGTAGTTGGGTAAGGGAGGGTTTGTTTTGAAAAATTATACATGTATTTAACAACATGAAGTATATGTATCAGCAGGGTTCGAATTTAACGCGCACCCGTTCGCCCATGGCGAGTACAAAATTGACAGGACTAGTAAATGTTCAGTTGATGTCTTCCTGTGGACTGGTAGAGTTATTAGGCTAGAATAAATACACGTCTGCAGCTATATGTTATGGCCCAGATGTAGCCATTCTGCTTCAATCTGCTGGACATACCCCCGCTTCAAAATTGTTTTTAACAGCCAACAGGTTGTGCACGCTGAGGGAAAATGTCTGACAGTGGGAACAGCGTGCTGTGTCGTCATCACCATCGCATGAAATTCCGTCTAAGGTATCCCCCGGCCCAGAGTTTTTTTTCTCAACCAATTCATCATATTCGCTCGTTCAGCTTCTGGCCCGCTAATATTTCAGGTTAAACCATCACTCGCATCAACCGGAGCAGGCTCAGTTTTCGGCTTCTTACGGTCTGGAGTCTACTGGAGTTGAGGCGGCCATATTTCTTTTCGCGCCACGGTCAAATGTGCGAGAGTCTATTATGAACTAGAAACTTACTTTTGAACTGAAATCTGAACAACTCGCTTGTTTGAGGGTATTTATAAATAAACAATCGAAACAGAAATTGACCCAAACTTAGGTTCCTCCAGACCTCAGCAGTTGAAACCAGATGCTCTTTTGGCATCAGCTACCAATGAAATTTCTTTTCTTAAAATGGACACTGAAGTGCATTTATAATGCTAAACAAAACCCCTGAAGTTCACACATTATGAAATAAACTGTATGCATGTGAAACTTTACTTGCCGTAGTCGGGACTAGTTAATTACTCTCATGACTTGATCAGATGTGGTACACTGTGTCCCACTTGAAGTGTCCATCATACCACCAGATACAGCACTACCGTACTATGGCGTCGGTGCTATGGTAATTAAAGTTATTTAGTTTATTATTAGCTATATATCGGTAGATGTTATGAGTCACAATGGCTAAGTCATAAACTTCTGGACCGAATTCAGTTCCAAAATAACCATCACCAGCATAACCCCTTAACGAACAGCTGTTGTGCCCCTACAAGAATACTCGCCCGACCCCCGAGCAGGAAGAGTTTAACCGCGGGATGAGCAGATGTAGAGCAGTGTGAAAAGATTCCAGATTTACACATATTCGCATTAATTACTTGTTTAATTGGTTAAATATTTTCAGCTATGATACTTCAATAACTAACCTCTTATTGTAAAAAATAATTGGGTTGTTAAAAGGCTTGAAGAGTACAGATTATTCACTTATTTAAATCAACCTCCTTACGTACTCACCTCAACATAACTGAATCCAGATCCACATTGGTGATGGAGCAAGATTTTGGACTGTTCCATGGCAATTCGAGCATATTATGGATTTCCCTCCTATAGCTGCCCCTCCTTCATAAAAATCCTAATTCAAAAGGTGTCTATTAATCAGATTAAAATTAAATTTTTTGTGTTAAACTGTTACATTATCTCCAATGCGATTCATTTTTTTGTGGTTCAACATAAAATATAAACGGTGTTCAGTTTTCTGACACCCACCCACCACCATACATAGAGTTGCACAAAACCAACCAACATTAATTATTATTTTTCTATTATTATTTGTCTATCCACTATCCATAATTTTCTATTGTTCAGACCATGAATTATTATTAAAATTGGCGCCCTTGACCCCCATTAGCTATAACTGGAATAGCCCTAACAAATGCATCGACAAATTATTGGCCGTCTCTACCATCACTTTCTTGGTGGTATTTGTACCTGAAGGAAAAGCAGAGTGTAAACATTTGAGCTTGGCAGACGGAAAGAAATGACACGATCAAAGTTTAAACAATTCTCAATGGCACTGATGCATCAACTAAGACAACTCTTTCATGATCACCACTCACTGCATATGACACACTATAAATCCATTAGGCTAAAACACAGCAGATCAGCAGCCACTTTCAATGTGAGAATCTGGAATGAACTCACAGCTCATAATTACTAACCTTTTCACTGGTTTCAGTGCTGTCAGTTGAGTGCCTCGATTTGTCAGACAGCTGTCTGACACACCACACCTTGGGGGTGGCTGTACAGACAAGGGTGCAACTGCATCTTTTCTGTTGGCCACTCACAGTGCGACACTGAGGCTTATACACAACACACCGTTTCACCATGGTTAAAGAATAAGTAAATTTGCGTTATAGATTGAAGTCATCGGGTGATAATAGAAGGTGTGGACATGCAAAGTTCCCACTGACCTTTTTCTTTCAGGTCAATGAAAGTTCCCATATACATGAATGGGTTCTAATTGTGAAGTCAGCAGCTGTCTAGTTAACGCTAAATGTATCGGAATATGGATCGTTCTAACATGATCTTTTAGGTCAATAAATCAACCCGAGAAGGTTCATTTAACTTTAAGTACACATGAAAAATAAACCTGAATTTCCTAGCAATATTAAAACTAATCCGAGTTAGTTAAGTTTCAAGTATCGGTCAAACATTTCTGATTAAACTTTATTTCTAACAAATCAGGGAGCAAGCGAATTCTTTTTTATATTTTATTAATGCTGCATACACCCTATTGGGTAATACATATGGTTTACTAGAAATGATGTTCTATATGTCTTGAAATTACGTATATTTCAGCCAATTTTTACTATACAATTATCAGTTGGAGTACAAGTGTTTTTATATCACACAAGATAAAAAATATACTTTATTAACTCATGAATGCAGGAATTTGGTTGCAATTGATACAGGTTGACATGAACAAACAAATTGGACCATCATGACAGAGGCCCAGTAGACCCATATTGTTATATACTGAATAGATAACAAGTAAATCAAGTAAATTATTCACTTCTGGCACCATTAGCAATCTTTGGGCACTCATCTGGCCAGTTAAAAAATACACCACATGAAGCAGAAAAATAAAACGAGTGAACACTAGTGAGGAAAACTTGTTCAAAAATAGATTTATTATTAAACTAATGTAATGTTGACTGACCACACACCATACACATACATGCGCACCACACATTAACTCGCATATGTACATTCTCCCTGCTCCGTGAAGCTGAGATCCAGATGCTCTGAATGCATGTGCTTTATATTCTGTCGATATATTCCCCAAACTGTATCAATGCAGCACTATTTGTTTCAATTTGCAGCCTTCTGAAGATGGGCTCAATGTGCTGGACTGGCAGAAAACATAATGCCATGAATTTCCTCAGCAATTTGAATGTACCATTGTCAGATGAGTAGGCTGGTTGGAGACCAAACACTTGGACTTTCCTAAATAGTGCCTGGGCCAAGTGGAATGCACAACCTTTACGGTCGACCTCAGGTATGGTGACATGTGATGCTTGCCACCTTGTATCTTCAAAGTCCACAATGATGGGCTGGACTCATGGTATTCTGTGCTGGATCTCTTTAATAGCCTGGATGAACGCCGAATACTCATCTTTTTGTCAACGAGACATAACAACTTGTACTATAGGTACTTGCTTCATGTTGTCAGCTTGTCAGACAAAGGTGTGGCCCGTGAATAACTGATAAAATGGTTGTTGGACAATGTGGAAGGTAGAGATAACTGAGAGTCTGTGGGGAAGATCAGATGTCATTCTCCGCCCAATATGAGATCTCGCGTCTAAGTAAATCGTTGGGGATATGCTCGTCCTAAATATCAAATTCAAGATTTTGGGGGTGCTTGGAGTTTTGCTTTCATCAATGGTAGTTTGCATTGTGTGAGTGTGTCAATGTTAGATACTGATGTGCATGGCTCACGGACAGGAACATTTCCCCTGATTAGTTCATTCAGTATAGCGCTGGCAGATTTAAATCGATTTTCCTGCACCACCGTTTTGGCCACAGGAACAATGGAGGGGGCGATTTCAGCACGAGGTCTGGGTGGGTGGATGTGTTCACGTGAGCCGGGTATATATAAGTCACCGGTTTGGCGAACAGTGGCACCACAGTTAGTGTTCTTTGAACGCTGGCTGCATCGCCATGTTGTAGACTGACCATTACGACGTTTCATTGTGTAGGAATATCCTCGAGAATCAAAGAGTTTGTCTTTGCCACGGAGAGAGGTGTCCTCTACAATTGTGTAAGTCACCATGTTAGCACCAACAGTGACTTCAGCAGGTTCAGGATCCGCAAGCGATGATTCATTGCCAGATGGCCGTAGTGGTGCAGGGTAGTCTACAGAAAAATCTGGTATACTGGATGTTGGTGTAACACTTCTGTCATTTTGTTGTGGTTGTGGTGGCATGTTTGGTTGGCGAAAGTCATCAAAGTCCATGGGCTCTTGTTTCACAGAAATATTGTTGTCTTCATCCAGCCTAGTGCTCTCGGCATGAGGAATCCCTATCTGGACAGGTCCAATTACACAATTGTGACGATGCCAGTTCGGGAAGGGTGTCTCCCCATTAACCAGTTGGCGGTAAACTGGCCTGGAGTTTCTAGTATTGCACATGTTGTCATCCATTGCACGTGTCACAAGATGGAACCTCTTGGCGTGGACCAACTTCTCTATAACAGACAATACAAGGAATTAGAACTTCCTGGACCATGATTTACAGAGAGAATAGTCTGTCAATCACTACATACTTACAACTTATTATACAGAGGAAGGATAACAGACTGAAAATAACTTGGTTCCTGAATAGAAACCTCCTGGGACTCACCTGAAATGAGGCCATTTATTGTCCCAGCAATCATGGTATTTGTGCTGACCTCTTCCTCCCCAGAATCAGATGATTCCTCAATGGTTGGTGACAGTCCTGCCAATGCTACTGAGGTGTTTGTAGCAGCCAATCTGTCAGCGCGGAGCTGTGCGACAACTTGACTTGTGATTGTAGCCACCAGACTGGCAGTAACTGAAGGGCTAATCCCGGACAACCCAGTTGTCAATGGGAGCGTCTTTGGGCCCGCTTCAGGTGCAGTAACCGTATGAGTTGGTTTTTCTGGTGATATACGGTTAGCTGTCTCTAAATTGTTGAAATCAGGCAACTCATTGTGTATCATTGGTCTTGCTTGAGGTACACCCAGTCTGCTCCTCGGATGACTCTTCCTTGATGTTTGCAACCTGGTCTGCAACGGCTCGTGAACCGATTGTAGGAAGCGTGCTGGGTGTTTCTGTTTTCGAGTTTGCGTTGTGCGTGCCATTTTATGCTTAGGTGGCATCGTATAATCTGGAATTTTCCAAAACAAACAGGAAAATGGAATAATATTGCTACATTAAATAGGGTGAGAAAGAGAGGAAAAACTAATTTTTTTATGATCTTAATTATTATAATATATCCATAGGGAATGACTCCCTTATAACTATAAGTGCAGAAATAATAGCCCTAAATATATATATAAACCATATCATGATATATATATAGATATATATTGATAATATGGAGAAAACAGAAATACTTATAGTGATACGACCCAACAGCCTGTGTCCGTAATAAGAAATACCCCACTGCAAGGGTACTGTATCCATAATAAGAAATACCCCACTACAAGGGTAATAGAACTTAGATCCACTATTAATCATCCCACTGCTAGGATAACTGAGGATCAAAATAAGCAAGTATAGAGTCTCGTACCAAGATCAATATATTAGATCTTGTCCGTAAATGATATCCTGCTGCAAGTGTACAATAGTCTAGTTTTTGACAAAACAAAAACCCACTGCAAGGCAGGGTTGGCATGTTTCTTCCATGGACGGTAATAACCACAGTAAAAACCGGGTTATTTCCGTTACGGAAGAAATACTTTGTTCCCTTCCATTTTGGGAAGAAATCCCAAAATTTGACAAATATTAATATATTTTTCATGCTAATCATACACAAAAATTATAATAGTCCTCATATCTGTTGGTTTGCAAAAAATCTTTGGGGACAAATGGAAGAAACTAAAATTGATCTGTTTTGACAGACGACAACTAACAATTCACATGTGCGTCATGGAACTGTTGATCAGGGAATTCAGTAATTGATTCATTTGCATGGATCATTGGAATCAACTTGTTCATTGATTAATTGCACAAAGACCCTTTAAAAGCAACCTTAATTTTTGTATTCCTCACTTCTTACGCAACATCACTACATGATTTGTTCAGAAATGTTTCAACTAAACCATCACAATGGAGCAGCTTGTTGCAAATACTCTACATCCCAGTTACAAGAGGGCTAAACTCTCACCAGATCAGTTCATTATTGTCACAGAATCTGTGACCCTTGGGAGCTTCTTCCCAATTTCTTCCCAGAAGAAAGGGAAGAAACACCTTTCTTCTGGGTAGAAACCCAACCCTGCTACAAGGGTCAGTTGAGAATCTACCACACAGATCTAATCACACTGCTAGTATAACTTATAATATGACATAAAAAGGTAACCCACTGGCACTGCTACGGTAACAATTAGACTACAATATGGGAATATTTAAGGTAGAGAGACAGTAGGCGCAACCATTTTGAAAAACTAATGTATCAATATCACACAGAAAGAGGAAATCATGGATATGTACAAATACCAGAAATATATTCATAATATTGAATTGATCATTTGATGTGTGAAATTTAATATTTTGACAGTTATAATTATTTTCTGGTAAATCACCTCGCTGGATAATGATAAACAAATCGGACACATGAGACATATATATATAATTAACCCTGCTTACTAGGTAGATCTAGACTCTCGTAGGTACTGCTGAAAATCCCTTTACCGTGTAGGTCGGTAGGCCAATAAAAATACTTGAGACACTCCCCAACACAGTCGGTCAGTCACAGTGTAAAAATGGCTACAGAATCTGGCGTCCGCAAAAAAATGATCCTAAATAGCAATAGTGTCACATTCTCTAATCGGCCGTGTATATGTGTGTGTTAACGTGATAGTTGTTTTGTAACACTGTGGAATAAGGTAGTAGACTAAAGTAGTCCTGCCTCTTTCCTGGGTTCACCTGTTAAAATAGTCCACTCCTCGTAATTATAATAAACCTCCTTAGAGTTCCCAATGCGCATGCGTTAAACGTCATTTCCGAGTCATGTTAGCTGGATAAATAAACGCACATGGCATTGTTAGAAAGCCGTCTACGGATATATTTATGCAACTTGTTTAAGTTGTTTAACAATGTTTTAAGCTTTTGATAATTATTTAATTTATGCGGGTACGAGAACATAATACGCATTTAATCAGGGTGATGTTCAAGAAGTACATTTAAAGTGCATTTCTATTTAAATATTATCGAATCATCAGAAGTTGCTCCACAATTCTCCGGGAAACCACCACAATTGAGACAAGAACCAGTTCAACACAACATTGATCCATCTAAACTCGTGGAATATGTGTCCAGTACCTGGCAATGACCAGCAACTACAACATAATGACCATAGTTACATGTATTTATATATGCATTTGCTCTCCAGCTTGTGAATGTGTGGGTTGCAGTTCTCAACTAGCAAAGTTGAAAAACTTACAGAATGAACATGATGAATTTAAGGAAATTGTCACTAAGTTCAAAACACCAATATTATTTACCAACAAGAAACAAACCAAACTTATTATGTGATTTCTGGCCACACAATGCACGGATAATGCTCTAAAGTTATTGGGGCGGATGTGGTAAGGTCCGTAAGTTGAGGAAGACTGGTCTCCTTATGAGATCACAGAAACCTGGCCCAAAGCGCCGTATATCTATCTATCCCGGAAGGATTAGTTTAGAGTTATTGTATACTGTACAGGTAAATAGACGTGACAAATTATCTTTTAAAATGAATATCGTAAGGTACAAAATGAAATTTTAATGACTTTTCAGGAGCTTTGGCAATTGTGTAACTTATTTCTTCCATTAAGTTAATTAGATTAGCACTGACTTAATATAAGTATTTGGACTACAAATAAAAAGATTACATACCTTACTTTTTCTCCAGTTGCATTTGGCATCCATCTTTGATGGTCGATTGCATATTTCAGCCACTTTAATTACTTCTTCTGTGTCGGTTTATTTTACTGAAACCTCTTGGCTGGAATATGGAAAATTCAATTAAAATAACTATATTAAATCCATATATTTCAACACATACATTTTCCAAAACATAATGAAATATATTATTGTGGCAGAAAATTATTGGCAAAAATCTATGTTTAAACTTTAATAAAACAAAATAAATGTATCCCTCTATTTGACGACAAGTATTTGATATTCATAGATATAATTAATACCCTTGATGACTGGCGCCATAGCATGTTATCTAGGCTCACTATTGATAGGAAAAATTATATTTTGTGCCTTCAATGAATTTATTTATATTAGATATATCATAGTGATGTTGTAAAGAATGTTCCACAAATTGGCCACAAAGTAGCTATCATACTTGTAGCAAATTGGTTGGATGAAAAACTCCCCCTACTACAGTGCCACGGGCGGGATTCGAACCTCCCGCACAGCATGACTATGAGCAATGTTTATTTGTTTTGTTGTTCTGGGAAAATCCCCAGACTGTTGGTTATTCGGCACAGCCTCTATTTTGGAGTGGTTGAGAAAACTCCTCTAGAGAATACCTGGCTAAGGAAGTCGAAAGACAGAAGCGTCACTATATTGCGCGGGCCAAGATACTTTCCTTCAGTGTGGGTGATTGGGTGTTGCGATTATACCCACCAAACATCAATCGCGACAAATTGAACTTCCCCTATACAGGGCGTTTCCTTTGATAAAATCCTCGTGTGTCACCTTAAACACTATTATGCGAATGACAATCCCATCCCATGGATAAATGGGTTGCGTCAGCCAGGGGATGTATCAGAAATAGTGGGTATACCGGATCGACCCCGTTTAAGCATCCGTAATCGGAACCCACCTACACGTTTTGGATGGGAAGATTAATTAAGTCACTCTCAACACTGTGGAGATGATGTCCTTAGATGTCCGGGGCCTCACACTCGTTACACTGAATAACTCAGCGTGTCTCTTAACGGCAAATCTATGAGGAACTCATGATGTACCGATCCATGTCGCAGAAGTCGCCCCTCTTCTAATAGATAACCTAGAGTGTTCATAAAGTGAACCACCCACACCTGTTAGGCGGCGATCCGACTACACGCTGCATGCAATACGCTGCTAACATTTATGTTGCCAGAACATCGGTCACAGTCATTGTCGGGAAGCGCAAAAGCTTCGGTCTATTTGGTGAAATAATTATTACCAAAACACAAGAGTTTCCCCCATCCGTTTCTGTCGGAAAACTCAAGATGTCTTTCGCCATTCTTTCCATTGGCTATTAGTGTAACTTGAGACAGTTACCAAATGTGCATGGCCGACATTCTTGACACCAACGATCGACGTCTGTCATCAAACCTGACCACCAGAATCGTCGCCTCACGGTGAAGCTTCTTGTTTTACGCACTCCAAGGTGTATGGAAGCATTTCCTTGCGCAAGGGGTTAGGAGTTACTAGTCTGAGGCGTTTCTCCCGTTCACCATCTAAGGAACATCGTCTATACAAGTCCCCATTATGGACTCACTATAATGACCAGCACGGACTAGTCAGCCTTCTGCTTTTACATTTGTCCACGAGGGTTTTTCGCCAGCTATCGCCCACCTAGGAAATAACAGGGTCTTCCGGCTGCTTCTGAAACAACTGGCATTTATCCGGGGATATTTTCAAACCGGCCTTTGCAATACGTTTCAGAACGGCATCCAGGCGCACAAGGTGGGTATCAAAATCTGGAGCAAGAATAATTATATCATCGAGATACACCAGGCAAGTTTCCCAGTGCAACCCAAATCAGAGCCGTTCCATAAGCCTTTGAAACGTGGCTCCTGTCGACGTTAACCAGACAGGAAGGACATTCCACTGAAACAAACCACCGCCCCTGGTACAGAAAGCTGTCTTTTCGGCATCGACTGGGTCCATTTCAACCTGCCAGTATCCACTTGCCAGGTCTAACGTCAAAAACCACTTGGACCCAAGGAGGGCGTCGAGCGTGTCGTCAATACGGGGAAGTGGGTAGCTATCTCGCTTCGTAACACTAATGACCTTCCTATAGTAGACTCTATATCACCACGACCCATCTTTTTTCTTCACCATGACCACAAGTGATGCCCATGGACTGACAGACGGTATGATAACTCCCATATCTAACATACACTGGACCTCCCTGACACAGTCTTCTCTCCTAGTAAAGCAAAGACGGCGCAGATTTTGACTGATTGACTTAGCATCCCCGGTTGGTATTTCATGATGTACTAAATGTGTTCGACTAATATCTTCTTTGGAAACAGCAAATGTTCGTTGGTGTTCGGTAAGTAACTCGTGGACTTTGCTATGTTGTTCGTCCGTCAATGTGCCTCTTAAACTAGCACATACGTCAGTTAAGTGAAATGTGTATGTCAGAATTCTCGTTTATAATGGCCGCCACCCTGTCAGTGGCAATGTGTTCAACTTCTTCCATCTGTTCATACGTTCCGGCAATAGTTTTTCGATATAAGGTGATGGGCTTATCATATAAATTCATTACCCTGGGGGGGGGAGTCCTTCCACTGGGGTCCACCACCGACTTGGCAAACCAAACATGTTCGCGAGACATAAATGACAGACAAGGCTCAACCAAACTACGTGTACGTCGGGAAACCCTGTGCTTCGTCGGCCATTATAGTCTCACTGAGAGGCGGAATCGTAATGGTTCCCGCAAATCTACCTTAAAGACCCCCACACCATCTGTTTTGGTGGGAAGCACCCTATCCGTTGCACATTTATCCCTATATCCGCACCGCAAATATCTACAAATGCATGATTAGCCTTCACAAAGTCCAAACCTAATATTGCTGGGGCTGCTAGATCTGCTATCGCGAATCTGTGTCTTATTTCCCGCCCACCTAGAGTGAAGGTCAAAACTGCACTGTCATGGAAAGCCACGAAAAACCCATCAGCCATTTCCGGGCTGCCTGCCTTCCCTTCGAGCATTGGTCTCGACTCCTCGGGAATGGCATAAAACGATTCGAGCGAAGAACAGAAGTCGTTGCACCAGTATCGAGAAGACAGTTTACATCAGTCCCGCTGAAATTAGCGACCAAATATAGACTGTTAAAGTCATAGTTGAGGGCCAGAAGCTGAGAGTTGGCCCAACACTTCAGCTAATTCTCGTTTCCCGGCCCAGTGGAACTAACTCGAGGGGTGTCTGCCTGTTTTTTTTTTCGATATACCCCGTTTTCTTTTCTAGCAGTCTGCCTCCAGATGACCCATTATGCCGGCCGCAGTAGTCACATTTCTCCACCCATGCCAGTTCTGATTTGGACTTCCGGTTTTGACATTCCCGCTTAAAATGTGTAAAGGATCCACAAATGAAACATGCCCCATTATCATGTTTTGCGGCAGGCGTAACAGAACAATTTAGAATTAACTTAGCGATTCATCCGACAATTTCATCAGCCTAGCCAGATGACTGTTCATTTCCGTGGTTTGACTCCACTTGACTTCTGCTCACTGATTTGGAACCATGCCTACGCTGGCGTCCATTCTGAAACGCTTCGTATTCTAAAACCAACTGAAAGGCTCCATCAGGAGCCTCTGATTTGCTTTGTCTGACAAACCATTCCATAATCGCCATCATTCAAGGGGCCAATGAAAGTGTCCTTTGTTAGGGTATCACGCAAACCCCTATCTACGCCCGGATATGCCTTTCTGGCTAACTTTTTGACATCTTGCACTAATTCAGCCAAATCTTCGGACCTCTTCCGACGACTTATTAGCTGGGCCCGGAACACCTCCTATTGAATTATCAGGCTCAAATTGATTAACCAATGCCTTTACAAGCTGTCGATAGTTGCGGATCAATATCGGGCAGGACGCTACGAGTTGTACCATTCAAGCTAGTCGCCAACTCCATAGCCTGAGTGATTTCATCCCAGCCGTTCAATTGTGCTATTATGTCAAACTGTACCAAATAATACTTACAGCAGGATTTACCATCATACATCGCGGGCCCTTCTGTTCGGATTAGACTGTCGACGGATTATAGTTTGTTGTAGTCGTCCATTGACCGATGGATTACCACCAATCCCGATAATTGGAGATTGCAACCTTTGCTCAGCCAAGCCACTAAACTCTTTCTCATCTGACACCTTGCGACCAGCCTGATGCCTGCAAGTCAACGGGTTCCGTGACACCAGCGGTACAGAATACAGCGGCGCTATACCGAACTCATTTTCTCTAGGCCCAGCATTTGGAATCAGTGCGTATACGTCAGAGCTCGTGGCCATTCTCTGAGGTCGGTTCTCCATCACTATATCACTGTGAGGTAACATATGTTGAGCTGCAGGGGTGTTGAATACAACGGCATTCGGTCCCACCTGTCGCTCCATGACACGGAGCGATGTGGTGGTAAGTCCAGCGGTGCAGAACGCGTAAAATTGTGGATCTTTTTCCGGAATGGTTCGCACTCAGGCATATTATCGCAAGCCAATGGTTCCTATCATGCGAACTGTGCAGGACACGGTGGTACAGAACTCACTATATCTAATATCGTGTTGTGGTGGATAAGGTAGAGGGTGCGTGACATTTAATGTGGCGAGTGGCAGTGCGCGGATCGCGCAGGAAGCTGAGGAGTTGTTGTGTACCTCCCTCTGGCTTTTCCTTTCAGAGCTAGTAGCGTTGTTAGCCTAAATAATGTTTTATCTTTCAACTTCGACTCTTTCAATCATGGCTCATTTAATGTAGGACACGTACAAAAGTGTATTTTCCTTCGCATTCTCCATAATAATAAGTTATTACTACGGATTATTACTAATAATGCATATATAATATAGCCCCAAAGCCAGTAAAAACTAGGCCCTGGTGCTTTACAAAGGTAATACATAAATTAATCATTTAGAGAGAATAAATTAAGGAGGTAATTCAAGACGTAATCGGAGACGTCACTTTTGGACAGTCTTTGTGTTGTGATGGTTCTCATGTTCAATGGTAAAGTGTTCTATTAATTTGTGAACGGACACTGTAAACATTATATATACATCACCATATGATTAACTGTAAATGATTGTAGGTGACCAACTCTTCTAGTTTGTCTTTATTAGCTTTCTCGGAGATAATTCTATCACCCTCTCCCCCCCCCCATGATTTGATGAAGTGAGTTAGAATGCGAGAATCTTTACTCATCCTCATAGTGTGCAAGATGTCGGAGTATAATCTGTGGTTGTGAGACGACTGTGCTCTAGGTGTTTCTGTCTTAAATGCTACATAATCCAGTCTTCATTTATTTAGAATTAGGCTCGGTGAGAAAACATAAAATTAAATATTATTTATCTTCCTTGTTGATGATGTTAACCTCAAAGATAACTAGATTTTGACCCATTATTAATATTATTAGTGTAGATTATTCTGTACTGTGGCTGTGATTTGTGGAGTATTTATGATTTACTCTCTCTCTCTCTCTCTCTCTCTCTCTATATATATATATATATATATATATATATACAATATTAACTGATGAAAAACAACTCTTAGTAACCCTAAGAAGAAAAAAACAAAGAATAGCCAAAAATAATTTATTATATAATCATAAATCTCTTTCCAGTATGTAAACATTACATTCAATGTAATAATTATTAATGAATAAACAAATAGACACAGACACAGATACATACATTATTACATTTATAGGTACAGACTGACAACAAACTGATGTTTTCTTCTAGACTAATCTGCTAGAGTATCTTCCAAGTGACCTCTCTCATACATATCTGCAAAATAAGATTTACATATTAAATATAGTATGGTGCAGTCATGGGGTTAATTCAATTGCGGAATTGGAATTGACGGTCAATTCCAATTCCGGAATCGATTATTTAAACAAAAAAGGAATTGGAATTGAGAAATTTTGAATTGGAATTGAACTTTCCTACAAAAAAATTAAATCCAGAAATTAATTTACCATTTTTACAATGTTAACACCTACATGTGGTTTTACTAATATACTGAAACCATAATTTGATGATTACAAAATGATCCAGAACTTTGATTCCTTATATATATATAAATAGATCAGATATGCACACTGACTGTGGCACCGCACTTGAGCATTTAACAAATTAAAATGGTCTGGATACCATGGGCTCCACTCACAACACCATGACACTACTACATAGCATGCCTGTAACTTATATAGAGATACTGCTATTAAGGAATTTATCCCAGTTCAAAATTTAGAACTGGCAAAAAAATTAAATGCACAAATTAATTATTCCATAACAATCCTACTTGGAATATAAACTGCCGAGAGTAGGTATTCCAAGTAGGTACTCGGGGTACCTACTCATGGTAAAAAGTATTAGGCAAAAAGAGTTTTGAATTGAATTACAATTGATCCCATGTCTGGTATGGTGTAAGGGAACGGCTAAAAGACACCAGATAAAAGGAAAACAATTAAACTGTAATCTAATTAAAACCTTTATGGAAATCTACAAGTTGATAGTGTATGATTCCTTTATGAGCTCATCTGCCTAGCTTAAAAGATAAATATTATGATTCAGAGTCAAAAATGGCTAATATTACTGTGCATGTGTTTTCATCTCAACCCAGTTTAATCCTGGAACAAACTTGGTCCAGACACATCTGTAGACATGGAACATCACACCAACATTAGATCCAGTATGGCCGTAACCACGATTATGTCTGATATTTACGGTATTGTTCTATGTGGCCACTTTTTTTACAGATTGCATGCCAAGTGACTTAGAGAGTCCACAGATGAATCCAGATTATCGAAGTCTACGACCATCGTGTTATCAGTTTTTGTCATGGAGACACCCGATGTGTGACATGGGAGTCTTTAAGCTATTACTGGTGAAAATACAGCTACCTGATTTGTGACTGAGAATCTTGTGGACATCGAATATTGTTGCAATTTATGTGTCATGTATTCAACATCAAAGCATTATTAAGTGTAAAGATTAGCATTGACACCAGTCTGGCAAGATTTTTGACATAATGATATGATTAATCAGCATCAGATAAGTCTCCCAATGAATAGGGAACTCATTTAGTGCAGTTGGTAGAGAACTGTGCTGCAATGTTTCTAGTGGGGGGTTCAAATCTTGGTGTTAATGGTGTCTGTTTGTACCACCTGATCATCTGCATTCTCTAAGGAGTAGTGTTTTATCAGTCTCCTCACTTAATGGCCATTTTACTGTTTGATAACTGGATGTTTTTATTTTAGTATTAAGCCATCATGTCTCATTTATTATCAGGTCTCAGATTCACAAGTCATAAACACATCTTCAGAAGACACAGTCAGTTTGGATTAAAATATCAACAAGAAATTATCTCTTTAGTAACAAGACTGTCACAAATTAATATCAGCTTTATGTCAATGTCATAGAAATAACTCATCACCTTATTACATGTATCTCTGTACATCTTTAGAGAAACCAGTAGGCGTAGCTTCAGTTCAGTTAAACAAGTCATCAGTTTAAGAACATATATATGATTGAAGAACGTATCCTTCAATGTTATTATATGCGCTAAAATTATTTAAAGAATATGTACGATATTGGATTTATCTGTTAATGTTAATTTACGGTTGTGGGGCCTGATAGTTGCCATTAGTATTGTGGTTGCAGGTAACCCCACAAATAGCTCATTGTTTTCAGTGTAGGTGTAGAGAAGCTGCAGGAGGAAAATTCTTACCCTCACTGATCAGTAATAGACGCCGAAATATTCTGGGGCCACAAAGATCTCTTTTTTAAAGTATACTTAATAACCATCAAGTTAGTATTGTTAATGCCATGAGTGCATTAAAGATTTTCTGACTACAGAATGGTACATCAAAGCTGGACTTGCCTATCTCTGGAATAGTCAGTGAACACTTGCAGCAAGACCTGTATTTTTGCAACGCCAACTCCAACTGTTCGGCTCTTTTACTGAAAGCAGATAAAACGTAAGGATGATCTCTGATTAGCGATTTGCATACGGACATCATTCCATTATGACTCGGGAATACTGACATTGCTTATGGAATCACATCTCACTGATTACACAGAATGAGATATTTCCAATATAGCAGTCAGCTAATAGTATTTGTGATTGATCGTTACTGTATATACTCGCGTATAAGTCGATTTGTTTTGGTAGTGAAAATGGAGCTCCCAGAAGCACCTTGACTTATACACCTGACATAGTTCCTACCAGCTAAAGGAAATATTTTTTCTGCAATCTTGGACCCACAACACTACAGGATTCAACCCAATAATAGCCAGAGTCAGAATAAAATTGTCACATCGCTGCCTACTAAATCATTATTATTCAATAAATAACAATTAATTTTCATCAAACTGTTATTTGGATATCACAAACATGCCAGTCTTTGTGTAATAATAGTTGATAGTCATGCACATTAACTACCAGTACCTCCAGATGTTGTAAATACTGATTAAAACACTTCAATCAGGCGTGTTTGTGTGAGCCATAGTTGGGACAAAATCTCTGCCTACTAGTCTTATCCAATAAATAACGATTAAGTTTCACCAAACTGTTATTTGGATCTCACAAACATGCCAGTCTTTGTGTAATAATAGTTGATAGTCATGCAACATTAACTACCAGTACCTCCAGATGATTAGCGATACTATAGAAATCACTGTTCAATTGCGTGTTTGTTGTGGCAAGTTTGTTTATTAGTTATAACATTGTTTGTTTTGTTTTTCAGGGAGAATCCCCAGGTTGTCACTTATTCAGCACAGCCTAGTTATAACATCAAAGCAAAATCTGTGTGTGTGTGTGTATCGCTGCTGGTGAAAAAATTGATACTGATATATTTACCACGCACTTGCTGACACCATGAGTTTGAAACCAAAGTGGAAAGACTGGAGAAAGCAGAAGAAATATTTATTTGAAATGCCAAGGACGAAAAGGGCGAAACATTACGGAGTTAGTCCGTAACATCAAATTAGAGATCGTCACCAGAATGATTAAACCAATACTGTAAAATGTCTGAAAAACCTAGTTTTGGTGTAAAACACGCAGGAGAAATCAGGATAATCTGCAGCTGGACTTGTGCATCATTTTGACCGTAATTACGTACACCCTCCGTGTGTGACAGCGAGATACAGATTTCATAATTGCTTTGATGTTGTATTTAATAAACAAACTTCTCTCAATTGTGAGCAGTGATTTCTGTTGTTTTTCTTTAAAAAAAGATACATTTAGTTCTGGGGTATAATGCAGAAATTACGGCGGCGGAAATTACAGTAATTGACCTTGACTTATATGGTGAGCATAGGCCTGAGGAAAGAATTACAGGGTCAAAAAACCGACCTTGACTTATCTGCCGGGCCGACTTATATGCGAGTGTATACGGTATCAAATATAAATCCTATGAAGTGTGGATGTCTAGATTATACTCCATATCATGTTGAGTTGATGTCACCATCATATCAAGTGACTGAATCTGTTAATGGCAATATATGGCTCAGACATATCTACATGTATATATAATATCATAATATATAAAAACCTTACATATATATTTTTCATATATATCTATAACAAGTACATACACACAGTCCCTTAAAGAATTACGCAGCCTCTTTATTGCCTTGTCTTGTTCAGCTCTTTCACTTTGCATCGTGTAGTAGGCAATTGTGTCGACGATACCACATCTCTGATTAACGAGCACTTTCTCCTTATTTGCAGGATCCCTGTTCTCAGTTTGTGCGCTAACTGTTAAAATATTTAACTTTCTGTTAAATCACGTGCACAGAGCATTAATATGATAGTAATAATATTACTTACAAATAACATGAAATGCTAGTAACATTAACATGGTATACCTTGATGCTGACTTACCAAGAACTTGTGGTGGATTCTTTTCTAATTTTGCCACCTTATTTCTGTAGAACTGGATCTTTTCCTCCAGATACTCAATAGTATTTTTCTGAGATGCAATTCTAAATAATACACATCATAATATAATTACTACAAAATAAGGAACCGTAATTAGAGAATTAACAACGTTCATGAAATGTATTCAGATTATTAAAAAATTTGAGATTAGATGTCGTTATTATTAAATTTTTTATTATTATAAATATAGAACTAACTCTTCTTTCAGTGGAACAAATTCTCTCGTCATTTCAGTCTCCAAATGATTAATGTTTAACATCTTTTTTAAGTTGCTCTGTTTAAGTTTCTCAATCTGAGCTTGTAACTGCGAAGTGTTGTTTTCAGCAGCCAACTTCCTGGCTTCCCCTTTCAATTGATCGATCTCGTCACTCTGCTGACGTTCTGTGTTCTAAAGAGATGACATGATCGAGCATTAAACAAAACAGTTACTCAGCAAATTATAATTTTATTGGTCGTGGTAGCTCGGTGGGTAGAGCCGTTGACTAGAAGCCAGAAGGACCGCGGTTTGAATCCACCAACTGACTGCTAACCCTTCATGTGCCTACTTATGACTTCATTAAAAGCTAAGCTCTAACAAGAGTCCATATCAGTTTATTAGTTGATAATGATTGATGTTTTATGGCAACTTCTGTACACATATTAGGCTAAATGGTCCAACAGGCTACCACTTAGACCACTGAGGCAGCCTTATTACATTAATAAACACACACAAAGAACAACATTATTACAGAACGTTGGTCCATACCTCTAGAGACTGGATCTTCTCCATCAGTTCAGCTTTCTCTATAAAAGACCAACAAAATAATCATTTAACTGGAGCAGCCTGTAATGATTGGTTTATAAAACAGTAAATAGGAAGTATCTAAAGTAAATATCTAAAGTCTGGTCTTGTATAAGCCTGAAGCATGATGACGTCAAAAACCAAACAAACCAGCCACGCTTTGCATTGTGGGATTTATAGGGGCTCCGCTGAGCGATAATACCGTGATAATCCCACCATTTTAACCTTAAACGTCAATGTTCCGGATCTGTTATAATCATGCCAAAAAATAACTCCTGTGAGGACAACATTTTTATACTCTAGATAATCTGCTAATGTTGGAGACTGTATATTATATGATTACCAGTACATTTGTACCTGAAAGCACTAATAAGTTAGTTCATTAGCTAGTTAGTTAATAGTTTGAGAGTATAATCTCTCCAGCCAAGTCATCGACTCTGCCTCAGCTGTATTGCTCAGCTTTCCTGGGAACTCCTCATAGATTATGATGGAGTTTGTGTCTGTTTCAATTGTATAGTCTGGTATTTTTGGTTTGTCTGGGATGCATTGCATGTATTTAGTAAGTTTGTATATCTTGAGGGCTAGTTCAAACTTGTTTTTATTAAATTGTATGTTGTTTATTTGTTGCCACTTGTTTATCGTTTTGAAGTCATTTTGTAGTTTTGTAGATAGGATCCCATGATCGACCTTATCAAATGTTTTTGCAAAGTCAACATATACAATATCAAACACTTTTCCCTCTTCTACCAAATTTAAAATTGTGTCGTAGTTTTCTAGTAGTTGAGTGAGGCATGATCTTTTTGACTGGAATCCATGCTGGTTTGCAATTAAGAGATTGTTTCCCTCCAAAAAAAAGTTACCAGTTGAGTACTCTCAAAGATCTTAGTGAGACCAGAAGAAAGGGATATTGGCCTACAAGTTTTAGGTTCTCATCGGCTGCCTCCCTTATATATGGGGGTAATAGTGGCCTGCTCAAGTAATTGGTCCATGGATTTTCTCCACAGGCTGTATGTGGGTTTAGAAAGGGATAGTTTACATTTCTTAAGTAATATAGCTGGGAATCCATCTAGGCCACAAGACAAATCATCTGGGCCACCAGCTGAGGAACCCCCCCCACTAAAATAACATATCAACCATGGAACACTTTTATCTTATTTAATAAATGTTGGTGTCCTTGCCCACATAATACTGGTAGCTTTACCTGTTACTAAGCCGTTACATTTTCCTTCAAGAGCCATGTTCTTCTCCTCTAATTCAGTTTCTAAATCGAGTGCATCCATGAGCGCAGACCGGAACTTTTCTTTCTCAGCAACGAGGTTTCTATACTCTTTCTGTGAGAGATATGTGCACATACTTACTTAGACATAGACCAACATTTGTTCGTGTACTCTTTTTATACTAAGGTTATCAGAGTTAAGATGCTTGTAAAACAAACAATTCAATTAGCATATTCTTCCGTGTATTGCGCGCATTCATGTATAACAGGCATCCCCTTTTGACCAGAAAACGTCTGGAAAAGCCTAGTTTTGGCAGAAACCTTAAATTCTGCAGCCGAATGTTAAATATATTGATTTCCACAAAATAAATTAATCTGTCGCCAAACGAGTAGTAAATGGACTACGACACCGTAGAGACGTAGTGAGACGTTTGGGCGATAATCGTGGATGTGAAAAGGGAGGAACCCTGATGGGGGTGGCTTTCTTAACGAAATCTACATCACCGAAATGGCAACTATCTGAGCCAATCAAGAGCGGGCGTCTTAGATCACCAAAGAGTGGGAGCGAACGCAAACAATGATGGCGGCAAAATGAGACTGGGCAAACACCTCCAATTATCGTCCAGTGGTAATTTGATCGAATACGGTCAATACCATCGGGAGATGGTGTCTATAGTGCTCCTAATATCACTCACTTTACACATGCGATGCCCATGAATAAACACACACACATGTGTGGCTTTATACAAACTGTGGAATACACAGAAATTTCTGAAATTCATGAAACAACACATACAGTATTATTAGAACTTTAATAGAATATTTCATTGCATAAATATAGAACAGGTATGATCAAAGTAAAAAGGTCCTTGGTTTTCTTGGTAACAGGTCTGGGAAAAAGCTGGAAACTTAGTTATGGTGTATGCCGCTCACCCCCAAAAACAAACAAGTGAGAAAAAATGCGCCTTTATACACGGAAGAATGGTTCTCAATCCTACAATTTGTTTGAGTTCAAAACTGAAAAGTATATGAAGTATGGAATAATTTCTCATAAAATAATAACAATACCCAAAACTTAGCACCGTACATCAAATAAGCTAATGTTTGGTGCACGTTTAAAAAAAACCGATAATAATAACAAAATCAAAAACTTCACATAGTACTCTAGTCGTGTAATATTATTTACTCTGAAGGGCTCTGAATTATAAAAGAGACACAATAAAACATGCACAAAGTGACATATAACAATAGGACAGTTCTAGGCTAAAGTTTGTCACATTATATTGTTGCTAGTTATCATTAATGGCGCAATCATTACAGTATCATACATTATAGAGTAGCTGATATATCATGTCATGTGATCAACTAACCTTTAACATAACATAACGATCAGTTTGCTGTTGTATTCTATTCTCCATCTCTTCCCTTAGTTCATCTATAATAGTTAAATTGTATAAGGATTGTAATAATAATAATAATAATAATAAGGATGTTGATAATTATTGTTACTGATGGTATATTTATAAAAGTACCAGATTCAGTAATTTGTTCTCTATCACAGTACAAGTACCACATCCAGTAATTTGTTCTCTGTCACTGTACATGATAAATCAGGACAAACCTTCAAAACTAGTCAACAAAAAGAACTAGAATAACAATAAAGCAAACCCTTTGTTGTACAATATTCTCCTAATATTCGCAACTAGTGTGACATCTGGTGACAGCCGGGAAAACTATAGTTGTGTTCTTCATCTAAATCTACTTGTACAGAATGTACAGGCATAACAAGTGTGTATGGGAGCTTCACTCAGAAACTGCTCATATTCATATATGCATGAACACATACACACACACACACAGATCACACAAGCGGGTTTTAAAATGGCAAGGGAACTATATCACATAGCATAAATAAATATTATAAAAGTTGAAGTTATATTATTGTTGTTATTATTAGATGACCATTATTAATATATTTTCTGATATTATGCACAAAACTGTTAGAATGTGTAATGAAAATCTGCAAATTACCATCTTGTATCTAGCTTGATCATTAAATTGAATGTAGCTCTAGGTATAGCACCAGTGATAGCAGATGTTATGATAATAATCATAATATTCACTGTACATACACTGTTACCATTGACTTTTTAAAGCAATTGTTTGGTGGCTAAAACATGTTCCGATTATTCTAATAGCAATAACTTTTATTACTATGAATAGGCACTGTATCATTTCTACATTGCAAGTTTTACATAAATTAAGTGTTTTTGTTGTTAAGTTTGTGTTTGGTGGATCACTTTAAACTGGCTACAATGTAGGCAGAAAGAGAATGGTGATGTTACTCATACAAAACCAACCAAAACTATACCTAAATATACACATCTTAGTGATGTATAACTCAATGGAAATGGCTGAGTGAAAGGGGACAGAACTGAATATTCTATTAAAAAATGCCTTAAATAGGCGCGAAGGCCATGAAATTCCAAGTGTGTGCAATTAAAATATTTACATCCTGAAATGTCATGTGTTTAATGACGCAACATTTGTGATACAGGAATTATGAATGTCTGATCTTCAAAACATTTGATAGATGTCCTAGCAGTGAAAAGTCCCAATGCTGTCTTGAACAAGCTTGTCCTTCAAATGTTGTGGATCAATGTGATTTAGGGTCTTATATTACATCAATACACTCATATTTTTCAGTTCCAGATAATATTGAAGCAGCATCTCTCTCTATCTCTTTCTCTCTCTGTTTTACACTTGTAGGGCTAAGGTCTTTAAATGACTCTATACAATTTGACAAGATAGTTACCCTCCATGCAATATCTTACTTGTTCAACCAAACTAATATATTACCAAACACAGGTCAGCACGTGACATAATAGACCACAAAGAGTTGTATTCAGATTCATCACTGTGCCCAATGAGCTATTACTTTGTCCGGGGCTCTGACCCGCTTGCCAGTACTTCATTGAGGTTATCTTTGGTTCCCACAGCCAAAGAAATATTATTTTCCAGTACATTTCCAGGACAAAATTACCATTTTCCAGGACAAAGTATACATGATTAAAAGGTTATAAATCAAGATATGTGGGAAAACCATATATTTAATAAATGTATGATCAATTATCAACATTTTTATGGTACAGCCACCTCCTTACTCCTAGCTGTCTGATCAACCCACTTTTGTTTAAATTTTAACTGACATAAGGGATATCAATGCTATGTACCAGTATTTTCCTTTAAAATTGAAGTTTTCTTCTACAGACATAATATTTATTCATTGGCTTTTTTAAGTGGATTTTTTTCACAGGCAATATTTTTCCAGGATATTTCCAGGTCATTGCCTGATTTTGTAAAATTCCAGGACATTTCCAGGACCTGGAAAATGAATTCATCATTTTCCAGGATGCATGGGAACCCTGTTATTCTGGGGCAGCACCCAAACAAGACAAAGACAGCACATATGAGACCTTGTTCTCACACCAGCACATATTGCTGATGACCAAAAGCTGAAATCCATTCCATGAAGGTAAAAGGTTTAACCCAAAGCTATCATCTATGTTAATGAGATCCGCTGCATTATACCAGCATTTTGATTTAATATCAGAATGATAAGCTGTAAGAGTTTTTGTGGCAGAGTGTGTCACCAAGTTAGCAATAAATGACCTTAATTGATCCTGGGCGTAATAATGATTATGTACTTCAAAATATATCATAATCCAAAATCTGAGAGGTAACGATAGCCTGTGATGATTCATCAGGGTGATTGTAATTGATGGAAGTTTTATAATTGGATTGTTATCGTGAAAGATACACTATGACAAGCTGTGTGTGAACGTATTGCAAGGGCATACAGGCAAGCGCATACACACACAACCTGTCAGGAAACATCCTTATTCGAGTAGCTAGCAAATTTTAACGAGTGTCATTTTAGCCACAGCTGCTACCAGCATCACCAGAACTCCACTGATATTACAATAATATAACATGATACTTACTCTGTCTCTCAGCATCTTTTGCTTCGTCCTCATTTCCTTTCTCAGTCTCGTGTTTCAGACAGTTCAATTGCTGTAGTAGGATACAGAGACATTTTTTTTTTCAAAATGAAGTAATTAAATTGTCAACATTAGTAATGAGGCTCTACTAATCATCGTCTGTCCAACACTGAGTCAGAGTTCAGTTTCAATCTATTTTTTTATATAATTATCCAGCTGTCGTCCAAAATGCTGTCACACGACATGACTTTTTTGCACTCGTTAAAAATGACAATCATCCTATAGAAAACATCGACACGAAGAGGATGGATGGATTGATGAATGAAGTGTGATGACATAATAGGCACAAATTAAGCCATTCAGTCTCCCAGAATGTTTTGAACCGACATAACAGATAAAGTATGTTGTTGTAAGGCCAAATATTTTAAAAGAATGAAACCAAAACTTTTATGGAGTTAACCAGTCAAGATGATGCTTAAATATATATATATATATATATATATATATATATATATATACGATAACAAAAAACAATTGACAATATCTGGAATTTTATATATATTCTGTTAAAAAGAAGACGTTTCTCTTGGGAAAGTAATAGTTGAAATTAAAAAATGGTGTTAATTATATATATATATATATATATATATAAATATATATAAAATTTTGTTGTTGATTCCTTGAATGAAGCAGGATGTATGAATGTGGTTTATTGCCACATTAGCAAACAAGTGGACACCTTTAATTGTCTTTTATGACATGTACGAGATTCAGTAGTCCTATTGTGAGCCCTGGATTATCCAGAAGACGAGTGTTTTGTTTGGGTTTAGAACTAATCAGATCTGGGATTTATTGCCAAAAACTGATTGGGACATCTCACAGAGGGAGATAAAACTGGATCTTGATCCACGGACTCGGAATTCAACCGAGTACTGGGCTAAAAAGTGACTGGTAACCGGAGGGAAAATGCAATTACACTGTTTAACGGATAATGATTTGATAACCGGATTCATCTCTTTTGGTAAAACATCACAAATATCACTCTGTAACTGGTCCATGACACAACTAACCCGACAGGTATCCTCAAAATCATCTAACAAATCACACATATTTTTTTCTTTCTGTTCCAGCTCCAACTTCATTCTATCCATCTCTGTTGTTGCTTCATCAACCTGAAAATTATTTTAGCTTCATCAATAAGTGGCTATTTAAAAATGCATGAAATTTTCGAATGATCAACAAGTTTTACTTCGGTATCATCACAGTACAGAATCTAACCTTTGTCTGTAGGCTCTTCTTATCTTTCTGGAGGCCATTCCTCTCGGCAGTTAACTCCTCCAACAAGCAACAGACTTCTTTATAGATTGCGTCCTTTTCCACTAACTGACCAATTAGTTCCTCTTTCTCCTTTTCCAGCTGCTCCAGGTAGGTGACTCGTGACATAACTGCTTCCTTTTCTCCGCCGATGACCAATAATTTCTCTTTTAGCTGTTCGTCTTCTGACAAAAGTTCCTTCTTCTCACTTTCTAGTTCAGCAACCTTTACCTTCAACTTATGATTCTCTCTTTGGAGATCCTCCAAGGTCAGAAGCTGTTCCATCATCAAATCCTTCTCCTGCTGCAGTTCATCTGTTTGGCTCAGCAGCTGTTTCACCTCTTCATCCCTACGCAGGAGACGTTCCATTATTTGATCTCGCTCCTTGGAAAGCAGCTCTCTTTCTGTGCCCAAGGCTTCCATAAATCCAGTCAACTCATCACAGTGATGACTCTTATCATGGAGCTGGTGAATGAGATCCATGTTCTCTTTCTGGAGGTGATCATTCTTGAAGATTAGTTCATCAAGTTTTAAATCAGACAAACCATGGACTTCGGACTGAAAATAACAAAATTTACGGATGAAAGTGATTACCTGTAAAAGGTGAATACGACTGATGTAGTGTACCAGTAAAGTCTTCATCAGAATAAATCATGAAAATGTTTTCAAACTAAATAAAAATTCTAATTTCTAAAGGAACGAAATATCACTCCGAGACCCAAAGATCATCTATGAGTTCCTAACAATGGGGTTAAGTAGGCTGGCATGCATTTATGGGTTTGTTTGTGTAGCTCGCCAGTGTATCAGCTAGTGAATTACTGATCATAATCTATACAAACAGAATGGATGACAATCTTTATTCGAGATAACAATAAGACAAATACCTGCTTCAAATTTGCCATTAGGTGCTCTTTCTCATTCTCAATCAATCTGATGTGTTCTCTCAGCCCCTCTAGTTCCTGCTGAAGATCGGCCAACTGATCACTCAAACATTTATTTTCGTCCATCAGTTGTTCTCCAGTTTTCTTGATCCCTTCTAGGTCACTAAGCTTAGCCTTTAGTTCTTTTGTCCTTTCCACTTCCAAATCTTTTATCTCTTCTACCAAATGGAGTTTCTCTTTTGTCTGCTTTAAGTCTTCCTCCAAACTTTCAAAGAGGGCACTTTTCTAAGATAATTAATGAAGCAAAAAATTCACACAATTAATTACATTCAATTTAATAGCCAAACTTATTTTTATTTGATGTATTCTAGTCTGAGAAAAATATTAAATTACACGAATCAATTTACAATATTATTACTGCATATTGAATGGGAATGTGGCATTCTCAATTAAAAATGAGAGATTATCAAGCAATGACAGTCATCACAGAAGTAAAAATAATTTTTTTAAATGCTGCTGTTTTAGTGTCACTTTTGTGCACATGAGAGATTAAATGGGCTAAACCATCACCAAAGGTAATGAGGCAAACTGAAAGATGAAACATCTTTCTGATACAGTCCAGCCATGGTATGAACTCAGGTAATAGAGATCTCTAATCAACCATAATACTGTTAGCCCATGGAGTTGCCTACACCATAGAAGTAACATCACCTTTAAATGTTTGCATATAAATTAGAACAGATCTTATACACAGATTACATTATAAAACCATACATATGTTTACAAATAGCTGTAAATTTGTTTTTTTAATTTATGCAGCTTTCTAGAATTTTGTCAGACGTATAATAAGAAAACACTCCACTACTTAAGGAAATAAGATTATTAGATTATAGCCATCCAGTGATGGATGTAACATCCCATACACAGAGTTCTGCTTCACCAATTAAAATGACCTTTTCATAAAAGTTGCCAACAGAAGGCCAATACCTGTTCCAAAGTTGCAATCAGTTCCTGTTTGTCATTCTCAGTCAAATCGATGTGTTCCTTCAACCTGTCGAGTTCCTGTTGAAGCTCAGTCTTCTGAAGACTGAAACATTTATTTGTGTCTCTCAGTTTTTCATCAGTTTCTCTGATCCCTTCTAAACGAGTAAGCTCAGCCTTCAGCTCTTGGATCCTTGTCTGCTGCAAATCTTTTGCCTCTTCTGCTAAGGAGAGTTTCTCTTCTGTCTGTTTGAGCTCTTCTTCTAAATTTTTAACGATGATATTTTTCTGAAAAAGGAAGCAATGAACATGATAGTACCTAACATCTTTGTAAAATGGAAAAAAGCCATGCCAAAACACATTTCAAATGTTAGTTTCAGTCGGGTGAGATGAATATTTAGACCTTGAAATGTTTTTCAAGAAAATAAATCCCACAACTTTTCTGTGATGGTTTTATTTTGCACAATTTATGCAGCTTTCTAGAATTTTGTGGGACATATAATAAGAAAACACTCCACTACTCAAGGAAATAAGATTATTAGATCATAGCCATCCAGTGATGGATGTAACATCCCATACACAGAGTTCTGCTTCACCAATTAAAATGACGTTTCATATTATTCAAGGGTGAAAGTTCTAGAACAATTGCAGCCACCTTAAAATCAAAATGACTTTACACTTAGCAGTTTACTTTTAAACTGCAGATACAAAATGTAGCCTACACTAAATACTTTTGGAAATGTTTAAGTTTTATAACTAACAAACAAAAATGGATTACAACAATTTAATTCTATGTGCATCAAGAAGAAAAATTTGCTGCCATTTTTATTAAGCACATATCCCTTTAAGTTCAAAAGCACATTACTACCATTACTCAATCAGTCAAAGGGATCTTTTTAAAAATTAGGCAAATCTAACAAATGAAACGCAAGCCAGAGGTCTTAGGACTAATTGAACAGTTCGGTCTGACAAACTTGACAGCACTTTATCAAGCTAATGATTCAGTTAACAGTAGATTGAATTTTTAATAAAATAAGAATCTACAATACAAGACTCTTTAAAGGTTTTCTTATAATTATGCTAAAAGAATTTCTTGATCACATTGTTAACTGCAAAGATTTTATGATAACGAAATGCTCCATGAACACAGACAACTTTTCTTAATGGAGGTGTTGATGTAGGGGTATATTTTTCATTTAATAATATCAGGCAAGTCTATCCAAACATTCCAGGTATTGTTAAACAGGATAAGTCACGTTTGTTATGATTATTACTATGTATGCTCGGAGATCTGTCAAATCAACGATAAAACAACAGTAATTCTATAACTTTGATTTAAAATACCTTATGCCTACTAGTAATTTGCACAACTCTCCCAAAATGACTTTAATAACATAACAAAAAGTTGCCAACAGAAGGCCAATACCTGTTCCAAAGTTGCAATCAGTTCCTGTTTCTCATTCTCAGTCAAATCGATGTGTTCCTTCAACCCGTCGAGTTCCTGTTGAAGCTCAGTCTTCTGAAGACTGAAACATTTATTTGTGTCTCTCAGTTTTTCATCAGTTTCTCTGATCCCTTCTAAACGAGTAAGCTCAGCCTTCAGCTCTTGGTTCCTTGTCTGCTGCAAATCTTTTGCCTCTTCTGCTAAGGAGAGTTTCTCTTCTGTCTGTTTGAGCTCTTCTTCTAAATTTTTAACGATGATATTTTTCTGAAAAAGGAAGCAATGAACATGATAGTACCTAACATCTTTGTAAAATGGAAAAAAGCCATGCCAAAACGCATTTCAAATGTTAGTTTCAGTTGGGTGAGATGAATATTTAGACCTTGAAATGTTTTTCAAGAAAATAAATCCCACAACTTTTCTGTGATGGTTTTATTTGCACACTTCACAAAATCGCAGAAACTCGGTTTTTCTGTGCAAGCCATTCATTTGATGACAGAACTAAAATAAGACAAGATAAACACCTGCTCCAAACTCGTCAACAGATTTTGCTTTTCATTCTCAATCGCATCTCCATGTTTTCTCAGCCCCTCCAGCTCCTGCTGAAGCTCAGCCGATTTAACACTCAAACACTCGTATTCTTCAATCAAATGTTCATCATTTTTCTTGATCTCCTCTAAGTGGCTTAACTTAGATTTCAGCTCTTTGACCCTTTCCTGTTCCAGATCTGTTAACTTGTTTGCTAGACAAAGTTTTTCTTCCTCTCGCTTTAGTTCTTCATCCAAATCCCCCATGATGGCACTTTTCTGAGAAAACAATTAATGAAGCAAGGAATATAAAGATAAGTAGAATAATATACACATTCATCAATCTTTATTTGATAAAAATATCTATTTATGCTTAAAGCTCAATGGTGGTTCTATCCCTATTAAATAAACAGTTGGTCCCATTTTACATATGTTTAAGCATGCAGTAGAGGCCTAATTAGAAATGAAGCACAGGTATGTTTAAATGGGATGTTGATAAGCCAGCTTCCTATTAGCTCACCTGGTCTAGTTCCTGTTCCAGTGATAGAATGTGTGTTTTCAGGCGAGCAATCTCTGAAAATGAGCCATTGTATCTTTGTTGTACTGCTGATAACTCCTGTTCCTTGTCCTTCATGGTCTGCTCCAGATAGTTCAGTTGTTGCTGAAGGCTGTCTCGAGCGAACAGTGCTGCCTCTGATTTGCTGGCCACAACTGTAAACATATTAATCCTCCAATAAAAGTATTCAATTATGTAAAGGTCTGTAAGCTCATATTGTTAACAAGTATAGGAAACTGCAGACACACAACATATATTGTAATTATCCAGAACAAAAACATGCTACATGGGGGACTGAAATTAACCCAAAATATCAACCTATAATCATATAACATTATTATGAAAAGTGCATTTGTACATATGTTTTGTACGCACGCTAAAATACCTGCCTTCTAATTCTTTGATTTTTGCCTCATATTTATCACAACGCTGACTTGTCAGATCCAGACAGACACTCATTTTGTTAATCCTGTCAGCCATCTTGTCTGGATCACGTTCTTGTTTCCCTCTAGGCAGAATGTGTTTTGTTTGTGCTGTTTCCAGCTGATGCAACTCCTGCTTTAAAACCTGTATTAATAGTGAAATCATTAACAAATAATAATACTCCTAAGACATAGTAATACCAATGCTGTATTCCAACCTGGGCATGTTACACGTGCTGAACACACACACACACACACACACACAATAGAAAAAAATTAACTAATTTTACCAGATTTTCCTCTGCAGCCTTTTTTAATTGTCCAGATATTAATGATTCCCCAGACTGAGCTTTTGCGAGCCGACACCGTAATTCCAGGATCTGAAATGGTCAGACATGTTATTAATTTGTCATGAGAGGTGTTAGGTAATTACAATGATGGATACAAATTATAAAGGCTAAATCCAAATTACACAGTACACTGCAGAATTCTAAGGTTAAGGTGCAATGATGGATAATTAGCATTTGTGGCTCTGCCTATCTGCTACCATGTTAAACACACCCAATTCAGTACTTAATATTATTGATTAGTAATGGAGTTTTATGCATATTTGTCATATCAATGGTTAGAGTCGGTGTTGCTTCTAGGATCTAACCAATGTGGGGGAGCTCCCCCTCAGGTTTTAAAAATGTGGAGGATTTTAATGTAACATGGGTACTTGGCTGGAAAACCATTTAGGGGTATGGATGCATACCCCCAGGAATATTTGAACTGAAATGATGACATTTTCATCCTATTTGAGGTATTTATACACATAGTTTCACAGTGTAAGAATAATTAATTGTAAGCATATCACTTACTTAATTATATCTCTAACATGAAAAAACAATACTACAGAAATGCTTAAAATTCTATTAATAAGAAACAGTTTGATATATTCTACAGGGTTTCTTCTCCTTCATCATATTTATAGCTAACTCATAGCCAAAGTCAGCCACAAAACATTTTGATGTTTTATTTGTCACCAAAACATTGAGGTGGTTTTCTTTTAATTTATTACGATGACTTGTCTTGATGGAATTTTGGCAACTAAGCCCACGCTTGATTTCAGCTGTCTGATATGGAATTATTAAAGGAAATATGATGGGGAAATCGTTAATGTGCACAACACTTACCATATAAGGCATGGGATTTTAATATGTGGTGCCCAGAGGTTTTTATTTTGTGCCATATGTTACAATATAGCAAAAATACGTCATAGAAGCAACACTGAGATTATGAGCTGTAATTTAATAATTTGGAAAAATAAAGATTAGTTTGCAATCTCCGGTGCCACATTTGCCAATTGAAAATAGCTAAAAATTAACCCAAAACTGCATTTTAAGCCACTTTGTGCTGACCTGTTACATTCATCTCACACAAAATATGATACCAATTCCTGTTGGTTTAGAATGCTAAAGTCTTGCTGATTATAAAGATATAAATTTTGTTTCGATATTTCAACATTTAGGTTATTTTAGGGTGTGCAATTAAGGGTGAATTAGCAAATAATGATAATCTATTTGATATATTAGTGAAAATATTGAAATTGGCCATTGAAGAAAGCTCAAGAAAATTATAAGTTAATACTTGAAATAACTTTTAAGTAAATAGACTGCCAAATGAAGCAATCATCTCTGAAATGATAGTGCAGTCATATGCATTGTAAATAGATTGATTATACATATAACTAATCATTATTTAGTATGTTGTATGTATATATATATATATATATATATATATATCACTTGACATTATCACCTTATGATATATTAATTGGATTGTGTTAAGTTTAGAAAATATTGGAAAAATTTTCCATGAATACTAAAAAATAATGCCTAGCTCAATATTTATAATCTGATTTTAAGATCTGGAAAACAATTTACACAGATAAAAGCTTATGAATCTCGTGATTCCAGTTTTGTTTAATTGCACTGTTGCATTGTTTGATGACATGTTTGTCTTTTAAGTTGGTTCAAATATTGTTGTAGCATATTTTGCATTTTTATATTATTTGATGTATGTTTTCATCATTTTGTGCACTTCGGATAATTTGATTTTGCAGTTTTGCATTGTTAATTTGTTTGCTGGTTTTTACAATGATTAGTGTGTGTTCATAGCATTATTTCGCTTCATTTGAGTTTATCTGTGTTTGCATTCATATACTATGTTAGTTTATATGCAGATACACAACAATATTATTATGACAACAAGCCTTAAAATGCTGCTCTTCACCCTTCAATTTTAGATAAGGCTTTGCCGAACCTCATTGTCATAATAATTCAAGCATAAATAATATCTTAAAATAACTTGATAGATTATTATATATATGTATAGCAATGGTAAATAAAAAGTAATGTTATGTGGTATAAAATTGACCTTCACATGAATAAAATTAAATATGGCATTGAAATCCGTGGATCGTTTTGTGATAGGGCCAGACTTAAAAATTACATAACCCTCCCCCACATATATAAGATAGAAGCATATTTCTTGTACCAGTGTGTTTCAAGAGTCTGTTTCTAATAAAAACATCAATAAAAGGTTGGGAATAGCCATAGTCATGTATACATGTTTGAGGCTAAATCACTCACCGAAGATTCTCTCACTGACTTACTCCATCTTATAAAGTGAAAAACAAAATACCTCTTTATTAAGTTTATCAATTTGAGCTTGGTTCTCCTTGTTTATTGTTGAGAATGTCTCTGTGATTTCTTTCCGAGTTTGATCCAATTGTTGAATACGTCGTTCTAGTCCCATATCACGATTTTCTTCCATTAGTCGCTTTTCTTTGGTGTGACTAGACCGTGCCAGCAAACTGTTGTATCTATGGAAATTAAATCAAATGCAAATAAATTGCCGATTCATAACACCATGACGACAAATGACAAAATGAAATGCAGTCCACAACACAAGAAATTTGAAAGGACAAGTTTAATGATGTAGACTATAATAATATATTTGTAAAAAATGATCAAATCCTAAACATTCTTGTTAAACGGATCAGTTCCACTTGTAAGAATCATGATAAACCTACCTTTCTTCTAGTTCTCTGTAGCATTTCTTTTCTGTTGTCAGCTGTTGTTCCAAGAGATCATTGGGCTGTTCTGTCAAATTATCACACTGTACACTCTATAAAATCAGAATCAATTCAAATGAAAACAAAATTCAACTCTGTATGATGGGACACAGTAAAAATAGTATTATGGATTCATCCACAACAAATTCCATCAAATACCTTATTTATTTGCTGCTCAGCTTTGGTACGCTGTTCCAGGACACTGATGACTCCAACCTCCATCAAGTCATCACACTGGATACTCTACAAAAATTGGATGGTTAGTTCATTCGAAAACAAAACTCTGCATAATAAAATGTAAGACATAGATTTAAGGATTATTCATAATAATTTTATCCAAATACCTTATTTAATTGTCGCTCAGCTTTGGTATGCTCTTCCATGACACCGATCGTCTCATCTTCTTTGAAGTCATCACACTGTACACTCTACAAAGAGCAGTTATCACTTTCACAACTATCGTATCATATCGTGAAGCTATATTTCGTTTTTTGTTTACTTTACTTTCATTTTAGACCAAAAAATCTGGCTTACTTAACTAGATTAAAAATGACATTGTGAATTTTTGTGAAATAATTTCTTTCAAACAGTTGGTAATTATGGTGCTTTAGTAAAGCGGAGAACCAAAAAGACGGAGTTTGAATTTTTGAGGATAATGTGCAGATAGCAGCTAAAAATAGCATGACCAGGTCCATACAATGATGGAGGGAGGGTTAGAGTGGCAAGGTACAAATGAGTGAAGGCCACAGCCCTACTCAAAATTAAGTTTTTAGAAGCACCTCTTTATTTGAAAAATCAATCAAAAGAATGAAAACATTAAAAAAATTCATGCAAGTCATAATCAGATGGTTTACTTTAAAAATAAAACTGTTGAGTGGTCATTGATAGGAAAATATAAAAATTATTTTTTGGGTTAAAATATTCATCCATACACAACTCACGTTCAGTGTAGACTATCATATGTGGATCTTTTTATTTTATTTTACAAGAACACTGACAGAACGATAATGTCTTTTAAATGGCAGTTGCCAACTTATAAAAAAAAGAAATAACTCAAACACATCCTACAACTCTATTGATACTACCCTATAAAATAAAGCTGTGAGAACAACAAATAATTTGTGACAATTTAATTAGAAATACCATTATGTTTTGAGATGTTTGAGTATTGGCTTGTATCAGCTCATCCATCACTATCTCCTTCTCCTTCAGCAGATGTTCAAGGTTAGCTATTATCTTTATCTTTTCCATAATATCTCCCTGATTATCAATAGCCTTTGAATGAAGTAAAAGATATATCATATATCATCGTATAGTTCGTGACATTTTGCCGGTCACAATTTGGATGAAATTTGTGTTAACATTTAATTTTTAGTGCAATTTGTTAAATACTTGTTTACAAATTGCTTTCTGTATACAAGTATATCCATATATATGTACAAGGAAAGGAACACATTACTTAAAGTGTCATATATAGAACAAAATACAAGAAATATCTATTTTAAATGTAATTATTTTTATGATTTACACACACACACACGCACAAATATGAAAACATACAATGTCAATATTCTCATCCAGATCTTTGGCAAGCTGTGTATTCTCTTCCCGAACACTGTAAAAAAAATTTAAAACCCTTGTTGACTCATATATGATATATTATTCCAATGTGCACAAATCATTGGGCAGGATTAAGTCATCCATTTTTAAATGCCCAAGAACCAAAATTATTCCACTGATAAAAAAACCCATAAATAACCCTGGACCTAAAGTGCCATTGTAAAAACTTATTTAAGACAATATTTTTTCAATCATTGCAAAGAATGTTCACATATTATATAATCTATAACAAGACATCATTTAGTCACCCGGAGTTAGAAAGCATACCAGTGATTAGACCGATATGTGAACCAATGTTAAATACAAACTTGTACTCAAAATAATTTTAAATCAAAGAAAATGCTGAAACTAGAAATAAATGTTTTCTTGGGGAGCATTCTTGGAAGCATGCCCAAAAAATCACCACCGCCCCAAGATGGTTATAAAATGTGCATAAAACAATTAATTGTGGTTATTTGGGATTGTCAGTGGTGCTTAATTACTGATCACCACTTTTAATAATTCCTATGTAGTTTCCTTTATATTTTCAATCATGCTCAGATGTAAATTGTTAAAATTATACATATTCCTCATAAATAAAGTCTGGTAGAGTGCTACACAAGTGACACTGAAATTCTTAACACTATTGATCTAAACAACTTTAGTTTGATTGTTTGTGCAGCCAAATGACTGTAATGGTTGAATATTACCAAATACCAATAAGACAATGAATGGTACAAATTGTAGGAAACAAAGAGATTAATTGATAAAATCCTACTTGGCTAATTCAGTTTCAAGCTGATCTATTTTAATTTTCAGAGCAGCACAGCTGTCATCGACTTCATCAGTTTGAGTATTTTTAGCTTCTCTGATGATTTCACTTGCTTCACTGGATGAGACAACTTCAGCTGACTGCAACTCCTTGTGTACTGCATCCAGAGCACCACATAGTTCTTTTTCACGCCTTTTAAACTTCGACTTTTCCATTTCCAAAAAAGATTCCAGATCATTTCTCTCGTTCAAAGTCTTCCTGAATTCTTTCTTCAGGTTTTGCTAAACCAGGTGTGAATAAGAATACTTATAAAATCTATATACGCCAAACAAAGGAATTTTAGGCATTACAAAATTCTAAATTCCTCCAAAATATGGATCGCTTTCATTCTTCCAAATGAACATGAATAGTAATATCCAAACGCAGACCAATTTCAGCCAACAGCAGCCACACATACCAGTTCTTCTTTTAGAGATTTCTTTTCCTCAAACGCTTCTGCAATTAGCTTTTTCAACGGTGTACCAACTCTTGGAGGCTGGATGACATCACTATCAGAACCAGTTGGCTGGTGCAAGAATAATTTTAGCAATAAGGTATATGCTGTACTGTAAATATCTTACATGGACATACCTGCTCTTCTCCCACCATTCACTAAATAGCCAACAATACTAGAAGCTAAACTTTCTTCAGGGTTAATCAATCATTCAGCAGAACATGGCTTAATTAGATCATCTATACACGAGAAGAGCACTGTCACATATGATTGTTAGCTTTGAATTTAATTTGCAACATTCCCTATATTAATCATTAATATGCTGTTTACTATCAAAAAAGCAACACACACACACACACACACAATCCAACTTAGATCAAGTCATCACACTGGATACTCTACAAAAATTGGATGGTTAGTTCATTCGAAAACAAAACTCTGCATAATAAAATGTAAGACATAGATTTAAGGATTATTCATAATAATTTTATCCAAATACCTTATTTAATTGTGGCTCAGCTTTGGTATGCTCTTCCATGACACCGATCGTCTCATCTTCTTTGAAGTCATCACACTGTACACTCTACAAAGAGCAGTTATCACTTTCACAACTATCGTATCATATCGTGAAGTTATATTTCGTTTTTTGTTTATTTTACTTTCATTTTAGACCAAAAAATCTGGCTTACTTAACTAGATTAAAAATGACATTGTGAATTTTTGTGAAATAATTTCTTCCAAACAGTTGGTAATTATGGTGCTTTAGTAAAGCGGAGAACCAAGAAGACGGAGTTTGAATTTTTGAGGATAATGTGCAGATAGCAGCTAAAAATAGCATGACCAGGTCCATACAATGATGGAGGGAGGGTTAGAGTGGCAAGGTACAAATGAGTGAAGGCCACAGCCCTACTCAAAATTAAGTTTTTAGAAGCACCTCTTTATTTGAAAAATCAATCAAAAGAATGAAAACATTAAAAAAATTCATGCAAGTCATAATCAGATGGTTTACTTTAAAAATAAACTGTTGAGTGGTCATTGATAGGAAAATATAAAAATAATTTTTTGGGTTAAAATATTCATCCAGACACAACTCACGTTCAATGTAGACTATCCTATGTGGATCTTTTTATTTTATTTTACAAGAACACTGACAGAATGATAATGTCTTTTAAATGGCAGTTGCCAACTTATAAAAAAAAGAAATAACTCAAACACATCCTACAACTCTATTGATACTACCCTATAAAATAAAGCTGTGAGAACAACAAATAATTTGTGACAATTTAATTAGAAATACCATTATGTTTTGAGATGTTTGAGTATTGGCTTGTATCAGCTCATCCATCACTATCTCCTTCTCCTTCAGCAGATGTTCAAGGTTAGCTATTATCTTTATCTTTTCCATAATATCTCCCTGATTATCAATAGCCTTTGAATGAAGTAAAAGATATATCATATATCATCGTATAGTTCGTGACATTTTGCCGGTCACAATTTGGATGAAATTTGTGTTAACATTTTATTTTTAGTGCAATTTGTTAAATACTTGTTTACAAATTGCTTTCTGTATATAAGTATATCCATATATATATATATATATATATATATATATGTACAAGGAAAGGAACACATTACTTAAAGTGTCATATATAGAACAAAATACAAGAAATATCTATTTTAAATGTAATTATTTTTATGATTTACACACACACACACACGCACAAATATGAAAACATACAATGTCAATATTCTCATCCAGATCTTTGGCAAGCTGTGTATTCTCTTCCCGAACACTGTAAATAAAATTAAACCTGTTGACTCATATATGATATATTATTCCAATGTGCACAAATCATTGGGCAGGATTAAGTCATCCATTTTTAAATGCCCAAGAACCAAAATTATTCCACTGATAAAAAAAACCCATAAATAACCCTGGACCTAAAGTGCCATTGTAAAAACTTATTTAAGACAATATTTTTTCAATCATTGCAAAGAATGTTCACATATTATATAATCTATAACAAGACATCATTTAGTCACCCGGAGTTAGAAAGCATACCAGTGATTAGACCAATATGTGAACCAATGTTAAATACAAACTTGTACTCAAAATAATTTTAAATCAAAGAAAATGCTGAAACTAGAAATAAATGTTTTCTTGGGGAGCATTCTTGGAAGCATGCCCAAAAAATCACCCCCGCCCCAAGATGGTTATAAAATGTGCATAAAACAATTAATTGTGGTTATTTGGGATTGTCAGTGGTGCTTAATTACTGATCACCACTTTTAATAATTCCTATGTAGTTTCCTTTATATTTTCAATCGTGCTCAGATGTAAATTGTTAAAATTATACATATTCCTCATAAATAAAGTCTGGTAGAGTGCTACACAAGTGACACTGAAATTCTTAACAATACTGATCTAAACAACTTTAGTTTGATTGTTTGTGCAGCCAAATGACTGTAATGGTTGAATATTACCAAATACCAATAAGACAATGAATGGTACAAATTGTAGGAAACAAAGATATTAATTGATAAAATCCTACTTGGCTAATTCAGTTTCAAGCTGATCTATTTTAATTTTCAGAGCAGCACAGCTGTCATCGACTTCATCAGTTTGAGTATTTTTAGCTTCTCTGATGATTTCACTTGCTTCACTGGATGAGACAACTTCAGCTGACTGCAACTCCTTGTGTACTGCATCCAGAGCACCACATAGTTCTTTTTCACGCCTTTTAAACTTCGACTTTTCCATTTCCAAAAAAGATTCCAGATCATTTCTCTCGTTCAAAGTCTTCCTGAATTCTTTCTTCAGGTTTTGCTAAACCAGGTGTGAATAAGAATACTTATAAAATCTATATACGCCAAACAAAGGAATTTTAGGCATTACAAAATTCTAAATTCCTCCAAAATATGAATCACTTCCATTCTTCCAAACGAACATGAATAGTAATATCCAAACGCAGACCAATTTCAGCCAACAGCAGCCACACATACCAGTTCTTCTTTTAGAGATTTCTTTTCCTCAAACGCTTCTGCAATTAGCTTTTTCAACGGTGTAATAACTCTTGGAGGCTGGATGACATCACTATCAGAACCAGTTGGCTGGTGCAAGAATAATTTTGGCAATAAGGTATATGCTGTACTGTAAATATCTTACATGGACATACCTGCTCTTCTCCCACCATTCACTAAATAGCCAACAATACTAGAAGCTAAACTTTCTTCAGGGTTAATCAATCATTCAGCAGAACATGGCTTAATTAGATCATCTATACACGAGAAGAGCAACTGTCACATATGATTGTTAGCTTTTAATTTAATTTGCGACATTCCCTATATTAATCATTAATATGCTGTTTACTATCAAAAAAGCAACACACACACACAATCCAACTTACATGCTGTTTCTCCAAGATGCTGGCATTGTTTAAGTCATTCTCCAGCTGGGTAAACAATTGTAGGTCATTTAATTCCAACTGAATTTCATCTCGTTCCCAGATTAACCTCTCAATGTTTTCCCTGCTAAACTCACCAGATAAGATAAGAACATTAAAGTTCTGGCTCATCATCATTATAAACAACTAACTAAATAGAATATTAGTCTTTTTCTAAATTCTAAATTTATTTAGAATTGGTCTCCGTGGGGAAGCTATAAATTACTGTCTCCCTCATTTCAGGTTGCCAGCCAAGTTAAAAAGCTGCCATTTCGGCTATTATTATTGTCTCTTCAATCCAAAAAGTATTTAATTAATTAGAGCTAACCTGTTCAAGAGATCCTGCTCTGTTATCTTTACATTTTCACGAAGCTGACAGTTCTCCTTCATCAAACTGTCAATTAAATTATTCATTTCCGTCTGCCAAAAAAGTACATTGAATTCATTTAAATGTTATGAGCTTTAAAGATACAATCACAGTAAATAACATGAAACACAAATGTCAACACCACTGATCAACGTTAGTCTGATTGTTTCTAAATTAGTCATCATCTCATCCAGTCTTACATAATCATCAGGTGCCTCTGTGCTTTTTACAATCAAGATATCCTCATCTTTTTCGAGTTCACTGATTTCAGACTGGATACTACTCGCAGCAGAAGAATTTAGAGTGGAACAATCTGAATGGTTTTCCTGTTTCAAATCTGATGTGATGTTGTTTTCTGATAAGTCTTCAACCTGCTCTGGTATATTTGGCAAGGTGATGAAGTGCTTTGTGTTGTGTCTGCTACCAATATCCACTGCTTCCTTTGTGGATTCATACAATGATCTGAGATCATGTAACTGTTTTGTGAGCTCTAAAATGAACAGATCAAGCAAATACAAACACAAATTAAGTAAAAAAACGAGACAAGCAACACAAAAGAAACCATGTAAAAATTAAATATCTATTCCAATGACTCCCCAAAAATGTACTTGTGTGATATCAATAAACATCGATTATTTGTATTCCCAAGTAAAGCTTGTTTCAGCCGATAAAATAAATACTTACCGCATGTGTCACAAGTTATAACCTGACAAAAAATATTTTTCAATGACCATTCTTCAATTTTGTTAGGAATAAAAACAAGAATAGCTATTAGTATTACAAAATGTGGAAGAAATAAGTTTTTTTAAAGAGGACTGGCACACAGACAGCTATATATTTCAAGATATAAATTAGTTTTGGTATTCCTAGATGAAATTCCATGGCTCATTCAGATAAGAATAATATTCCAAGACTTGTCTATAACACTTTTATTTACTATGATTTTTATGACCATAGGAAACTTGTTATAATTAAAACAGTACAAAATACAGATGATTGATTAATCACCTAAACTACTGGGAACAGTTGAAAAAGCCGAGACTATTCCTTACAAAGGAGACAGGAAATATATATGATTATCTATACCTGGCATATTCTAGAGGGACTACCGTAGGTCCTGGCCATTAAGCTGAAACTTTGTGTCAACATTTTGATCCTTATTTTGGGGGTCGCCTTAATGGCCGGTGCTGGGATAATTACTGATTAATTAATTTATTTTCAATGGTATATGTTTGCCTTTACTGGGCTTTCTGTCTGATAAATTATATGATAATATTCTGCCCCTTGTATAATCGGAAGAACAAAACACTGTAAAGATCTTGATGCAGCAGTGCTGGATTCATACTCTGTCTGCAGTTATACCAAATTTACCAACCTTCTATCTGTTGATCTTTTGCTTTTACGATTTCTACACATTCATCCTCTGAAGTAAACTGAAAACCAAGATGAAAAAGTTCAGAACAAGGAAACAGAATTCTACCGGATCACAGAATTAACAACAATCTCCAGTCCTAACTGAGGTTTTCCAGATAAAACGATAAAGTTGGAAAAGCTGGCAGCTTACAATTTACACAGATGCGGTTGATACGGAAATTCCAGCGAATGGCATTTATTGTTTGTAACATGTTTTGTAGATAAAGTTTAATGCTTACAATATGCTGTATTCTAGACCAATATAAATTATCATGAATTTTATTTTGACTTGACACACTATGTAGATATGTTTACATTCAAGACTCATTCAGCCTGCTATCTAGACAAACCAGCCAAACTCATGAGATATTCCTGGATTCAATGAGTTAAAACACCCACAAATCATATAGTCAGCACCTAGAACATGGTAACCTGGTTTAAGTCCATAATAAAAATGCATTATTACTACGTTTTGAACACTTAATTTTAAAATGCCTAGTTACTTATCAATAAAGAACAAGATCCTGAATTTTGAGGCTTGATTGTGGCTTATAATGTTTAAAAAGGTACTTCAAAGGACAGATCTAAAAAAAAAAAATTTTAGTAACAGAATAATGCTCTGGTGTCATGTGTAATGCTGAAAAACATGATCCGGATATCACTAAATTTGACTACTGCTCACTGGTTCTTAAGATGTCTACTATGCAGTTATGTGTTAATAATTTAATTTTGAAGTCTACCCGCTATTATGACACAGCATATATTGTTGTAAACCATTGCCATCCATTGATTTTGCCAGTTACAATTAATATTTGGGATGACACAGTCAATTCAATCCATATAGTCACCACAGCTGATAATTATATGTTTGCGGGTCTTAAGTCTGGGTTTACTTACCAAACTTGGTACGTTTTACCAACCATGACAAGTGTAGAGTATATAATAAGATAAAATCCATAACCAATCTATTAACAATATACAGCAGCCTTTTCAGTAAGGAATAGAGCAGAAAACCTGTTAAAGAAAGTAGGCAGCAGCTCACCTGTGGTGCCCTGTGAAAACACCACGATGCCATTTCTGGAGAGAGGTATGAATGTGGGGAGGGTAGTGAAGGGCTGGTCCTGGAGTAGTGGTAATCATACTAACGCAGTAGTGTTGCTTCTCCATTGGAAGGGGGGATAGGGGCTCTCCCCTGAAAAGTTGTAAAATGGAGTATTTGGAGCATTCTAGGCCACTTTTTTGGCCAAAACCAAAACAGCCGACCAATTTTCTGCTGATCAAATAGGTGACGGGGACTGTAAAACAGACAATATACAGCATCGGATGTCGGCTGCTATTGAAAAGGCTGTATAACATGTATATCATCACTGAATTTGTAATTTAAATATGCTCCAGTTAGATATTAGTAAGGTCCAAAGTCAGAATGTCAGCATAAAGAATTATAGACACATCCCAACTCCATAGTGACATCTATTTGTATGTTATCTATGTAAAGTACATTCAGGTAAGGAACAGAAACACACACACACACACACACACACACACACACACACACCTCTGTTTGTGAACATTTCTCGTCTGTGGAGAGGGACAAAAAGTCAGAGTGACACAAAAAAGTGTCTGATTGATCACCAATCACTGCCAGCATGTCTCGGTTTTCTTCTTCTCTCAGAGCCAGATCCATCTTCGACTCACTAGGAACTGCATCATGAAAGAACAGATTTAATATCTCTGAGTAAGAAAATTAAGAGTCAATACACACACACATGGACACACACACCAGACACTTATAGAAACATAGACAGTGGTCAACTTACATGGTTCAGGTGGCGAACTCAGGCTCAGCGATGGACTAAACAAAGATCTTACACCACTACTACAGTCAGATAACAACACCTGATTAGTTGCTTTACCAGGACACCAAGTCTGACGACGATTTCTCTGTATAAGATCATTATATATTAATTGTAGGAATAACAAAATCAAGTTATACACACATAGGAGATTAGAAGATAGATTGTCCTGGGTCACTGGCTATAAATAATGAAAATAATAGGACGGCACAGAATTGTATCAGTAAATTCATTTCTAGAAACATCAATAAAATCAGTTGTTTTAAATCTGTCTCAAGTTGGGGCAGATAATCACATACAAACCTTTGCAGCAGCCTGTCTTTCTCCAGATGGGATCTGACTCGACACACAGGTATATTTCTTTACATTTAAGATTTTTTCTTCGCGTAGCCTTTCATTTTCTTGCAACTCTCTCAGCTCCTGAACTTTGGCATTTGCCTGATTCTGTTTAAGCTCCGACTATCAATGAAATAATAGCAGCCAGTTAAGATAACCTCTACACAACTTATATACAATAGAATGATTGTTTTCTGGAGATAACAAAACCACAAGAAGCATCCTGTGATAGAAAGTGTTACCTGCTCAGATTATGAAACAAAACACTGAAACAGATAAGTGTTTTAACACTGAAACAGATAAGTGTTTTAACACTGAAACAGATAATCATTTTAGCAGAGCCTAATATATTGAATATCGTTAATGATGCATCCAATATGACAACATAAATAAAAATAACCAGTGTCACGTCGAGATGAAACAAAGCTATGTGGATAATTTATTTCAAACTTTGAATCAACTCCTTTCTTTCTCATTGGGAAAAAGGGGAAGTGTTCTTTTCAGGATTTAAATTTCTAACACCCCCAAATGTATAAATCATGTATTGTAGATGCAATATATTAATCTGTTCATGATGTTTAGTTATAGATGATACTATTTGTGAAAAACATCATTACATAACCATAGCTCCTATTAAGAACGATGAATATTTTGAAGCATTTTATGACGTAGTTTAATATGAAAATAGAAAATACTTGTTAACCAGATGTCAACTCGATAAATGTGTTGGATACAAATTATAGTACATCCAAAGGGAATGAATAGATTAATCTGGATGTTAAGGTGGTTAGACAGGTATGTAATCAGGATCCTTTTCCTTACTTCCCTGTGAAGAAAGCCACCTCTGTCTCAATGCATTTATGTATACCGTATATACTCGATTATAGGCCGCACGCATGTATAAGACGCACCAGGTTTTTGGACCAATAAACCCCCCTATAGTCAAACCTGTGTACAAGACACACTAAAATCAGCAAATTTATTAAAAGCCCAAAAATTCATCATCACCACTATCTTCATTGAACATCTGTTGTATCTGTTCATGTGTCATCATAAATATTGCCACCTTCTTCTGAGTCAAATTTGACATGCAGTTCATCCCACAATATCATCTTCCGTGCCATCTAAATCATTGCTGATAGAGCACTTCTTGAACGACTTGGTAATGATGCCGGGGTCGATTTAATCCCAGGCCATTTTCGCCCACTGTGTGATGATAGGTAACAATGGCCGCTTCAGGTTGTCTGCGGCTGTGCATTCGTTTCTGTAATACTGTTTGAAGTAGTTTATTAGTAGTTCCCATGTGCCAGCTTTGGAAGTAATTAGCACATTGTTTGCTATAATCATTTTCCTTTGATGTGGCTTCTGTGGTCTTTCTTTGTGTGGCCTCATTTGCTGTTCCATTAAATTACACACGCTCACAAATTTCGATAGTAATGACAAGTCTTAGACTTAGACCAAAAATAAAATTTGACTCTAATAGTTTATGGAGGCGGCCATATTGCGGCCGTTTTCGTATCATAGCCGATTTGGAGCTACACCTTTTGTAGGATCAGACTGTTGTACTTTACTGGATTCCTTTTTAATCTCTGTGCATCAAACAGATTAATTGCGATCTGGATCATTTGACACCTCTAGATAATAAATCATGTGCTGGCCATTCCTGAATGGCCTTGGTACAAGCGACAGTCTGATCCTGACTACATTACCCATAAATTATTACTTGACAACAGGCTGACACCAAACTACTCACTGGCGGTTATCACAATTAAGTTTGGCTTCGAAAGTCAACAGTGAAAACATATCTAATTAATTAGCTTGTTGTTCATATATTCATTATTATTGTTGAAAAACAATATTATTGTATTTTCCCCCTAAATTATGCCAAATATTACCTTCCCTTTTAGTCTGACCAGTGTATAAGACGCACTCGCTTTTGGCAGCAATTTTGTGGTATCAAAAGTGCGGCCTATACACGAATAAATATGGTAAGTACAGGTTTCCTACACACAAGAATGTTTCTACACAAGTGACTCTGACCTCAGAGAGCTGCTTTTTTAACTTTGCTATCTCCTGTTTACATCTTCTGAGTAATGCCTCATCGGATAAAATTTCATTTTGGACTGGTTTGTTGAGGATCCGCTTGGCACTGGTTGAAAACTGTAACCAAGATACAAATATCATTAGCAGGTTTCCCAATTTAGGAAAAATGAAGAAAACATTATATAGATAGACTGGTTTGAATTATAAACAAACTCACCCTCAGTGTGGAATGTGTCTCATCAATAACAGCTGGTGTTATATTTGCTATGATCACAGTTTTGGAATTACCTCCGAGGGCATTCTGCAGGATCCTCGTCAGCTTGGAGTCACGGTAGCTGATAAAACTGGAATGGACGAAGTACTGATTATAAATTATGTACATTTAGACAGATGTACATAAAGACAGACACCAACAGGACGGCATCATAAAACAGAACGAGATCTCACCTGGCGCCTTCACTTAGCTGACTGATCACTTGTCCAAGAGTAAATAAACTCTTATTAATATAACTTCCCTCTGTCAGCCTCTGACCACTAGCACCCGTCTGTCCAGCTTTTTCCGATCCTGCCAGATCTACCAAGTTCTAGTGAATAAATGACAAATAAACAATTATTTATCTAGTTTTTAATATGTGCCACACACACACACACCAGGAACATATAGTTTACAACTGTACTTGTACAAGACATGTATGTTGTAGATGTACATATTATTTGGGGTATTATTATATTACATATTATTTGTACAGCACCTTTGAATGGCTCCTGCTAGTAAGGGCGCTTTATTAAATATACATTATTATTATTATTAGTATCAGTAACAGGAATAATCTTTTCCCTATTGTTAAGAATACAGATACTTGTGAATGTACATTCTCAAATACTCATCACATACATACTGTCCCACATAAGCATATGTTGCCCCATATATACATATGTTATATACATAACATATTATATGACAAATACCATTTAATACTAACCAGATGTGCTACAGTAACTGGTCTATCATCAGATTCTTCTTGATCGGACACTAGTGCCCTCGCTTCTATAACCTAACATTAGATGGAAGATTGATGAAGATTAATGATTCATGGCCACTTTTGTCCACACATGGTAGAGGCTAAATGGGCCGCGTATTAGACAGAATAGTTGAAACGACAAAATGCTGTCATAACGTATACAATTTTCCTCAACATAATATTGAATTGGTCAGAATAGGAATTAAGCAACACAGTCATAATGTATACACAATATTTCTCATTATGATCTAATCAAAGATTTAACATGGTGCACAATTTAGGCAAACAGAACACGGACAAAGTCAGTAGCTTTTCAGTTTTGGTCGTCCTGCAGAAAAACTGCAATTATCACATAAAATAACGTGAAACTTTATTTTGCACACCATCAGGACTATTGGATTATTCTGAGAACTAGTCCTACGGGTAACAGACAGTTAGCTTCTAATGCTGTTTAATATGAGGAATGCCTTATTAATAGCCGAAAACGGCAATAGGCAATTTATAATCATAGTTCACACTAATATGATTGAAGCTTACCATTCTGAATATTGTGTGTGATCGACTACTGCGCTCATTCATATTGGTGACACCAAAATGACGATTAGCTGGAAAGATATACTTTAGAATACAATTTAAGAATTATATCTTATAAACATTGCTAAATTATCAACTGAAAATCGCAATTAATTAGATCTGAAAAATTATTATTAAATATGATTTGGCTGAATCAAATACAAAACTAATTCGACTAATTTTTACTTTTATCAATTATCTGACACCTTCAATTTCTGAGCGCTATGTTTGAACTGTATAGCATCAAACAAGTTAAAGGTACATCATAGCCAGAATAAAGTTTATCTGGTTTGAACTCATACTTCAAACTGAAGACCTTACAGTTTATCAAGGCTAATCAAATGATGACGAATGATGTTTTACAGCCACTTTTGTGCATATGGTAGGCTAAATGAGCCAAGCGTAATAAGGCGAAGTCAAAGATGAAACAACCTTCAGATATGCCCATGTGAGATTTGAACACCTGTGGTAGTGATCTATAGTCCAACATGCTACCGCTAGTGCCTCACTAATGAAATGAGTTTTAATACACTAACAATAAAACTTTATAGCTACAGTGCCTTGATGTCAGAGTTCAAATTTATTTGTTCTTGGCTGAAAATGTTGTGAGTGGCTGATAACGTTAAACAAGTGCTCCCATTTCATAAAAATAAATATAAAAGTTTGAAAATTAAAAGAACTCCATGATTGTTTAGAAACTGTCAGTGACTAACTTTGAGGAATTCCAAATGCTTTGACACCAACAATAAGAGAAACCTTTTAGCTGCTGTGCTGATGATACAAGGACTACAATGAAAATGACTGTTTACACTTTCATGTTTTGAGCTCATACTGTTTCTAATTATCAGTTTTGTCCACAATGATCAGCATTATAAAACCAGGTAACTAGGTACAGATTAAAGATAAATAATCAATCAACTTCAAGCAAAAACTTGATAAATACCTGCAAAACATCCCAGACAAACCAAAAATACCAGGTTATACAAATGAAATGGACACAAACTCCATCACATCCATGAGGAGTTCCTGAGAAATCTGAGCAATACAGCTGAGGTGGAGTCACGGACTTGGCCATAGAGATTATACTCTTGAACCAACTAACTAATCACGGAGTTCAAAGCAAAGCTCCTTTAAATACTTTAAACCACCATTATCACCAAACCGATACATTATAATGTTCGCTAATAAAGGAAACTGTCTTTTAACCGAAGTTTAATAACCAACAAATCGGCATACCTTCTCCAGTTCTCATCAGGTCAAAGATTTGATCCGGGCAATTAGCGTGCACTTCTCTTAGACCAGCCACGAACACTTGACCATTCTAGAGAACAAATATTAACAATAACAAAATTTGACACCAATGCATAGCCAGGCTGATAATTATTGATCTCAAAGGACAATGTTTTCCTGGTGTGATGCAATAATACTCACATCTTCTCTCACATCAAGGTTTTTCATTTTCGGTCTTTCAGCCAAAAGGTCAATGACATTCTCGTTGTAGATTTCGAGATAAGAAACACGGATTATAAATTCACGTGACAGGTCCTAAAATATTAAATAACACATGATGACACAGTGTGTACCAGTATCTAGCCATGTTATGTTGATGGACCCACATAAAAACACAATGTTTAGCAATAATCTACACTATATTATATAGTATCCAAATAATGTAATACTAATGTATGATAACTGATGCGTAGAATTGTAAGGTTTAACACCGACCATAAAAACCTGAATAAATATCCATGCCCCTCAAAAAAGAGTAAAAAGCATATACCAAAAAAAGACAGAAGTATTTAAGTAAAAAGTACAGTCTGGCAGAACTGTGATATATATATATATATATCTATATATATACACACACACCTAAATATAGTATCTTGCTGGACTAAATTAGTTCCTTAATTAATCATAAACACACACACTATATATATTTGTGGTATATCTATTTTTACAGCATTTTGTCAACTCCAATTCCACATCAAATTCAATCACATATATTTTTATATGTTTTACAAACACAAAAAAGTTATTCTTTTATTCAATGATATATACAATAATATACACTACATACATACAATGTGTACCTACTCTGAATACCTACTTGGAATACATAATCTGAATAGTTTATATTCCAAGTAGAATTGTCATGGAATAAATATTTCTGAATTAAAAAATTAAATGGTAAATTAATTAGTGGATTTAAATTTTTTGTAGCAAACTTCAATTCCAAATTTATCAATTCTATTAAAAAAAAAAGATTGCCCTTCAATTCCAATTGACCCCATGTCTGATTAAATCAGAATAAATCCACCATTCTCAAAAAAAAGTCAAATGATTCGTCAGTTTGATGACTACATAGTACCATGTGCTAGTAATAACCTACCCTCTCTATGATGGCAAATATATCCTCAATTGCCAATGGCACTATGCCAGGATAAAAATCATTGCCCATCATTGTGAATGTTTTACCGGATGCAGTCTGTCCATAGGCGAAAATGGTTCCATTGAAGCCCTGCATGACACCACCTACTATTGGGCCAGCCACTTCGTTATAAACATTTTCAGTGGAACTTGTCTCATCAAATACTTGATCTGTTCAGTAGAAAAATGATGTAAACGATGCTGTTAGTAATGATATAGATGAGTAAAATCAACCAAAGTATATCTGCAAATCATGCAGAAGTCCCTTTGACAATATAAGCTTACCTCATAATAATAAATATAAATTTCTAAAAAATGTCCATAATTAATTAATGAGTAGATTAGAGTTATTTAGCTTCAGTGCTGGTTACATTTGGGACAGACTGAGGAAAACACTCCCTTAGGAAACATCCCTCAAATGCAGTTGCGGGTTTGATTTAAACTCACAACCTGAAGGTTTACTGTGAAGTACTGTAATCACAGCACCACCGAAGAAGTGCCTATATTAATTAATGAATTCTTGAAAATCTAAAATGTCTTCAAAACATAAAGATTAAAATTTGATGAGAACCTGCTACTGCCTATTGTTAGTATTAATCAAACAAGACACAGATCTAGAAGGTAGTGGAGTAGCTGTTGGTCAAATGTAGGACACATGGCAGAGGGAGCCACTTCCCAATGAAACAAATCCCAAAAACACAGGGGTGAGCCAGATTTGAACCCACAACTTAAACGTTTACAGCACAGTCCTCTTAACCAAGATTGGGGCAATTACAGGATCAAGGTAACCGATTACAATTACTTGAGAATACTATGATTACGATTACATTAATTCGGAATTTCAGTGATTACAATTGTGATTTCATTGTAAAGTAATCATGATTACAATGTATATCACACAAACATGAATGTGATTTTTCATCAATATTCACTCAGTAAGCCAGTTACATGTATAATACCAGGGTTAGAAGCTAATTAGAATCAATTACTAGTCCACAGGACTAGTAACTTAAAAATATACCAATCCTGAGAGTAATTCATGAGTCCTGACTATGTCGAATAAAGTTTAACATCCAGAAAGTTTATTTCATAATATGAAGTTGAATGGTGTAGCATTATAAATGCACTTAAAAGTCTATTTTGAAGAAAACAAACTACAAGTCATTGGTAGACGATCCCAAAAGAACATCTGGTTTCAACTGCTCAAGCCTGGAAGTAGCTAAGTTTGGGTCCATACCTGTTTCCTATTGAATTCATTGAGAGAAAAAACCCAAACAGGGGGATAACATGGATGAAATTTAGTTTGATGAAGACACGGTTCGCTGTTCCCACATTTTCCCTCAACGTCCACAACCCATTGGCTGGATAAAAATATTTTAACACAGGGGATGTGTTCAACAGAATGATAACTGAAAACAGAATGGTTATATCTGGGTCATAACATGTTGCTGCAGACACTTTGTTATTTTAACCTAATAACTGTACTCTCCTGCAGGATGACTAAAACTGAAAATTTAGTAGTCCTGTAAATTTTCTACTCGCCTCAGGCGAATGGGCGAGCATTAATTTCGAACCCTAAATACTGATATAACTACTGAATAAAAACACTGCGCACTGGGGTGAAAGGTGTTGACAGATAGTCGTAGATCACTTCTTCCCCAGTGGCAGTGTTTACACAGGGGATTGCTGGAGCATTGTCCTTGAAATCAAATAGTGGTTTCTTCTTGTGAAAAGGAGACGTAGTTGGTTCCACAGCAACGGTGTCCTGCATATCAGAGATACGTAAGGTATAACTCTTCAACAATGTACGTTTAGAAGAATATTCCACAGGGTCAGAGGCACACCATTGGAATTTGAATCTTGGATCCAGGATAGAGGTGAGAATGGGTGAATCTCTGTCCACGCAGGGTTAAAGCTGCCTAGTCACCAAAGCAGTTAGTCTGTTTGTTGTTCGGGGAGAATCCCCAATCTGTCGCTTAATCAGCACAGCCTCTATGTTGGAGTGGTTGAGAAACCTCCTCCCCCACAACTCATAGGGGAGCAGTACGGAAAGATGGAGCCGAAATACCCTGAGGTGGTTTTTAACGTCCCCTTTATTTTAAATAAATCAGTGGGTACGACAACCCATTTAACATGGTCAGCCACCCACGATGTAGTGACGCGAGAAATAAATCCCTGGAAAAGTTTCGACCTCTTATGGGGTTCGAACCTGTGACTGTTGGCACCAAGTGCCAGGTGCTTAACCGCTAGGCCACCAGAGCTCACTAAGCAGTTAGTGTAGATGCACAGATATTTATAGAGATAACTGAGATTAGCGCAAACAATATCAATGCAACATTAACTCAAGATTACCCCCAGCAAAATTCCACGTGTCAAGTGATCAGCTAAGTCAATTAGCAGTGAAACATTTCGGTTAATGCCATTATTCCATTGTCTACATCATTTCTTATAATCACGTCATACAACCAAGTGATTCTACTAGTTTAACCACTGCCCCCCAAAATACAATGCATTATACCACACACATTGATGAAGCTCTGCTAATTAAACCACAATGAAATGGCGAGTTACATATGAACCAGTGGTGGTTGGTTGCCTTGACAACAAGATCATGCCTGGACTGACTTAAGATATAGAAAAACATCCTATGTTCACAAGGACATTAAAGCACTAATATTCCATTTAAATACATTATCTTACATGTAACCAGAATTGGAATTGTTTGAATATTTGGGAAATATATATTTAGTAACGTAATCCATCATGTGAGAAGTCACTACAGTCAGATAAGGTCTATATAATATACAAGATAATTAGAACATATACAAGAAATACAGTTCAGAAACTCACTTCAGCTTGGGATGGGAATGAAACCATGTAAATATTTTCGCATGATATAACATGCAAATAATCAAACACCTTGGGTAATCGTAAAAGTAATGGCTGATTATGATTACATTTACAACGTAGCTGATTATGATTACATTGCATCTGGAAATGGCATTTATGATTACTTGAAATCATGTAATCAATTACCCCACGCCTGTTCTTAACCATACCCCTACTAAAGCAACTTCTAGAAGGCGATGAAACAAAAGAAATATACTAGATTCACGTACCAAAGTTGTACGTCTTGCCATTACCGCCATTCGGATATATCTGCTTGTTTTTGACAGTCCATCTTTTCTCAAGTCCGGAATTAATTTCCCTGAAAACAGTTTACATTTGAAGGCCAGATGCGGAAGACACCCTCAGCGAAGGTAATGCGATAGATGTTTTCTGCTAACAACATGAAAAATATATCATAGCTTTAATAATACACAAAAAGGTTGATAAGTTCACATGCTTTTTTTCAAACATACCTTTGTATAAGTGGCCGGAGCCGGATAACTACTTTAACATTGTCAGACATGATAACCTGTGACAGAAATGAAAGGAAAGAATGACATTATGACGATGAATGGTCTAATAGCGTGAAATATGACAAAAGATGTCTTAAATGACAATTAATCAATATTCATGTCAAACTGTAATCACACATTATTTTAATTCAATGGCATACTATTTTATGCATATGTACAGTTTAAAGTCTACACCAAAGATCATTTGACACTTATTTACCAATTGTAAACAAATCTATGCACATTTTGGTTTCATAAATTGAGTAAAAATATCAGAAATCAAATGTAAGCAAGTGCTAATAACAGTTTCATATCTCAATTCCATGGTTTGCAAGACAACCTCTGATATGGCTCAAGTGACAGCTGATTTGATGAAGATGGCGATGTTAATTATTCTAGTATTGAGTGATGAGGTGCTTCTTCAGGTAATCAATAAACATTTGAACAAATTGTTTATTCTCTTCCAGGGGACAAATCTGACCAAAGTTTAGGCCTGTGATGAATGAATACTTAATTATATTTGTAACATGAAAAAACAAGACTACAGAAATGCTTAAAATTCAATTGATAAGAAACGGTTTTATGTATATTCTACTGGCTTTCTTCTCCTTCTACATATTTATATAAATTATAGCTAACTCATAGCCAAAGTCAGCCACAGAAGATTTTGATGTTTTAATTGTCATCAACACATTGAGGTGGTTTTCTTTTAATTTATTAAGATGACTTGTCTTGATGGAATTTTGGCAACTAAATCCACACTTGATTTCAGCAGTCTGGCATGGAATTATTAAAGCAAATATGATGGGGAGACTGTTAATGCACACAACACTTACAATATTGCATGATGATGTACGATGTAAATTTTACACAGGATTAGCCTGGGAAGTATACTTAAGACTCTCTCTTTCACTTTACAACTGTTACAATTTCTACAAAATCAACTATTCCTGCTACAGAGTAATTGTTTCTTACTCTGATAAAACTATGTCTTACTCTTCCTTTTGAATTGATCTCCCATCAAGCTGGTGTGGATATCACTACTATATCTAGGTGCTTCTAGAAAACAGTTGATGTACTATATGCCAATTTTGGTTTCATGGCCAGATGGCCAGACAGGGAGACACTTAAGCAAACTCTACCTGCAATTTTTAAATTACATTTTCCCAGGTTAACTGGTATTATGGACTGTTTTGAGATTTTCATTGATCGCCCCAAGAATTTAAAAGCACAGGCACAGGTGTATTCTAACTACAAAAATACAGTACAGTTAAGGTTTTCATTGTGTGTAGTCCACTAGGTGCAGTCACTTATTTAAACCAGCCGCGCTTTGCATTGTGGGATTTATAGGGGGTCTGCTAAGCGATAATACCATGATAATCCCGCCATTTTAAGCTTAAACGTCAATATTCCGGATCTGTTATAATCATGCCAAAAAATTACTTCTGCGTACCGTTTAACTCTGCTTCGACACCAAAAAAGCCGGCAGTGTTGAAATATTGTATTCCAAAACTGAAAATCAGATTATAACTATATGCTAATCGTCCGTCATTGCTACTTTATAAATGATAGTAAAGTGTGGTATTCAACATTTTACACCACAGTACAATAATATTCACTGCACATAACAAAGACTGTTAAAATGTAATGTTCATAGCAAATCACACTAAAATTATATTTAACGAAAAGAAGAAGAATAGAGTCCAGTATATTGGTAAATTTAATTATTATTTATGAATATAATAATATGGTAAATTACACTTTATTTACCAATATTATTATCTATGATCTGATGGATAATAATATTGGTAAATTACACTTTATTTGCGCCTTTCACTGTTTCAGTCGATCCTTACACTGACACTGTAATTATAAATTTGACTCGCAGATTGTCATTTCGAATTAAAACTACCCAACGCTTTCTCAGCATTTCATCCCACGCCAACACATGCCAACTTAAATGTTTATATTGCTTACTAGTGGCATGACAATATGATACGCAGGAGTTATTTTTTGGCATGATTATAACAGATCCGGAACATTGACGTTTAAGGCTAAAATGGCGGGATTATCACAGTATTATCGCTCAGCAGACCCTCTATAAATCCTACAATGCAAAGCGCGCCTGGTTGGTTTTGGTTTTTGACGTCATCATGCAATGTGTCTATTCAATGTCATCTTTTCCATTGGATTTGTCTGTCTCACTTGAAAAATAGTTCATCACATTTGTCATCATAATATGATTTACATGCATATAATATGTATATATAACTACATTCTAATTATAAAACATATTGTATTGTGGTTAATTTATTTATAAAATATATAACAGCACAACACCTGAACTTCTTTTTCACTGTATGTCGATTTTAATTATTTTTTATGTCTGTGGATTAAAAATATATGCATTAGACCTTACGGTCATTTTCTACCCTATCGAGGTATATATTTCAAAAATTATGGAAGGAAACCATGTCAAGTTATATATTTACTTATTATTCTCTTCAAGACCTATCTAATGAAACAAAAATGGATGTTCTATGACTAATTTAAAAATTTCACCATTTCTCACTTTGGACCGCCCTGAAATAAACAAGTCTAAATTTGCTGATTGGTGTTTGGGCCAATTTTGCAGCCTTTATTTATTTTGATGTGTTATACATAATATTACATTACACAAATGATGAAAACAGGTCAGTGAAACAATTATTTGGTGAGTTATGACGTTGATAAACCTTCACCTCTGGCAATGGTACATTTCTGGAATTAGACTTTTGTGACCTGTCAAATAAGTGGCGATATTTTAGCCGATTACTCAATAATGATAAAAGATAGCCTCATTAAACTATATAATTTCCTCTTAGTTATGACAAGACCTATCCAATGAGCCACTATGACCATTCTGAAAAAATGACCGCCTTCCCTATCATTATTTGATTATAAATTAATGATTATTTGAACGGCCCAAACTACAAACAGACAGTTACACTATGATTAGATCTATGAACATAACGATAAATCTAGACTACTGTCAGTTGAGTTGGACTTTCAATCAGTAGATCTAGATGTAGTAGTCTAGACTAGTCTAGATCTAGATATAGATCTACTGACTGAAACAGTGAAAGTCCAACTCAACTGACTGTTCTGCAGCCAACGTCAACGAACAGTTACAGTGACTGAGTTAAATTCAAATAAAAAACCTGAATTGACAGGGACATAATTACATCTATACAATATTTAGACTTTTAATAAAACCATCATATTTATACTCACCTCTTGTATTCATTGAAACAATATATTTTTCTTAAAGAAGCAGATTCCAGTCTGAATGTTATCAAAACAATCTTCGAACATTCGCGCTTTCGATTCAATCAGCCAATGAAAAATCATGAAACGATATCAAGATGGTTCCGTTAATAACACAACTCGTATCCAATACAACCCGTACTCAAGACAACTCGTACCCCATACATAGACAACTCGTGTAATATTTGACATTATGGGGGCGACACCTTATATATATTGAGTTCCGAAGAGTTTATTTTGAGAGAATATGGCACACAATGATATGACGTTAATAATTTTCATATTTTAATGTTGCTGTTGGTTGTGCAGACACGCTTACTATAAGCTAATTACAAAGGAAATTCTATCATATTAAATTACTATTAGATCGTTCTGTAATTGTCATTCTAGAATTACAGATATGAATAATCGATATAAACCAACAAAAAAAAAACACTTAATAATAGTGACTCCATGCAGTAATCGCAAATCCAGAACCGCTCATTATTGCCTTAATTATCACCGATACTTCTAAAGCATCAACAGGGGCGCCGCCATGGTCTAGCGGTAGCGTGTCGGACCACATATTGCTACCACTCGTGTTCGAATCTTGGTGTGGGCATCTGAAGGTTGTTTCATCTTTCACTTCGCTTCATTACCACGTGCACTAAAGTGACCGTAAAACACCGATCATCATCATCTAAAGCATCAACCTCTTTGAAGATATCCAATCAATTAGCATCGTCACCGCCCTTTGAATTGGAAGACGGTAACGGCGTTAATCCCGCTACTTCATTCCCGTTTTGCACTTGGAATATCTCCTAACGGTTGGTTGGTAATTTTTTATTTGCGTGATTTATACATTTTTCATTTACATTCATGATATAAAAACTAATATAACAAGTACCCGGACCGTCGGGCTTATATGTCACGTTCAAACGGTATAATAACACTAAAATATATATTTTCTACCAATTAAGTGTCGCAAAACTTTGTTTTCATTCGACCAACTGTCGCAAAATCTAAATTAAATTTAGACGAAATGTCCATTCCACGAAATGTCTTTCGACCAAATGTCGCAGACCCGATCCAGAGGACCAAAACGTCCACGAACCAGCACAAGATACTGTTCCCGATGAGCGTAGCGCTTCCACGACGTCGACAGCGACACCAATTGATTTGGTGACAGCACAAATGTCGGATTTGATCAGACAGAACATGTTCACACCATGAACATGGTCCGCGAAATGGCAAACTTGCAGAAAATGTTCATTGATGACACTAAGCATTAGATGAAAAGCGTTGACGGACAAATGAGAAGTTTGGAGGAACGCGTGACAGATGTAAGCGAGATTCATTTTACTCTCCAATCCGAACAACAAGGGAGTGCTAAACCACGCACTGCCATTCCTAACTTGCCTACCTCTGGGTTCTCCACTCCACTCCAGTCCCAGCAATGTTATCACTCCACCGGCCGCAATTTGACAGTCCCTCCTACACTCGGCTACGCCACACTGGGGATTTTTCCCCTGCGCCAAGTGATCCGGATGCCGCACAGGGCGGGTATGACGTCACAACACACATTTGCCGCAGGCCTGGGATTGCTATCCTTTAATGGTAGAAGCATGCAATTTGACACATGGCATACACAATTTCGCGCCATCGCTACATTCTGTTGGTGGGATAATGCAAAAAAAGCACTACGCCTCATATCAACGCACGAAGGTCAAGCCGCTGACCTGACTGTATGACTCTCTGATGCCCAATTGAACAATTTTGGCTTTATCATCGACAAATTAAAGAAACGATATGAGCCAGAACATCGAGAGGATTCGTACTGGATACCACACATGAGGACGATTTAAACTAAGATTACCCTTCAGTAGGGGATACTCAACCGTCTGGAAGGGAACAGGACTGTTTCATGGGCATGATTCTAAATCACCGATTTCATACAATTCGGAACAGTCGGTTAGGCCGACGTTAAACATGCATAAACATGAAAACTCTCTACGTGAAGCCACTCTACCAGTGATATTCGAAGCGGATGTAGCTGGTACCTCAGAATGTTGCCGGTGTTGAGGGCCAAAAGTTGTCGCGGGCCAAAATGTGTCCTCCCTATGCTTTAGCATGGGGCGCACTTGAGGCCACAAGCGAAACTAAGTTTACGCATTGAAATCGTGCAGTTATTCACTATATCAATGTCATTTTGTAAATATAGCCTGTCAATATACATGAATGCATACCTTTTTACGAGCTTGTTGATATTAAAAGGCCTTTTAAATAAGTTTATTTTCACGGAATGTTGTTGACTTTCGTACCTGGTGGGCGATTTAAGGCACGAAACGGAACAAACAAAACTTAGTTTACAACATGATTGTGTTATTTCTTTTTCTAAAGGACGTATTGTACAATTAGTAAATGGAGATTTACTAATAGTGTATTGTTAAAGTACTAATCTCTACATAAATACCTCTAAAATAGGTTTACACTAAACGATTATTTTGATAACTGTCAATACGTCCATAATTAAACTTATGTTTTTACATATTTTATGAATTTATTGACTTTGTGAAAGAATGTGGGCAATATTGAAAGACGAAATGTGGCAAAGATAAAAGTGCCTAACATGTTAGTGCGAGAAAAACATGTTAAAAATCGGTTTAGCGAGGAATGTTAGCCCGCGACAACTTTTGACACGTAATAGGTCAGGACAATAGTTGTCGACACATGTGGGCACGACAACTTCTGCCCCGCAACACCGGCACACTGATAAAGATTTGGCGATTCGGGTCGTCACAACAGTCGTTTTACACAGACGTTATTAACACCATGATTTAACATTATTTAACTTCATGTAAAAACAGTTTTTTACAATGAATAAAAAACTTCCTTTTCGAAAGATATTCGATTTTTACTGTGAAAATCGCAATAATATCAAGTGTTAATAATGCCTGTTCATTACAACATAGAGTTAGTATTACTACATATTGTATAATGCATTGATCAGTTAAATAAGTATGTGTATTTAATTGATACAGAAAGCCCACAAAATCTAATTTAGCAATTAATAATCACCAAGCACCAACTCAAATCACAACTGGATGTAATTGTCCCATGATACCCTAATCACCAATTCTAGGTGACACTCACTGAATGTATGGCCATAACTTAATGAGCCCAATTGCTAATCCCCTGGTCTGATGATCCCCCATCTCACACCGACACCTATTGTCATTGTATTAGTGACTTAATTACCCCCAAATCATGGTGTTTGTAACTTCATTTCCGAATGTATAAAACCAGCCCAATGTTTATCTCCCGTGGTACTGTACCTACATCAGGGTTGGCAGGTGTTTTTACACAGGCGTTATTAACACCGTTAATATGTAGGTCCTACACATGTTGATTTCTGAACACTGAACAGTTTCATGACATTGAAAATCTCTGCATGTATTGTGACTGTGATATTGTATTCATTATCAAGACCATAACCATGTAAAAAGGTGAAAGGCCACAAAACTCTTTGTGATAACACTTTTTTCGTGTGACCGTTGACAAAAATGAAATATGCTAAATGCAAGAAATGCGGTCATCAGCAAGTCAGAATGCAGGTATATAATACAAAGTGTTCGAAAGATTCTGCCTCAAAGACGTCTGATAAATTCAAGCTTACTATGGACATTGAAATCCTTCCACGTATTTCACCGATGCTACGACAGAGATCTCCTCAGTTAATTGGTGGAAGGCCCTCAAATTGTACGGATTGCCAAGTGACTTTGTTGCATTAGCTATGCATTTTTGAAATATTCCTACCAAAGTTCGCAATCGTCTTAGCAATAGCATATCCTTTAAGCTGGTATTCTGCTAATTGCAAGTTAGTGACCTGAACGTTCTGATTTTATTGGGTACGGATATACGGGAAATTCAACTGCCCTTTCTGTTCGATATGGGAAAAAATGGAGTATTATCAGCACCTGACGCCACCTCCACACCACTGCACAGATCTAATTTGAGTAATGTGAACGTGGTTTTCAGTGTGTCATCAATCGCTATTCAACCTAGATCCGAGGTGGTCATACAGGGCCGATTAGGACACAGTCGGGTCGGCATGGACGCTCGACAGGAGTGAGTGATACAAGGCTTAAAGAAATTTGTGGATGTGTATAACATAATGGTTGGACCGTCGGTCGTGAATGCATATTGCTGGGATGTACCAGTATTACTAGTCAACTCAGCGGATCACGTGCTGACAATCCCGGCATGGATTGCCATAGGTCATGTAGAATCTGTTGCGGAAATTAGGAAAATAAACAATGTTGGGGCGTCGCCGCCGTCACAACTAAGTGTCCTACCGAATCATGTGGAACTGGAACGAAAACGTCTACGTCTTTCATTGTCATCGTATGTTGACCTGTTTCCAACACCCGGATCGCCATTAATGGGCTGAACTACAACGATCACTAATATCATCCAGTGCAGAAAGGGACGAGGATGAACCAATGACCATCACGCCACAAGATGTCTGGAATGTTCCAGCGCTTTCATTTCTGTAGGAGATCGTTGCCCCTGGCCCTGCTTTGACAGTACACCCTCCCGTGTGGGGTATTTGAATAGGATTTGTCGATGTCATGCAAGCGCGTTTTATATTATTTGTTTTCGCCGCGGCGTGTGTTAATGTCGTTCGACCCATTACGCCGGAGTATGTTCTAATGTCGCCACCTGTGAGATGTGTCCTATGTCACCACTTGTGAACTATTATGATTAATGATGTCACAGGGGCGGATTCATGATTTTTGGGTGGGGGGGTTTAACCAGGGGTGAAATCATTATGCGAGGCACAAAGTACCGAGGACGGGTGGATAAGAGAGGTAGGTCTCCCCCGTTTTATGTGGAAGAAAAACGGAAATCAGATAATGCTTAGATGTCTCCTGAAGCTCTACAAAATCCATATTTTTCAAGTGAATGTTGTGTATAAATACTGAGAAAAGTAGATATACCGGTCAGACATGTGGCCACTTCCACTTTGTCAATTCCAATTCCACATCAAATTTATCAATTCCAAATTTATCAATTCCAAATTTATCAATTTCCCTAATACTTTTTACCATGAATACCTACTCGGAGTAGTTTATAGTCCAAGTAGGATTGTCATGGAAGAAATATTTCTGAATTAAAAAATTATATGGTAAATTAATTTGTGGATTTAATTTTGTTAGACCGTTTTAAATATTGAACAGGAGTAAATAGCAATATTTCTATATATATTACAGACATGCTATGTGGTGGTTTCACAGTGTTATGGGCAGTGCCCACGGTATGCAAACCATTTTAATT
>JAODUP010000325.1:355000-405000 GCA_025642065.1 Paralvinella palmiformis
CCTGCAATATTTTGACAAACATAATGACAAAACTTCTTTAATGACAGTGCATTATTTATTAGCAAGAGATAACATCTGATACATAGAATTATAGTATTAGAACCAGTAAGTCAATTTCAGCTGCTACAGGAGTTAGCAATGCGGAAAAACAACGAGAAACTGAAATGGAAACATCAAATCATCACAAAAGATAACTGGACAGATGGTCACTGCCAAAGTGTCACTACACTTTTTATATATATATATATATATATATATATATAAAACATCACAAATGATGTAGAGAACACATCATTCTTTTAATACTACATTAAACATAGCAGCAACGGTCATTGCAGTCGCAGTACAGTTACCATCAGGAACATAACAGTAACAACCACAGACTGCCAGTTTATCACTAGACGTGACAAACACAATGACCAGTCGGCGATCAAGATTTCTGTACACTGGCTTGTTGTTTTTTCTTCTCCTTCAGCATAGCAAGGAAGTCTTCCATCTCAGTTAATGAATCTCTCTCCTCTGGCTTCTTCGCTGTAAATAAAAACCATGGAACATTGTTAATGGGGAAATTAAATGCACAGATACAAGCACACAAGTAATAATGATTCTAATCATTGTATCAGCAGAAAGACAATGGTTGATCATTCAGATATTATGTGGTTAAGTGAGAAATGTATTAATCCCTCCTCATCTAATCAGTATATGTTGGTCAAAATGGACTAAATTTATTTTCTCCAGTAATCAAGAGGGAAGAAAATAAATTATATATATTAAAATATAACTTCACTGCTACAATGCTTGGTAAATAATGGTGCTTACCTATCTGTGATAACTCGGGTTTCTTTCTGTCAGGTATGCCTTCGTCTCTCTCATACTTTTTGCCATACAGCAAACTTGGCCCACAATTCTGCTTTGATCTCTCACCCTGATACTTCCTGCTCTTCTTTCTCTCATCGGCACCTTCTTCTTCTGAAGAATACTTAGTCTGTCTGTCTTTCATTTTGGCTTTATCTTGGTGTGGATGATGATGCTTCCGTTTACTGCCATGTTGGTGGCCGCCACCCTCATCTGGCTCATCATCTTCGACATCCGATCCCGTTTTAACATCCTGAACGACATCGGGCAGGTTACCTTGCTGATCTGCTGATGTCGTTGGCAGCATCTCGGCATCAGACTCTAGAGGAATGTTCTTACTACCAATAGCTATCCAATTATCACCCCATTTTGACTGAGTTAATTCCTTAATCTGATCTTTATGTTGTTCAGTCAAGTCTATGATCTCATCTTCAAGCGTATCATTTCCATGATGTCTTCTGATGCTCTCATCAACATGTTTCATGCGTTCATATTCGGAGCCCTTAATCTCCATATTATCTTCTGAGGACTGAGGAAATTGTTTTTCCCTCTCGGATCTTATCTGGTGCTGATCACCGTGCTTCGTCAAACTAGAACTGTTCTCTGGTGATCTCGATCTCTCATATGATCTCCTTTTCCTTGCTTCCCGATCCCTGTCGTAATAGTTTTCATTGTCTGATCCTAGACGAGTTCTCTTCACTTCAATTTCTTCTGATCTGTCACGGTCATAGTTTTTGCCTGATCTATATGATCTGTTACTAGTGTGTCTATGATCTTTATCTGATCCTCCAGATATTCTTCTCTCATCCTTATATTCTCTACGTGATCTACTGCTGGAATATTTATATTCGTCATCTGATCTATCGGATCTACTGTCTCTATGTTTTCTATCTGATCTTCCAGATCTTTTGCTCCTGTGCTCATATTGTTTATGTGATCTTCTGGACCTGTCATCTCTATCATCTTCATAGCCTTTATGTGATCTTCTGGATCTGTCATCCACATCATCTTCATAGCCTTTATGTGATCTTCTAGATCTATCATCCCTATCATCTTCATATTGTTTATGTGACCTTCTAGATCTATCATCCCTATCATCTTCATATTGTTTATGTGATCTTCTATCATCCCTATCATCTTCATATTGTCTATGTGATCTTCTAGATCTATCATCTCTATCTTCATATTCCTTATATTTCCTACTGCTGCTGCCTTTGTGTTTATCAGTTGTCCTTCTCGATCTTGTAGTCTCATCATATTTATCTACTGACCTCCTTGATCTATCACTGACATCCTTATACAAATCATCTGATCTTCTTCGCTTGTCAGTGGCTTCCTCATATTTACTTTCACTGTGATCCTTGGATGACCTTCGTCCATTAGCAACATCCTTAGTGCTTTCCACAGAATCAGACCTCTTATGGCATCCTTTCCGATCACTTTCCTCAGAGGAGTGTCTTCTACGTTTATGTCTGTCTGACCTTCTTTCTGAAGATTGTCCCTGGTGTTGTGAATCTTTTGTCTTTTCACAAACTGTGCTGGACTCATGTTTTGAGGACTCGATGAGACCATGACTCCCCGAACCATCAGAAGATGACCGACCGGATGATGATCCAGAACTTGATGAAGAGTCGCTTGAAGATGAAGACGATGACCCAGAAGATGATGAACTGGATGATGAGGATGATGATTCAGAAGAGGACGACCTCTGCCTGTCCTTAACTCCGCCCATATTTTTTACTTTTCTGCTACACCAGAAGAAAAGAGCATGTGAAGACAATGAGCTACATGCCACTAAAACAAACTTCTAGAAGAACACTTTCAATTTATTTCACTTGCAACAAATGAAGAGGTTGTGCTTCAGAAGAACAACAACACCTATTTATCAGTAGTTACTGCACAACAACTGTCTATCTTAATTGCAACTGAGACTGACTAACATGCCACACCTGAAGTGACATGGTTTTGTTTGGTGTTCAAACAGACTGTGTCGGTTGCAATTATGTTTAAACTGTGGTTTCTTATTGGTGACACAAGCCATCAGATTTTTCACTTAATGCCAGATGCTAATTGGTACTATGCTGACATGCATTTGTCTGGAAAAATGCAAACTGTTAATACAAGAATAAAACAAGCAATTAATTTCCTGTTAGTCTGAATTCAAGTACAGTCCAAATCAGTGTTTGTACAGTATTTCTGTGCAATAAACAGGAAGTTGGTTTTCAAAACAGATCAACTCAGATGTGACACACACACACACAGAGAGAGAGAGAGAGGGAGAGAGAATGGGAGAGGAAGAGAGAGAGAAGTGTTATTAATATGCTTAAAACTGCCTTCACACGCAATCACCAACTCACCTTTCACCCTTTTCCTCTTCAATTATTTTGCGAAGCAGCTCCTTCGTCTCCATGAGCTGACTAACATGACTGTTAGTCTTGTGGTTGTTATCGCCACACACAGTAACATGACTAGAGTCGGGTGTCTTTAGAATAAGTTATAATCATTATTGATTAGCATATTAACACATGTATCGAATAACAGAAACGAGCAGGTGGTTATTTGTGATTTCCATCAAGATAAATTAGCCACGTTTTTACCCGAAGAAGTTTTAAACGTGCAGCAAATCCCGGTTGAATACATACATAGAGTTGGGATTGAACACGTTATCCATGTTTCAGCATCACACACCATAAAGGTTTTGTTCATGTCCACCGCAGAATTACATGCAAAGAGACAAAATTTAAATGTGTAAATGGCAAACCAAAAATTATATATACACACACACACAAATACTAACAATGCTCAACTGATAATTGTGTATTTGTGATGACAAAATTAGAATCAAACAGCAGACACTGTAATTATTTTAAGCTTAGCCACATAATGACATATGCTTATGTTATGACTAATTTTCCAAGAAAAAATACTTCAAATATAAAAATATTAAGAATTTTACTTAAAAAGATATACTATATTCTTCCATGTATAATGCAATTTTTTCCCACCTTTTTCCTGGTTTGTTTTGGAGGTGTATAGTATACACCATAACTAAATTTCCAGGTTTTTTCAGACCTGTTGCCAAGAAAACCGAGTACCTTTGGACTTTGATTATACCTTTTTTATAGTATGTAATAAAATGTTTGATTAAAGTTTTTTTCTGGTACTGTATATGTGTTGTTTCATCTATTTCTGGGTATTTCATAGTTTGTACAAAGCCACATCGCATATGTGTTTATTCTGTGTTTTTATCCCCTTGATTGAAGCACCGTCCATGTAAACATCGGGGGTGTCTAACATGGGCATTGCACGTGTAAAGTGAGTGATATTAGGCATAACATTTGCCTCCAACACACCTCTGTATTGACATCGTCAGGATGCCTCATTGGCGATATAAGATGCCCGCTCCTGATTGACTCAGCTAATTCCTATTTCGGTCACATAGTTTTCATCAAGAAAATGACCCCTATCAGCCAGCCTAGCCTCCCTCTTTCCATCCACGATTATTGTCCAAAAGTCTCACAACATCTCCATCTCGTCATGATCTATTTATTACTCATTTGGCGACAGATAAATATATTTAACATCCAGCTGCAGATTTTCCCAGTTTCTCCTGCGCTATATACACCAAAACTAGGTTTTTCCAGATATATGCCCTTATACACAAATGCGCACAACACACAGAAGAATATGGTATATGAATGAAGGTAATTCGAAAAAACAGATTAATGTGTGACCTACTTGTTCTACGCTAAGAATTAATTACTTAAATATTCGTTTGCCAAAGTATGATAAACATTCAAATGTATAATAATGATCTGTCGATGAACTGATAATGCATGATATATTTACTTTTAAAAATCAAACAGCAAAAAGAAAATCTATTTAGAAGTCATCAAATATAATTAATTCTGTCAACAATAAGGCAATGATGATATAACGATCAGAATAGATCATGACATGTTTTCAATAAGTAATTTAGTAAATAATACATATCTTATTTAAACTTATATTTTAGAATTTACTGAAAGACACAATTTTGGGGTAATTTTCACAATTTTAGAAAAAATGGTAAACTTGAATCTAACCGAAACAGTTTTCAAATTTCAAAAAGTTCAATGAATAACCAACCATCTACCATATATACTCATGTCTAAGTCATGGAAATATTCATAGAACATAGTAGAAATAAGGATATTCATCTTATTATACACAAGTAACACACAAAGCCAAATACATTTGACAGAAGTTATTGATGAACAGGGATCGAAGTTTAGACTTTCCAGTTATTACCCCACAGGGCTAGTGGACTGTGAAATCTATTAGCCGTTGTCAAGTTTCACTAGCCAAATGTTAGTGAGTGATTGCAGCTAGCACCATGCTGGTGAGCATAAAGCATTTAAATAGTGGGCCCCCACATCATTGGCCAAAATATGTAAACAGGTCGCGAAACCATCAATCACAATACTTCAAACATGTGGTCACAGGACAATTCGTTTTGTGCACTGGCACAACCCAGAAAATCAATCGCGACCATTAATGGCACCAGCTTCTTGTGAGTATATAGAAACGTCTTCAATTAATCGCAATATTCTCTAAAGATACCACCCAAATAGGTGTACTAGCCCTGCTGCTAATAACACACATATTCTACTAGCCCACAAGTATTTCTATTAGGTTAGGGCTTATTTCAAGTACCCTGATGAACACACCAAACTATCGGTGACAAAGGAAGAAATAAACAGCAATGGCTGTCAATTAACATGCCACATCACATGACCATATATTTTGGTATGATAAAAAGTGGATATTGGAGATACATACTGGTGCAGGTACAAATATATCATAGGAATTGTGTTTAAATCAATTTGATATGACCAGGCAAAGATGGCAGATAGGGATTTTTTGGCAACAATTTTTCCATGATAAATTATGATTTACACAGGTTTGATGCAATTCCATTTAGAGCGGTTATAAGAACAACTCATCTTATACACCAGGTCAACTTAAACATGAGTATACAAGGTACATAGAACATATTATCTAATATTTCACCAAAGATAATCTCTATTTATTCCAGTTAGTTCAAAACTAGTTTCCTACATTTTTCTGTCATATACTATAGCGCATTAAGGCTATAAGAGATTCTACACCAAACTAGAGTATGGTACAGCATTAACATGAATGCTATCCCTCATCTAAGTACTAACCAAATTGTTAGAGACTCTCTCCTGGGCAAGTTTGAGTAAGACTTCAGCCTCGAGAAGATTCCCGTCTAATATCAGGGCCTTCTGTAGGTAATCTATGGCATCGTCCGACATATCCTGTTCCACCAACCTGAGATAATTAAATAAATATACACTAACAGCAATAAGCTGTAATTAAGTCACCGATTGGACGGAGTATAGCAGAGCACTGCTTCACCCGTCTCTGCGCAAACCACTAGTTACGTGCAGCACTAATAGCGAGATGCAGTGACAAAAGAGAACACATGTTTTGGTCGCTATACTTTCTTGTTATTGTCTACATTATTGTATGGAATCACTACACACACACACACACACACACTTTACTAATACAACATGTTGTGGTACACTAAACTTGCAACAAGTCAGAATGTGTTTCATTTTGTGTTGAAAATCTACTTATGTAAACAGCAATAATTACAATCATATTTTTGTACTACTGCCACCTGTTGACTAAATGGTGAAATGCTCGACATGGATAAATCAAGTAGCTGACATAACAATATCATGTTACAATGGGTTACCTTCGTCCATTGGCCACCAATGTCTCACACATGTATTTCTTGGCATTCACATGATCTGGATTAAGACGCAAAGCTTCCTCAAAGTCTTCAATGGCCTTCAGGTAACTCTCATTGTTAGCAAACCTGAATAAATAAATGTATATATATATATATATATATATATATATATAAACACACACACACACAATATCTTCAAAGAAGTTATGAACATTTAACTGTGACAAACCTAGTTCAAAGTCCCAAGTTATGAACTTTCAACTGTGACATAGTTAGTTCAAGGTCCCAGCCACATTACATGTTATAATATTTTTTTAATGTAAACTTAGATAGATCAATGTTTCTTTGGGATGATGTAAATTAGGCAATCTAACATGCAAAATGTATTCAATTATTCTTAAATTTGTTAAACATTGATCTCAGGTAATCTCCAATCTGGTAATCAGCCTGACTGCAAGAAGAGATAAATCTATTAATTGTTTACTAAACATGGAGTAGAGATGGAGTACTAAGTTATCATCACTGTTGTAAAAAAGTACTGAAGCCAAGACTGTTACTGTGAAACAATCTGGCGTACCCCTCAACATGCTGTCTACTGCCAAACCCGAGTCAACTGCCAAAATTACAGCAGAAGTGCTCAGAACAGAGTGGCTCTACTATCATACAGTACCTCTTCTTAACCTCAAGCTGGCATCAGCAAAATAATAAATTCTCTAACCTAACCCCAACCCCCCTCACCAATACCATATCTCACTTCCCGCAAATAGATGTTTTTCAATAAATCAAGTAAAACACTTTTTACTATATGACAGCATCAGAACACTTTATTTTGCACTAATCCATATATTTTTTAGCCTCTAGAAATTTGAAATTTCTGAAGCCTTTTTCACACACATACACACACATTCATCAGCATGTGAATTTGAGATCATCTGTGCCAGTGCCTATTCCTCACTGATAACACACACACACACACACAGACTGCAATGATGCATAAATCAATCACATTACTCATAAACGCAAGCCACTTACAATGCACCTCGCGCCACTAAAGCCTCAACATTTTCCTTGTCTATCTGAAGAGCCTTGTTTAAATACTGCATCGCCTCTACTTGTTTTCCTTGTTTAAAATGGTTAATGCCTTCAGCAACACTGTGATGATAAAAAAAAACAGATTCAAGAAAAATGACTATTTGGCTGCAAAATTATTTTATTCTGATTAATGTTTCACACACACACACACACACACACACACACACACACATACTGATGTAGAGTGGGGCAAGAGCGAGATAGAGTGGAAACGAATAAAACAGACTTTAATATAGATTCTTTACCCCTGCATGTTGACAAGTTTAACTAAAAACTTTTTTAAATCCTAGGCATTGTCATAAACACAAATAAAACTGGCATCCAAATATCCCAGTATTCTGGTTCTGGAACATTAAAATCATCTCTAACACTACGTATATGTGTGGGCATGTGTGTGTGTGTGTTTCACTGACTTAGAGCATCAAGATAAAAAATCTATACTATCATAAATCTGTCATTCTATCTACACACAAATCTAAACATATATGAAACTAAACCTAAATAAACCTAAATAAACGCCACAATAAATCTACGAATAGACGGACCTATATAAATGAACCCTAAACATTAAGGCCAATGTGGGGCATAGACAATCCAGTTTTTTAAATGTAAAAAATGCGATGATGATGATTGGCGTTTTACGGCCACTTTTGTGCACAAAGTAGGCTAAATGGGCCGAGCAACCTCCAAAGGTAACGAGACGAAGTGAAAGACGAAAACAACCTTCAGATATGCCCACGCTGGGATTCGAACACGGGTGGTAGTGATCTGTGGTCCAGCACGCTACCGTTAGACCACAGAGGTGCCCCAAATGTAAACAAATGTGTCACAATAATAATAATATGCGACATTTATATAGCACCCTATTCAGCTAGACAGCTGCTCTAAGGCACTTTACAATATCATAATCACTGAATCAGACCTACTTCCACCCAGCACACATCTCAACTACCAAAGGATCATACCACGCAGGTGGCCATTATAGGCGCAAAGCGTTACTCAAACACATAGCCATCGCGTCTTGTCAGGTACAAGGAGGCAGAAGTTTGCAAGTACAGAAGTGGAAATACACACAAAATGGACTACATCATACCACAATTTAGAGTAAACAACAAGCTAATACATACAGAATATGACACTTAAAATGTATTACCTTTTTAAAGCATATCTGTATGACTGTCTTTTATGGAGTGTTTCTGCTTCTTCTTCTTTATCTATGGATAAACTGAATAGAACAACAATAACCTAGTAATATATATATATATATATATATATATATATAAATATATATGTACACACACACAAAAGAATTTAAAGAGTTAAAAATGTAAAAATGGTTTCTGCATTGGTTCTTTATCAAATGTATTTATCTTTGATTGGCCATAATAAAATAATATAATAATCTCACTGACTTGTGTAACACTCTGGTTAGAGACATCCTGTGATCTGTTAAACCAAGTTTCCTGGATAAAGTAGCTACGTTACTGGGGTTAGCAAAGCCAACCAGTCTCTCTAGATATTCATTATAGTGCCAGCTATCAGCCTCCTGCAGAAGTCTAGGATGTAATATACAGAAAATATCTATGTTTAAAACTCTCCTCGGAGACCACCTTCAGAAACATCAAGTCTTTATGGTAGGTTCTGGATTTCCCAGCGGATGGTCAGATTTTCTTAGAAGCCAGGACCCCGGGTCATTAGACCCCCCTCACCTACTCTCAAATAGAGACCCGGCTACTTTCGTTTTCAATACCCCTTTGTGCCATTGTAGGCCCTTGACCCCCTCAACTTTATTTCTTAACAAAACCACTGGTGGTTAGTTGAAATTGAATTGCAACAGCTATGACGTTTTAACTACCAGCCCATCCACCCCCACACACATGTGGGCACGCTAACAGGATGGAAAGGCAAATAATTTTCTTTAGAATCTAATTCTAACATTAAACAATTCTAGACCCTGGTTTTATCTGCCAGTCATTTGTTTACTGTTGCTTGTTCTGTTATTTAAATTAAAACAGAATGATGAATTAAGACAAACATTCAGCCAACTTGGAGATATGTGACACTACCAACAAAGATTAATTACAGTTGATGGGGTCCAACACAATTTCATTCAGTTCAGTTTTATAAATTACCTGTATAATTCGTTTTATCAATCCCATTTCGGTTTAATTTTCATCAATTCTGATTCCAGTTTAAGCAATTCCGGTCCCCATCAAAACAATTTAATTTAATGAAAATTCATCCATTAAAAAAATTTACCAAACAATACATCAAATGGACTATGACAAATATTGATAAAATCTTTTTAATTTTGGGATTTATTCATAACTATCTTCAAACACTTATCAGACAATGTATGAAAAATTATATCAGGAATTATTTAAGGACTTTAACAACTTTAGAAATAATTCAAATTTCAATTCCAGAACATATACTTCCTCTTGTGCAAGTGGTATCTGATATTAGTTTTTTGTTGTTGACAATTTAACTAATTTCAGGCTATCACTCAAAAATACAATTTGTCAAAATCTATGAATTGGGACAATACACCCTTTTGCTGTACATCGTGAAATTATAATATTAGAAATATAAATTGCTCACTTGAACATAATTCAGAAATACCAAGATTTTGTTTGAGATAAATAATTATTCATTTAACATCAAATTAAAGGTTTGTCAATTATATTCTATAGTTGGTATTACATTACCTGAAATATTCTGGAAGGTCTTCATCACTGATCAAACCCTGAAAACATGTCAGTGTGTAGGTTTAAGTAAAGGCAGCACTAATGCAACATTTGCATTAATTACAGTAAAAAATATCACTAAATACGCTTATATACATGAAAATAAATTATATATACCAGTTTAATATGTTGTAGATGTTGTGGAAGAGCTCTTTGCTGAAATGATGTGACAATTAATTCTTTCTGAGGAGACACACTGAGAACAGTTCCTGTAGAAAAGTATATATATCTGTATACTGAAGTACTATGTACATTACCTGAAATTTTCAGGTAATATGTCTATTGCTAACTCAGATTTAATACAGATTTCCTAAAAATATCAGATAATATACATATTACCTGATTATACAAATGTACATATATAATACAGAAAAGCCTACAAAAAAACAATGCAATATCCAGTAACTTGTCAGAGTAAATATACATATTACCTGATTATACAAATGTACATATAACATACACACACATTTTTAGAAATGTGTGTGCGTACATTGCTATTGGGTTGAGTAATGTTATTTCACTGCTATGAGTATTGATCTTAATTTATTACCTTAATTTTTTCTGTTAATTATGTGTGTGTGTGTAATTAAATATATTTTAACTAGTTTTGAGTTATAATTGCCTTTTGAATAAAAGCATAACACCTGTACCAAAGGCTTAACTGTCTATAAAACACACACATTTCTATAAATCTCTCTCTCTCTAAATATATATATATATATATATATATATATATACACACACACACACACATTTACAGAAATATGTTCAAAACAAGTTCCTAAATAAAACATGATTGTATCAGATCATTCTTGAACATAAGTGTTTTATTTTAATATCAGAATTAAAAACATTCCTAATAGTGACAACTTATGGGAGCAGTTTGTTTTTATGTCTGTGTCTGATGTGCATTAGAGATTGAATCTCTCTTACAACATGAAACAATTCTGAATCAACACCAATACTAACACCATAAGTATCACAATTTTTTTAGCAAGGCATCCTTTTAATATTCACCTCTCACTTTGTCCTTCATGTCGTAATGTTCTAAGGGATCCTCGTGGGCATAGGATTTTGGTATTTCACGTAGTGGACAGAAAGCCTACAAAAAAAACAATGCAATATCCAGTAACTTGTCAGAGTAAAATATTTTGGAGATTACATTCTCCATAACAATAAAATAACACACACAAAACACACCAAAAAATGTATGAAAGAGAAATTTTCGAAGTGAATGTTTAAAAAACTCATAGTAAAAACAAGGCTATCAGATGGCTTATTCCAAATAAATGGAGTTCATACAATCTCAGTATGATCATTGTATAAAAAGTTCAGGAATAATTAATGATGTGAAAGTTCCTCTATCAGATTTCACCAGTAACAATACTTGGATATATGAGGGAGTCGGAGATCTCAGGTGAGTGATACTGAGATATATGGCTATGAGGTGACACCCTATGGAAATGAGTTGATAAGATGAATCATATCCAGGTAATGCTGAATGTCATCGATGCAGCACACTAACAACTGCACTACAGAAGCACCTTCTTCGGATGTAAACAAACTGCACCTTTCACTAGGATCATGTTGGCTATAGGTCATATGTAGCAGCCACAGTAAAGTACTTCCTATATATATATATATATATATATATATGGAATAAATGCTCTCTTTAAAAGTAACAGCTTTATTATTTAATCCTTGATGCTGTTTTTCACAAAAACAGCAGTACAGCAGTTGGCAAAATATTACTGGATACTATTAAATGAAGTCAACTACGAGTCTGAATGAAAGCCTTAATGACTTAGGTTTGTTTGTTTTGTTGTTCGGGGAGAATCCCCAGGCTGTCGTTTAATCAGCACAGCCTCTATGTTGGAGTGGTTGAGGAACCTCCTCCCCCACCACTCACAGGGGAGCAGTACGGAAAGATGGAGCCCAAATACCCCGAGGGTGGTCGCTGCCAGAGTGTTTTATGTCCTCAGAGGGTTTTTAACGTCCCCCTTTATTTTAAATAATTCAGTGGAGACAGCAGCGCCATTTAATGTGGTCAGCCACCCACGATGTTGTGAGCAGAGAAATCAATCTCTGGAAAAGTTTCGACCTCTTACGTGGTTCGAACCTGTGACTGTTGGCACTGAGTGCCGGGTGCTTAACCGCTAGGTCACCGAAACTCACAGCCTTAATGACTCTACTTCTGGTTACATTATTAAAGATGAGACCAACAATACTTACAGTTATTTTGAGTTGATCAATATCTCTAGCTTTGCTTTGGTCCATACACAGTATCGTTATTATGAGGCCTGTGTCTTGTACACCGCTGACTACGCCAATAATGAAGTCTCCCTTTTGTAAACACTAACAAATAAAAACAAACTTCCAGTGAGCTTATACATAGTAAAGTGTAAGTCAGATCCATGCAGCATTTTATTTATTGGTGATATACATTTCCCATTTGAATAGGCTAAAATACAGTTCAAATTTTTCACAGAATGGCAACAAAGAGATTCCTTCTTGGAATCCATTGGTTCACACAGACACCAGTCAGTGTTCTCAGTTCTCCTCGAGGTTTCCACTTTCTTTCAAACAATCCGAATTATCTTCCTCTTCTAAGGTTCCTTCCAGCTCAAACTGATATTAGGTATCCCAACAGACGGGTATAAAGCGCATCCAGATGCTAAATCTGTTGGTTTTACCATTTATTTGTACAACTTTTTTTCATATCTCTTTTTGCGCTACATCAATATAGTTTACATTTTTGTAATCTTGACTCTTTCCCCTTTCAATGAGTATGCGTGTTTATTTGATTGAGTGTGTATTTGATAAATGCCATAACAGTAAACGATGTGCCTATCGAAGAGCACAAGTCCGTTTTGGAAGCGTTCTCACATTTACTCCCTATAACAGTCTTCATACGCATTAGAATCAGCACTCCCTGACCTTTCTAATGGTATATGTGGCTATTAGGTGTAAGAAGAAATAGTTCCCCAAAAAACGAAATGAAATGTTAAGACAAGAAAATAATATATTTCTGGAAACAAATAAAAAAAGCCACATATAACCACTGAAAGACAAATATATCCTTTATAAAGTTACGCAAAGAGTAGTTTGATATATATTATGGTCAATCGACAATGTGATGATATTCATGAGCACCCACGCCAACTTGAGTTCTACTCGGATGGACAGCGATCCGGATTTATTGCCACTTATGGATATTGATTTAAACGACAACTTTACCTTGGCTTTGCAGACCGTAACTGGTATGTACTTTATTATCAGTTAAACTATTTTATTTTAGAGCAGTTTGAATTAGTAATATTTACGTAGGTTTGAAGATATTTGCCTTTGAAGTCGGATGCCTGTCATGGAAATACTTCGTAAAGTTAAAACTGAGCAATAATGCGGCAGGCCTAGCAACCGACTTGCTATACTAAAATAATGTTTTGCCTAGTTTATCGATATACTATAACCTACAGAAAAAATAGCATATACAATAATTCATGTTTTAAATAATACGTAAATTGTATTAATAAATATTATTAATGAAGCATATGGCAGAAACAAATGCAGGTCACCTGTCATTTGTCTTAGAGCTTTTCGGTACTGCTTGTGTTGGGATATACATTGATATCAGCTTATTTAGACTGCGCGAATCATACAAATTGTAGCCTTATTTAAAAGTTCACTGTATTATTAAATACATTCCGTGCTTGTTATAATATACTTATCTAAATTAAAAAGGTTTACACTGAAGTAAATCCATAGTAATTGGTGATGACATTTATATGAGATAAATACACTTATACAGTACACATAGTCACATACAGTACACTGAATCAGTGTGTCAGGCTCAATTTGACTCAATAGTAAACGTCACTTACATATGATATGTGATTTAAGATCAACTTGCTATTGTTTTTCAGCTGGTGGTACCCTGGACTTAATCTGGTCAGTGTTCATGGCTATGGATGCCATTCCCTGCCAACTTGATATGGCTTCAGCTGACTTGTTACAACTGAAGTTGGAGCTGGACAGCTGTCACAAGGTTGAAGGTGAACAAGGCTGCTGTACCCAGGTTGGAGCTGGACTGCCTATGCTGAACCCACATTGGACCAAGAATTCAACCAAACAAAGAAAACTAATTTTGACTGAATCGGATAACTTTCAAAATCGAAAAAAAAATGCAAGACAGTAGATGCCTTTACATTTAATAATTGGCCTGAATCAGGGCTCATCGGTTGCAGTTGCATATGAATATGTGGATGGATTTTTATTGGCACTGTGTTAAAAGTGACAAGTTCAGAGGTGGCAACAATTCAGTTTTTAAACAGGGTTACAGACTGTATATAGATCCCTGAGGACAGATGATGTTGCTGAAGTTTTGAGTGAATTAGTTTTTGCTGCTGATATTTAGGTAGTTTTAAATGCTAATGGGTGCAAATATTCTGTGTCATAAATAAAATATTCACAGAAGGTATATCCATTAGAATATTTTTGAACTTTTCAGCAGACATTGGTAACAATTTGTGTAAAGTCAGCATTCTGTTATTGTTTGTATCTTAATGATATGTACATTGTGTTAAAAGTTCAGGCTGATATTCTGAAAATTAACATATTTATTGCACATTTTGTATTTTCATGGTTTGACCAGATTCTGACATTTGTGAAAACTACACATGTTGTTGTTTACAAACAACTGCACAATCTTTAATATTGATCAAAGGGTTATGAAATTAAATAACCATATTCTATATATTAATGGCTAACAGAAAAAATATATGGACAATATTTATAATCCTTATATAATTATAGTGTATGAAACATGGCACTTTGTGCTATTGTGCCGATCTGATCATTAGATTTGTCATGCTTGTAATGAACTGGTGTATATAATATAGCATTTAATAATACAATGCAGTACAAAGAACACATCATGATATTTTCTAGAAGTGTAATTCCAGAGGGAATTAATATATATGAGGCTTCAAAGATGGCTTTCATTTAAGCATAAAAATATGTACTACAAATGGTCAGTAAAAATTCTACTGGACTGATTTGATTCAATTTTTTTTTACTTCAGCACTAAGTCTCTTTCTTATGAACTCAATTTTAATATCATTATACAAGTTGAAATTTTTTAGTTGGGATACCTACTGATATGGTTGTATGTCATTCCTGGTGTAATTTTAATAAGATAATACCATTTAGTTCTGGAATAATTCTTTGATCACATTTGTTTACATGTTTTTGTACAGACTTCCGGTCAAGCTGCTGGGTTCAAGTGAAGTCAGGATTCAGAAACTTCCTGTCTCTGTCTAGCTTCAAAATGGGGGTGCCAGTAGGCCATTAAAAGTCGATTAATCAGCATTTTGAACTAGATTATTTAATGTGTGGGTGATCGTTTACACATTTTGACAGTATTTATGATATTTGTGAGGATAGCTGTATTAGTCCTGAAAATTTGAAATGAAGGTGGACTATCCCTTTAAACATAGACTAAGCAAAATATGGTACTATTTTAGATGCACAGGTGTCTATCATAAATGAATCATCATGATGCCTGACAATATTCTGTGAAATATTACACGGAAATCGTGTTTCTGACCATGTCCTATACATGTCATGTGAGAAATTGTGTGGGACATCATTTCTCAGGAAATGAATTTATCAGTCACAAGAAACAATACCCATACAGCTTCTTATATTTCCTCAACCCAAGTGCTCACCTCATCTGTAGACCCTATTATCCCTGGAATGGATTCCCTCCCTATGTTAAAATCATGATAGGCCCATTTTTTGCACATTCTCCCACCATTCAGTTATCGGTCCAATATTACAATGCATTTATTTCAATGACTAATGAAATACAGAACCATAATTAAAATATGGTCATATTAGATGAAGCCATATTTAAATTAATCTAAGGTAAAATTTTTGTTGATCCGGATGCCTATAATAGATTTTAATTAACATTTTTGAGGAATAAAATGGATATCTTCTAGATGAAATAAATTTTTTGGGGATATTTCATGACAACTTTCTCAACCTAAACAGAAACCATGTCAATTAGTCATAACATTCATAGCCAAGTGCTTATATATAATCAAATTATAAATTACATCCACCAAACATTGGTTTAATCATGGCAGATGTAGTATTACTGAATCAGATGTAAATGAGTACATTCACCAAAGGCAAGAATAATGCTTGTGATCACAATAAGGTAAGGACATCACATCAACAGAAGACTGATTATGTTCCTATAGTTATGGTCTCTAAAAGTAAAACTGAAATGGTATAGTTATATGGTATAACTATAACCTGCCTTGGCCACACTAAGTCTGTTTCAGAGTTTGTTGTTCACAAGTTCAATGGTTAAAAACACTCTCTCATTTGAAGCAGACGATCTTCAAAGATCAATCCTTTCATGTAGGCTAGGAGGTATATGCTAACCAAACAGAACAATCAATGAAATCAGTAATTAATTGCCAATTGTTACTAAAATATATGGGTCTACTGAACTATTTCTGTCAAAATGATGGCTGAAACCTATTTCTGCCCTACCAGCAGATACGTATTTCTGCCATGGCAGAAACTGCCAACTCTGGTTATACCACTGATGACATATCTTTAAACAATATGATAAGCTGCTGAAACAACAGATTAGATCAAGGACTACAACAAACTATTATATCATGTAATTGGCTACATAAAGAAGGTCCGGGGAAAGATCAAGCATATTACTATCACAAGCTGCGTAACAATATATGTATTAGAACTCACAGTTGTTAATGACTAATCACTTAATAAAGGCCAAAATGACAGTTATTTTACGTGGCTTAGGTACCTAAAATAAGGGAGACGCATACGGTCTGTAACTTACAGCTTCACCATGGGGACTAATTCTAAATAAATCCAGAATTTACAATATATGGCATATTTGGTGGAGAAAACCTTGCCAGTTGCCTGGTTGGATGAAAAACTCCTCCTACTATAGTGCCACGGCTGGGATTCAAACCTCCGACCGCCAGCACAGCATGACCACGAGTAAGAAAGTCCTAGCTCTTACCCACTAGGTCATAGTTGTTGAGATGATGATGATTGATCTTTTATGGCTACTTTTGTGCACATGGTAGGCTAAATGGGCAGAGCGACCTCCAAAGGTAATGAAGTGAAGTCAAAGATGAAACAACCTTCGGATATGCCCATGCCGAGATTCGAACATGGTGGTAGTCATCTGTAGTCCAACATGCTACCGCTAGACCACGGAGGCACCCTGTCATAGTTGTTGAGAAACCACAGTGATAATGCTCTACATGTAAACTGATCCGACCACTAATATGTCAGCAGATGATTTGTCAATGCCATCAAAATGTGACACGGTTAAGTCATGCTGAAGGGATTTATGGTATGACAAATTTTGATTTAACCACGTTGAACAGAACTGAAGCAGCCACAGCCAAGTGTCAGAATGCCAAAAACGATCAAATAGTCAAGCTTTCATCTTAATCACAATAAAAATTATTAAATTTGCTAACCAAGCGAAATGACCTGATAATTTACTCAAACATGCCTTTAAAAAATCTCATTTCAAAATAACACCTAAATTAACCAGGTCCTAATGTCGGTACAATATCTAAAAAGCACAGGCTTTTCTGTTCAATGGTGAAACTACCATCAGATAAAAAAAATATTGGGTTTCAATCCCATGACCTAGACATTTCCAGCATAGTGCGAGATCGGCTGTACTGTCAACAGCTGTATAGTGTGTGGCTTCATCTACAGATTTAATAACTTCCTAAATGGACTGGGGTTAATTTATAATTATTTGAACATTTTGCTGCCAAGTCTGGTAAAACACATAGTTTATTTACCCAAAAACATTTTGGTTGTTTGCTAGTTCTGTTTCAGGAGAAGCAACAAACATCACTGGACACCACAGACAAATATTTGTATGTGATATCACTACAGAGGGGTGTGCTATTGTTAGACATGATACAATCTGTCCTTCGCAGTTTTATTCGTAAGGCCACCAGCTACAGGAAGACTCGGAGAATCGTTTACAACATACTTCTACTACGCTATACGTTAATAAGGCTTACCTCATAAAAGTGTCTTTTTCTCAGATGACCTGGTATGTCTAAGAAGGTTTCTAATGGTGGTAATACAGCATACACTCCTCCTACAAGACAAATATGACACACACTTAACAACACAGTCATCAAACCTATTATTTATACACATGATACAGACATAGCATGAACTATGTTAAATTAATTTAGGCATTAAGCTTTGCCTCCATTGTCCATTTCTGATGAGAAAAGAGAACCTGACTTTAAACTTTAACGACATAAAAAATGGTCAGTTGAGACAGGTTCTGTTTTTGTAGCCAAAAAGGACTATTGTGCCGATGAGATTGGATGTTAACATCTCTCTGAGCAGAAATAAATCATAGCAACTCTCCTCTCTTTTATAAAACGCCAGACAGGAAGTAAATAAATTCCTTGCTTCATAGGCCTTACTGACTGACATAAATCTTTACTTCGCTGCATAATGATGAACTATTGAAGTTCTGACCTTGGATGATGTTTTATGGCCACTTTTGTGCACAAGGTAGGCTAAATGGGCCAAGTGACCTCCAAAGGTAATGAGGCAAAGCGAAACAACCTTCAGATATGCATATGCCGGGATTCGAACACGGGTGGTAGTGATCTGTGGTCCAGCACGCTACCGCTAGACCACAGAGGCACCCCAGTTCTGGCCTTGGACAATTATACTATATATAATAATATTAATATAGGATCCAGGTAATTGATTATGATTATCAGTGTTTGACAGTTCAATGATTATGAATCACATTATCGGCCACATATGAATGCGATATGTCATCAGTCCGACAGACATATTAATGTTTTGGTATGACATAATGTTTTCAAGAATTAGTATGGGTGTAAAAGCCCAACAAAAGAACAACACACTTGCGTGCAGTAATATAAAACAAACATGCTTAAAACAGATGATCAACAATATAGGTTTTAACAGTTTAGATATCATGACTTATATAGCATCACATTATTATAAACACACGACGATAAATAAGATTATATTCGAGTGATAGCTAACCATTATCCTCATGTCCTGCATGGTCACCAGTCGGGTCCTTAGTGGAACTGTACAGGAACTGAGATTTGTTTGCTGTGAACTTTGACAGTCTGTCCTGGAATGCTTCATCCCTGAAATAACATAAATAATCTAAGATAGATGGCACATCAAATGTTTGGTGGTATAAAATCCACATTACAACAAGAAGTTCAATAAATCAGACATTGTATAAATGTGGTTATGGTGGTATACCATAGACTATGTTAGGAGCATACAAGGACGAGCAAACACTGGTTTCCTTTGTATTTTGTACAAGGCCTTTAATTACGTCTTTGACTACAGTTTCAAACTATGCCACCATGACAACTGTGGCATATGTGTGACCAGAATTTGATTAATGTATGGCATTTAAACAAAATCTCACACGAGAGACAGTAATCAGATAAGTATGGATAATCAACATTATACTTGATGTGCCCCAAATTGTGACAATTTGCTTTATTTAGAATACTCAGAGAAAAAATCCTGAATGACACTAGAGGCCTCTGGCCAAACACCTTATCAGTTAGGCCAGATGCATATAATTTAAGTTCGATGAAATACAAACAGTATCAGTTATTATGTCAACACGACTGATCAGTCAACGACCTCTTGGGCCAATCTGCTCAATGGTGGTCATCAACCCTTTTCTCCACCATGTCACCATAATAACACATCATCTTCACATATGAATTCTAATCTACAACTATCACAATCTGACACCTCATCGAGCTATCTCTGGCTGTCAGCATCTCACCGTTTGAGGACCTAGAACCTCGTCTCTCAGCTATTTTATGGTTATATGACGTTCATCAATTTAGGATCAATCTGTTCTACATCTGATGATGAAAATCAGCCATCATCACATTGACAAGTCAGCAACAAAACATTAACAAACTATCACTATTTTAACATCTACTATTAGTACTAACAGTAACACTAATAATTACTTCTGAAACATGAACAAGCAATATTTATTTTGAATGATCAGTTGATATATGAACAGATGCACACTTTTGTCCCATTGTATATATCTGACAGTCCATTCCCAATCCCTACAGACAGCCCATTAAGCCTACTATGTGCACAAAAGTGGCCGTAAAAAAAACCAATCATCATCATCAATCCGTATGGTATCCATAAAATTGATACATCATTATGGCAGAGCAGACATGGGGTCAATTCAATTCCAGAATTGATGGTCAATTGCAAATCCCCCCAAAATTAGAACCACAAGTTAATTTACCATTCAATTTTGTAATTCATAAATATTTCTTTCATGACAATCCTACTTGGAAGATAAACTACTCAGAGTAGGTATTCCACTGTAAAAGTATTAGACAAAAAAGAAAAGAGTCAGAAAAAAGGCAGAATTGGAATTGAAAAATTTGATGTAGAATTGACTAAATGTCTGTGACACTGACAGAGTGAACGTCTTTCATTCCATCTTTCATTTAGTCCAATAATGGGTTTTCTGTGCAGGATTCAAGATGAGCATATGTGATTAATTTCAACATGGTAGTGAATTTGAAACGGAGACTAGTCATTTGTATGTCTCCTGCTTGCATGATCCTAAACTTCATCCCTGTATAAGGGATTGCCATCAGAAAATCCTATGACCAAATAATATAATGGGTGTCTGATTCTTGTCAAGCTGATAAAGAATTAAAGATAACAAACAAATCTATCTGAATCACTTACTCTGAGTGTATGACCAAATTTGGGTGTGTAAACCAAGGAAATAATTAAAATAATTCTTCACCGTAAAAGATACAGAGCATTGCTGAGCAAACATCCGAGTTATGGGTTCCAATCCAGTTTGTACCAGTGTTCAATGAATTTATTACCTTAGGTAGTTGCCTTCCAGCCTGATGTTCCATATGTTACCTGTGCCGAGGCTGAACAGCTCAACAACAACTCTAATAAGATACACAGAGTTCCTTAAGAACGTCATGTACCAGTGAACCTTTAACATAGCAATATAACATACTGTATATGCTAGCGTATAAGACACACTTTTGATACACCAAAAGTCTATCTAACTCCAACACATGTCATTACTATTGAAATGTGTGAGAATGTTTCATTAAACGTAGTGGTAAATGAGGCCACACAAAGAATCACCATAGAAGCCACATCAAAGGAAAACGATTACAGCAAACAATGCGTTAATTACTTCCAAAGCTGGCACATGGGAACTACTAATAAACTACTTCAAACAGCATTACGAAAATGAACACACAGCAGCAGGTAACCTGAAGCGGCCGTTGTTACCTATCGTCACACAATGGGTGAAAACGGCCTGGGATTAAATCGACTCCGGAATTATTACCTAATCGTTCATGAAGTGCTCTATCAGCAATGATTTAGATGACATGCAAAATGATATATAGTGGAATGAACAGTATGACAAATCTGAAACTGACTCTATCATGTATGATGACACTTGAACAGATGTTCAATGAAGAGAGTGATGATGATGATTTTTTTCTTCAGGTGCGTCTTATACATGAGTATATACAGTACTTATTTACTGAATCAATCACCTACAATGGCAATGCTGTCAGTCGTAAATATATATTCAAGGCCTCCAAGTCTAAGGTATTTCATCTGCCATTATAATTACATAAACATCAACCAGGTGGCCCTAGCTGAGTGTATCTGTCTAATTTTAATGACAATTGCAATGTCACACGCTGTTTTAGTTTAAAATGTATTAAGTCGGTTTTAAATTCAATTAGTGCTATTATCCATGTTATACAACATAAGCATAGTTCTTGCACATTTCTGGAAATCATCTGATTGTAATGGAATAAATAAACACCTCTTTTCCTAATTAGTACTGAATAATAAAATTAAAAATATAAAGCTTCTTTATGAATGTGTCAAAATTTTCAAAAGCATAATATGCCAGATAATACCTCACCCGTTCGGCAGAAATGCTATACACCATTTCTCAAGCAGGAACACATGAACATAAGCCATCCTGGGTTGCTTAGTTACTTCTGGTACATAAAAACATCAAACTGCCATTTTGAAATATATTCTTAATTCACAAAAAAGCAATGGCCGACTGTGACTGCTGCTTGGAAAAGGCGCCAAGAGGGATACTCCCTTTATCTGAGTATTTCACTGCCTCTATTTCGTTCCTTTGACATAATAACATGCCGACAATTTTTGTAAATAAACAACTTTATCATCTGATTCGTTATACTCCTATAAATAACCAACTAATCAACTTTTTAATAATTTACAATTTTGTGCACTAATTCATCCCGAGGCAAATTTTTTTTATATTATGCTAATAAATGTTAAATTGGCAACATAAATTCATATTTATTATTTATCTGATTCAAACGTGTATAACTTTCTTTATAATTAGATCTACATGTGATCTATTCGTCAAATTCGACTACTGACATAATTCAAACTGTATCATTGTGTATGTATGGACTATCATACTATCAACTATGCCTATGGACCTATGCCAGGCTAAGCCTATGGTTATAGAAAATGAGCTCTTTATCAGTTTATGTTTGTATAATTTTTTAAATAAAAATACCAAAGTTAACTTTTTATGAAAGTTCCTACTAGACTAGACTCTATAAAAGTATAATAACTAGAAAAATCTAAGTCTAACTCTAAGACTAAGTTTTTACTTATAGTTAGATCTAGATCTAGTTACTAGTAGTAGTAGTAGTAACTTAAGTAAGACGAAATATTAATCTTTGAATTGACCCGGAAAGGTTAGGGAGACCAAGAAGCTCGCCCTAATTTTGACAAGCTGCAGACACTTACATTGTATTTACAATCCAATGAACTACGGAGTAAAGTTATGCAACTGTATTAGAAATTTCCATGAGAAGCTTCAAAATCAATCTCAACATGAACAACTTAGCGTAGAACCCTCACTCCTAAGTCGAAAGATGGCGCCACACGGTCCTTTAGCAGTTTTGAATTTCCGCCTCTTGTTATTAGCGGTCCCCAGTAGAAACGGTATTCAGTCAACTCGGCCAATATCAAGCTCGGCCCAAATAAACTCGGCCCATGACAACTCAGCCCATAACTTAACCAACTCGGCCCATAGCGTAACTAACTCGGCCAATCGCTTATCCAACTTGGGCCATATTAATATGTCAATCGCATTGTATGATGGAGAGTAATAATATTCGGGTAATGTTACATTATAAGTCATTGGCAGAGATCAGCTTTTAAAGGAACTATAGATGGAAGATTGATCAACAAGTTATTGAAAACAACGAGTTCAATATCATATAGAAAAAGTCACATATGATTTGATATGATTATGACAAATATTGTATTTACTCCCCAACACTAAGTCTATTTTAGAACAGCTCGCCAGCTCCAGGCGCAGACACTCACTGGGAGCATCAAAATGTACAAAACTTGAGGCTATTTTGTCGGCCAGGATCTGAGACAGTATACTAGATATTGGTAACGGATTAGACTATCTCTAGCCCAACAAATTTGGAACATACAAATTGAAGGTCATACATTAGGTATTTTAGTGCCTGTCATTGTTTATCAAACCTAGGTTTAAACATACTGAGGGTAATGGCCGCTACTGTTCCTTCGGAGAGCGAATTTCACTATTGGAATATTCTTTGGCTGAACACGTTCTTGCGAATTTCAAGCCTACTGTGACGCATGAGTAACTAGTCCTTGTGCCCCCTGGTACAGCTTCCTTCCGCTCTAAGAAAAAATATCTCAGGATCAAGCCGATCCAACCCAATCATAATCTTGAACACTTGGATCATATTTCCACGGCGACATCTAAAATCCAGTGATGGTAATTTAAGGGCTTGTAGTCTTTCCTCATATGATAGATGTATTAACTTAGTTGCAGGCCTGTGGATTTTCTCGATTTGTATCTTATCAATCCGATATCTGGGGTGCCATATGATATTCCCATACTCCAGGTGGGGTCTGACAAGAGTCGTGAATAGTCGCAGTAGCGTATCTTCGTCAATACAAGAGAAGGTCGTTCTGATGAGCCCCAGTAGTCTACTGGCCTTGTTTACAGCGTAAGATACATGATCCCGGAACTTGATAGCATCATCAACAAACACTCCTAGATCCTTTTCTACTGGAGTTGACTGCAGCTCGACATTTCTCATCTTATAACCAGCCTTCTTGTTATTATTACCTAGATGCAGGACTTGCATTTATCTGCATTAAACTTCATCTGCCACTTACTTGACCAATCTACCAGTCTTATAAGATTTGCGTGCAGCTCTATACAGTCTTGTTCAGTGAGGACACGTCGATATATTTTAGTGTCATCAGCAAAGATATGTACTGTGCTTCGGACCATCTCAGGGAGATCGTTTATGAACAGTACAAACGATATTGGTCCCAGGACACTGCCGTGTGGGATGCCACTGAGCACTTTCAGCCTTCAATATCTGAAAACCTATGAGTATCTAGTTTTGTGCATAATTGCAACATCCCAGCTAACACAATAAATTGTTAATAACATTATTATAACGTAAAGGTTTTATTCAGAAACCTTTTGATAAAACGTTATAATAACGTTTTCTTGTCGAGTTTTTATAACGTTATTAAACCGTTATTTCAAAACATTATCATAAAATTATAATAAAATTATCATACCGTTATAATAACGTTATCATAATGTTATTATATCACAGTTAACTCCATACAATTATTGTATCTCTCACAGTTTTCACTGACGTCATGGAAAGAGTTCAGCTCTCTGATCGACTTTATCTTTGTGTGCAAGCCAGCAGCCAATACACATGTATTACACATGTATACATGGAAAACGCCCGGGTTAAAACTTGTACATGGAATGTACAAGTGTCCAGCCTCACTATTAGTCCAAGTCCTAAATCTTCTGGTTCACACTTGTCAAGGAGGAATGGGTGGAGGGAAGGCTTATCGTAATGACGCTGGTTGTAATTATAATGCACGAGCTAAGCACCCTAAAGTAGAGTCATTGATAACACTTGCATGGGAACAATGGCTCACTATATTTTTTGGAAGCTATGTATCCCGAGATCACAGCTTAACAGAGTTATGAGGGTAAATGTAGACCGCCCCTCCAAAACCTTTGCGTCGCCTAAAAATCGAGGTATGGAACCCCAATGACATGCAGGAACACACAAACAATCTCTACCATCATAAAACTAGTCATGAGTGTTAAACACGCGTATGTTACTGTAAACAAAAATCTAATTTAAATTTTCAGGCTCAAGATGGGCGCCATAAAACTGTTAATTACAGCTAAAATACATATCACATGCAAATAGTTATACAAATTTTAAATACAATTTTTCTGGATTATTGTTTACTGCTACGTCAAATATAATAAGTTGCCCATAGATAAATCTAATACAGCAGCCAAAATTAAAGATGGTGGTCACTATGACATAAAGGGAAAAACCGAATATTATTATATTCAACCCAATTTGTCTTTTTCAAAATTCTACAGAAGGGACTTTAACATAAACCTGCTGTTGCAGGAACCATCAAGCGCATTATTGATTAAGAATATCTGACTGCTATATTTGAATATAGTTCTATATTTCATCATCACTTGAATTATGAAAATACAAGATGGCCGCCAATAAATCACGAAAATATAAAAAGTATGCTCTGTATTTCTCTCCATTTGTTATCATTGATGCTAATTTATGCTGGGACGTATTACTGCATTGGCAAGCAAGTCATCTAATTAGGCGGCATATATAATAATAATAATAATCATCATCATCATCTTCATCAACAGCATCATCTTCAGCCATGATTAGTCCACTGCAGGACAAAAGCCTTAGCATGTTGCCTCCAAAGGTCTCAGTTTCTTGCTCTCGTGTACCAGTTCACGTTGCCCCAGTACTGTTGTAGTTCATCTTCACCTTTTTCGTTGCCACCCATGGGTGTCCAAACTACACCCAATCTATTATCCTTTCTGCAGCTGATGTGACCTGCCCAGGTCCATTTTCTGTTTTAAATTATTTCCATAATGTCTATAACATTAGTTTGGCCCTTAACCCACTTAATAATAATAATAGTCAGCAAGGTGGCTGGTTACCTCAAAGACGGCGACTCAGATGTCTCGATTGATCAGAACGTTGATGCTAGAGGTGTGAAGGCATGGAACGATGATATATGTCAGGAAACCTATGACCTTGTGAACCATGAAGATCTGTTACAAACGACATTACTATGGAAGCAGTACCTATAGTGTCTTCACTGCATCAATGGATATTGCCAAACTTGTGGATGGCATACCTAGATGTTGATATCAAAAGTACCGAGATCCGGGATGCGGCCGACTCGGCCGTCCGTCCCGGATCTCGGCCTTAGCTAAGTTCTCTCTTTCAAAACTCCGAACTCATGTGGTCTCGAATCTACTTCGTTCCTCTACTCAAAACTGTACAAAACTATACACTCCTCGAAACTATACACTCCACAACCACCACTCCACTCCTCCTCTCCAAAAAACAAAAACAAAAATCCAGATATATAGGGAATTGTCCCCTCAGCACCGTCAGTGTTGTTGTCCGGTAGACCCCGCATAATCACCTGGTCCAATCACCGCTGACTTGACTGAGTCGAGAACAATCCCCCACTAAAACTCCTCCCACACACCCAAACAGGTATATAAAGGGGAATTCTCCCCCCAGCACAATCAGCTTGTTGTCCAGTGGAGACTCGCATGTCCCTTGATACAATTTTCGCTGACTTGGCTGTGCCATTACAAACATTCACTAACAATTGTTTTATTCATTCAACCCACACCACGAAAACATTAATACAGTACAAACCCAACCAAACCTCGCGGCTAAGACATCTACACCCGTGCGATCCCAACAACCGGCCGGCCACAAATCCCCAAGCGACACGGAAAGGGTGACCAACTTCTTTCGCGCATCAATAAATCGGACTTGACTGTTGTAGTATTTGGTACTATACAAAACAATGTTTAACTGCTTCACTTCGTTTATTCCAAACTTCAGACTTACATATTCTTGGGAGAACCAGTTTGCAGATGGGACACGTCCAGTACATGGAATGTCGTACAAAGCAGGGGTGTGTCCATCAACAGTAATAACAGTAGCATATTATGTCATACAAAGCAGGGGTGTGTCCATCAACAGTAATAACAGTAGCATATTACCACATCCCTCTCGTTGTAACAAAGAAAACAAAAAATGAGGAACAACTATTTTTAACCCGATTCAAGATTGATCATAACTAACTAGGATCATTGTTTTTAAGTGAGTAAATTATACATGATATCTAAATATGTACATGGTTGTCATACTAGGATGGATTACCAAGTATGACACTTAAGACTAATACAACAGATTAGTCTGCCCTTTTGTTGCACTGACATAATAACTAATACTGACATCATATTAATTACTGTTGTAGTTGGTGTTCCTTAAACATCATTAACTGTTGTTTGTCAATCTAGGTATTTTGGATTTGGTTTATGAGCTCTACTACTACGCCTCAGTACTGGATCATTGAATGTGCTGGCTGTCTTGTCTGGTTCCTTCTGGGTATGAGGTAATTCTTCATTATTTGATGTTACACGTGTGATGGGACCTGTCATCAGTTCGCGTAGATGGCTCCGGTTCCTTCTCAGATTGGTACCGTTGGGTGTTTGCACAATGTAACTTCTTGGCTCCTCACATTTCTTGGTTATTGTTCCTGGACACCATGTCTTACTGTTCTATTTTATTGAGTTCCTGGAACTCTTGGCATATAGAACACAGCTTGCAAGTCTCTTCTATGTCCTTGTTGATGCCAATCCAATAAACACTTTCGCGTGCTAGTACTCTCGTTTTATCAATGCCTTGATGTCCCTTTGTGGAGCTGTTGGAGTATATCTGCTTTTAGTGATTTGGGAATCAATATTTGTCTTCCTTTGAATATAACTCCAGACTCTACTTCTAGCTCATTGCGAAATGACCAGTACTGCCTTAGTACTGTGGGTAAGTCCTTGGTGTTTTTTGGCCATCCTTCATGAATGATTTCTTTCAACTCATTCATTACACTGTCTTCTGTAGTTTTGTTACAGAGTTCATCCTGTTTGTTTGCAGAAAAAATTAATAATAGCAGTGGTGAATTCGTCAACAGTCTTGTGACCTTGGTTGTGTGACCCTTGACCTTGATAGCGTGATATTTTCTTCTGATATAGCTTCCTTTGATACTGTTTTTCAGATGGACTTTTTCCCAATGTCCTCTTTTTCTGCACAATCGACACTCATCATTATACGCAGGGCACTTCCGTGGCTTGTGGTTTCTCCCACAATTCTGGTACTTTATCTCCTTCCGAATAAAATGTATATCTTCTAAGCCTTTCTCCATCTGTTGTAACTGATCACGATCAACCATCATAGCTTCGAACTTGCGGCCTTCTTTGAGAATCTGAGCTATTGCATAGCCTTTTTCTTTACCGATCAAGTCTCTTCTAAACTCTTCATGTGGCGTACTCGCGATAATTAGCTCTAATATATGTTCGCTCATCTCTTCTTCGCTGAAGTCACATTTCAGAGCCAGTGTACGTGCTCTTATCACGAATGCGTCCAACGATTCGTTTGTTTGTTGTCGATACTTCATGAGATGAAGACGGTGTATCCGAAAGTTAACGTTTACCTTCAACGTATTTTCAAAAAACGTCCATAACTGTCGGAATCTTCTTCTGGTCGTCAGTCAATCCACTAGCATTGAGCCTCTTGAGTCCTTCATCCCCGATACCTCTCATAATCTTGCGAGCTTTCGCAGCCGTGTCAACGATGTTTTCATTTTCCAGATATAGTTCCATCTTCTGTTTGTATAAACATAAAGCCTCACCTATATCCTGTGAAGACCAATCCACTGTAGGTATATGATGTGCCATCCTGTGTTTCTATCCTCGAACAGATTATACACGTGCTATTTATGGCTGTCAACTGTTTCGTCAGACCCACGCAGTTTGGGCGACATTAAAGGATACCCAGTATTCGATGCTAAAATTACGCATGTAGCTGGTTTTTCTGTCGTAGTGGCACCCGTAGACGTTCTCTAAATGTTCATTAGTATGGTATAGTTACCGCTGCCACCATGTTGTAGTATTTGGTACTATATAAAACAATGTTTAACTGCTTCACTTCGTTTATTCCAAACTTCGGACTTACATATTCTTGCGAGAACCAGTTTACGGATGGCCGGGACACGTTCAGTACATGGAATGTCGTACAAAGCAGGGGTGTGTCCATTAACAGTAATAACAGTAGCATATTACCAAAGACTATTTATAACAAGACGTGTTACTTCGCGTTTTAACATGGGACGCCATTTTTAATTCATGGAGCGCCAGGGCCCTAGCGACCGGAGGTAGATTGTCACGGACAGTTCCCTTCGTTAACATGGCGCCTAATGGCACTGGTTCATTCTGCGCCGCTTTCGGCTGCAGTAACGAAAAAAGTATGCACAAATAAAGACATTCCCGAAAGGAAATGAAAGCTAGTGTAAAAATTTGATATGATCTGGCTTTAGAAAAATAAAGGATATTTAAACAATAAGCATAACAATTTGAAGTAGACACACCCCTACTTGACATGACCCAAGCAGGATCTATCTAGATCTATATTTGTTTCAGACAAAATCTGATTTAATTTTATTGAATAATATCAACCTATTAATCACAAAATGGGTATGTAAGATATACATAGGCTTAGAGTTACATGTACTGGAGCCACTGAAGGTGTTATGGGCGGGAGGTATATTTTACTTTATTATTGTTAATAATATAATTGGACTTACATTACTATAATCAGATAATTTTCCCCTAATTACAATAATTATAAGTAGCTGAGTATTTACATGATCACCTGCATCCATATTTATTTTTAAACGTAAGCAATTGGTACTTATAAAATTAATTAAATAAGAAACAAGGCACCAAACCCATGAAATTTCGTCAGCCCATTTCATATCTTAATACAAAAAAAAGGATTACCAGCACCTGAATTAGTACTTGAATGTTCAGCTCATGTACTTTAATTGGTATACTTCTCTTCATAACTTAAATGCATATCAAATCAAATTCTTTAACCAACTTGAAAAAAGGAAAACATATGTTTACACATTGTGTATGCACTTGGTTCAAGTCATTATTTTACAAGGTATTGTTCTGTTTCAGTCCTTGAAGTTCTATGATGATGAGATACCATGTAAACAGGCCAATTTTTGGTTACAGATTTACTGGTGTTATCTGTTACAGTAGTCAATGCATGTGTCTATTACATATCTGAGTATAGTCTGTCTAACTTTAAACAGTTCACTGATCTGGACTAAATGTCATATTTTTGTAGTAGTGGTTGTTTAGAGCTGGAAGCAATTTGGGTTATTCTGTCCATTTGATAACAAATGACTGATTGTAACTATAGATGAACCGTGGCACAAGATATTTGATGCCGCTTATTGTATGAAAGTACTAATTTCTCTATCTCTAACATGTTAACGCAAACATAAACATTGTTAATATTCCATGTATATTCTTTGTTCTCAGTTGGGCAGGCCTATATTGCATGGTCTATATTATTGAGGTGTAGACTTTAAATGAACTTATAATATTTTTTAGTTAATATATGATAAACGGACATGATGAATATATGGTGAATTGTGTTACGGTTGGTTATAATAGCTGTATATATCATTATATGTCTATATCCAAATAAATAAAAATTTATGGACTATGATAAACTGACATGATGAAAGTATGTTTGTATGCATTACCTCATATATACCTAACTGTTTTCATTTAAAAAACTACGCCTTCCACACACAAAGCTGTGAAATAACCTAAACCATGTTCAATTATTTTCTGATCAGCTGTCAAGTGGTTCAAAATTCAACATGGCGCGCCAAGAGTAACGCCTCTCTATATTTAAGCTCTCCGGAAGTCAGAGCTGTTTGGTCATGGCGGCCAATTCAAACGCTACTGACTGCTCGGTCTAGTTTTATATTTAGGTCAATGATATTACCACATTGACCTCACAATTGGTCGGCGACAAACCGTTAAGCGGCACGTACGGCGATCACTAATTTTCCCTACATAAATGAATTCGATAACTGGCCATGACTTTACAGATATAGGTTAATTACCACACGAACCCTCAGATCATCTGGAGAACTGAACCTTGCCGTACCTAAGTACAAACTCCACACTATGACTGACTACATTTTGTGCTGCTGCGCAAAGCATTATGGAATAAATTGCCTAGTCAAATTAAATATTTAAAAACATGTTTAGCTTTCTATTCAAACAAGCTTCTAATTATTACTCACCACATCTTTTTTAAAGACTATTATTTATCACTTCTTAAAATAGTGCTGCTATATTGGCCATTCAAACCTATTTCCATGCATTGGGCCGAGTTGGTTAAGTACTGAGCTGAGTTGGGTAAGCAATGGGCCGAGTTGGTTAGGTAAGGAGCCGAGTTGCAATTGACCGAGTTCGATTTTGGCCGAGTTGGTATAGGCCGAGCATGAAATGGGCCGAGTTGACAGGGAACCGTAGAAACAAACAGTAAATTATGTTCGGGGACGTCCGAATCAACTTTAAGGTGTTACTCATGGTGTATATGGACTGGCCCCTCACTATAATTCGCGAACTTCTAAATGAGTATCAGCCCACAAGACAGCTGCATATGCACCAAAATCTGGAACTTGCTACCACTACATATTCGACAATCTGACACTATCTCTTGTTTTAAATCTCGCCTAAAAACTCATTATTTTAAACTAAAATACCCATCACTAGTCAATTTGTGTACTCAGGTGCTTTTGCTACTTATTTTATTATTATGTATCTATCACATCAATCATATCAATATGTGATGTATTGTTTTACATTATTGTCAAAGCGCTTTTGAACAATTCTGGAAAATGCGCTATATACAACAATAGTCAATTTATTATTATTATATTTCATACTGAGTCAAAAATGTCTTCTAAATAACAACAAACAAACAAACAAACAAACAAATTGCACGAAATCGTTACTTTTATCTTAATCGTGCATCTGTTAACATACCTACAAGTTACAGGCCAATATCCAGGGCCTCATTTGTATTTGTAGTAGGGTCGTGGAGCAAATAATATGAAACATACTTCCCAATCAATTCATGGTACAACTTGATGGAAACTAGCATCAACATACGCTTTCTGATCAAATCAATCACGTCAAATACAATTGTTGGAGTTCAAGGGTTGTTTCCCCTCCAAATTCTATCCAATTCCTAATCTAACTCCATCCCCGCACTATCGTCCAATGGAAGGAGCGACCATCAAATATTGTTGAAACTTAGAGGCTGGACTCTTTCAGGAACCGCCTCGTAAGATACTATAATAGTGTGCGCGCGTGCGTGTGCGTGCGTGCGTGTGTGAAGTTTGGTGACACTTTTAGAACAAGATTAATATAATTAAAACCGTATGTACTCTACAATACAAAAATTGATTAATAAACTATACAGATAGTAATATTCAGATTTTGTTTGTCAACTATATGTCACGTTGTCAGTCTGAATGTAACATTTTTCCAATTTAAAAATAAAATAGCACACTTTCTGCTAAATTGACTAAACTACTAAAAATGTAATTATTATAAAAGTATAAATCATGCCCGAATAGACCGATCCAGGCGAAATGCGTTGCATGTCTCGGATTAGAAACAGCTATAGCGTCTACTGTTAACAGGGGATGGCAACTTTTCACTAACGATAAAAACTGGAAATCTTTCTACAAATTATTTCATATTACACGGAGACTGAGACTAGTACTTCAGCTGAACGATTGTGTCTTTCCAAATGATTTAATACAATATTTATCAAGATATAAGCCATGGATTGAGCGGACCGATCGTTCAGATCAATGACACAGCTAAGCCTTAGTTATTCATGCTGACTTGTAGGAGATTTTTAGCATAGGTTTCAATGGATTAAATAAATGATTTTAAAATTTAACTTTTAGCTGAATCTAAATTGATTTTAATGAAGATTGTTTAAATATTTAATGTAGAGTTTTGGAAATTTTAGATTTATTTGTACCTGGGAACCAATCATACACGTATGAACTGTATATTTTTAAATAAAAAATGCTATTACATTAGAGTATTACCACCATTGACATTTACATGTTGTAAACATTGCAAGAACGGCTGATTCAGAAGGGAAAAAAATCAGTTCACTTTCAATACACGATATTATGCATAAATACCAATGTAATAGTCATAGGAATCACCCATTGCATTATAATCTATGTGATCACTGATTAAATCCATTCACATCGTCATGTCAGATGGCAAAAGTTATACAAAAAAATAAGTTTGAACTTTTTTGAAAAAAAGTTAAAAAAACCAAAAAAATTTTATTTTTTTTTTTTTTATAATTAGGGGTTCCGGGGGCCAACCCCTAATACAAGGGCCCGGCCCCTGGCCCCGGGGATACGGGTCAAGTTTTTTTTTCCCAAAAAAACAGGTTTCCTGTCCCAAATTTTCTTTTTTTCTTTTCCCAATTAAAAAATTTTGGGCCGGTTTAGGAGTTTTTTTTTGTGGATTTTAGAGAAGTACTGACAGGTCTGCTTATACACGTAGTGACACTGATGTGTGTTACAGTGGACTTTCAGTTAGCTCCCATGAATGCTGTGACATCAATCTTCAGACATCATCCAAACCAGGCTGCTTCTACCATCTGACACAGAGTACACGAAGGAAAGGTAGAGTCTGGGTCTCGTCACTCGCTACCGTGAGGAAGAGTTATGTCAAGCAGTTCGGTGACTTATTTAATGGTCTGGCCTTTCTACCGCTTACGATACGATAGGATACGATATTTTATTCAACAACAACCATAATTCGTTCAATACATACAATGGCGCCTCCATGGCCTAACTGATAGCGTGATAGGCCACATATCAAAATGTCATCAAAAAGGGGGTTTCATCTTTCACTTTACATTTGGAGGTCGCTCGGCCCATTTAGCCTACCTTGTCCACAAAAGTGGCCCGTAAAACAGCAACATTTACATTTCGATACATACAAACAGAACATATACAATATGACACCTATAATAACCTATGCTGGTGTCGAGGTGTCACATAGCGTCACGGGTTGTCTACCTGTGATACCTCAGTAAACATATACTAGGATTGGTAACAGTGACAAGACTCCCATTATAGTCTGGATATATGGTGGTTATTGAGAGTCGTCGTGGGGACTAACACTGTGGCATGTATGATGACATCATCAGTGTTAATATTTATTGATAAGTTGTTTCTTTAGATGTTTGCTGAAGGATTTACTAGTTTTCGTTGAGCTAACTTCTTCGGTGATTGAGTACCAGATTTCAGGACCTTTATGACGTAGACTATTGGATACAACCGATATATGTCATTGAGTTATATGAGGTTTACTTCAGTTCCATGGGCATGTATATTATTATGTAATGATTTGTGTGGTTGGGTAAGGGAGGGTTTGTTTGGAAAAATTATACATGTATTTAACAACATGAAGTATATATCAGCAGGGTTCGAATTTAACGCTCGCCCGTTCGCCCATGGCGAGTACAAAATTGACAGGACTAGTAATTGTTCAGTTGATGTCTTCCTGTGGACGAGTACAGTTATTAGGCTAAAATAAAGACACGTCTGCAGCTATATGTTATGGCCCAGATATAGCCATTCTACTTCAGCCATCAATCTGCTAGACATACTCCCGCTTCAAAGTGGTTTTTAACAGCCAACAGGTTGTGCAAGCTGAGGGAAAATGTCTGACAGTGGGAACAGCGCGCTGTGTCGTCATCACCATCGCATGAAATTCCGTCTAAGGTATCCCCCGGCCCAGAGTTTTTTTCTCAATGAATTCATCATACTCGCTCGTTCAGCTTCTGGCCCGCTAATATTTCAGGTTAAACCATCACTCGCATCAACCGGAGCACGCTCAGTTTTCGGCTACTTACGGTCTGGAGTCTACTGGAGTTGAGGCGGCCATATTTCTTTTCGCGCCACGGTCAAATGTGCGAGAGTCTAGTATGAACTAGAAACTTACTTTTGAACTCAAATCTGAACAACAAACAGAAATTGACCCAAACTTAGGTTCCTCCAGACTTCAGCAGTTGAAACCAGATGCTCTTTTGGCATCAGCTACCAATGAAGTTTCTTTTCTTAAAATGGACATTTAAGTGTATTTATAATGGTAAACAAAACCCCTGAAGTTCACACATTATGAAATAAACTTTATGCATTTGAAACTTTACTTGCCGTAGTCGGGACTAGTTAATTACTTTCATGACTAGTATATTTTCCAAGTTACTAGCGACGAATTCTAATTATCTTCTAACCCTGTATATGTCATGTAGTTTCAAAATATTTAATTTCTTAAACAATGGGCTGTTGTGCGCATTGTTTGGAGGTTTTGGACCAATCCGGATGGCATTTTTCTGCTTAATAAATATTTTATTTATTTATGTGCTGTGAGTAGAACCCCAGAGTGAGATTGTATATTCAATATATGGATATATCAAAGAATAATATAGCGTAATTAGGTGATTGGTATTCAAGATATGCTTCACTTTTCTTAAATCGTATAATGAATTATTGAGTTTATTCTTAATATAGTTGGTGTGATCATCCTATCGTAATTGCATATTTTGACACTAGTAAAGATTGTCATTAATACTATATAATTTTAACATACGCCCTGACAATTAATTGAGTGTCCTTTAATACAAAATATAAGGAGAGCCATGGTAATTGTCTCGTCTTTGATTGAATCTTTCATGTTTTAAATTGCAATAGTGAATTGAGAAATATGACATTAATAAGTTATACTAATCACGAAAGCCTCATTGAAGCCATCGGGCAGATCATGTCATGACACTAATAGCCCGTAGAAACACAAATAGTGTTTGTTTGATGTGTTCTGGCCAAATTATTTATAAACCCAGAAAATGTAACTGTAACTTATATAGATAGATTCATAAATCATGTATCTAGCTACGAAACTGTATCCGAGCACATTTCAACGTAACAGTAACATATCCAGATACATTTGAAATGTAACTGTCTCGGGTCTGCTTAGAGCCAGTTTTAAACGTGGCATAGTTAGTTTTTCCTCTGTTTAGTGTGAAAGCTTATTTACCCGAAATCACTCTGTCAAGCATTCAGAATTTACTGATTTAAACATAGTTGGAATATCCTTTGAAGTCAAATAAATAGTTGTGTCAATAGATTTCGAATGAATAAGACAGTTTGGAAGATCGTTTGTGTATACATTAATAAGTAATGGGCCTAATACTGAATCCTATAGAACTCCACATGGAATAGTGTGCGTGGATAATTTAGTATTTTTATATTGGACAAATTGTTTTCTATCATCGAGGCAACTTCTGAACCACTGCAAGGCCGTCCCACATACTACATAACATTCTTTTTTTTTAAATTAATATATTATGATCAATTGTATCAAAGGCCATGGAGAGGTCCAAAAATACACCAATGGTACTTCGTGTTTTTGTTGGAATCCATATTCGCTTTGGTAGAAAATTGATTGTCTAAGTAAGAAATTATAAAGTCATTTATGAGTTATTTTCTCAAGTATTTTGGAGATGGTTTGTAATAATAATATTGATATTAAAAAGTTATCTATCCTTCGATTTGTATATTAGAATGACTTTTGCTATTTTGACTGATTCAGGAAATATTCAGATAGACAGAGATTTGTTTATCAGTATTATAAGTTGAGATGAACTTTCATAATTTACCTCTTTAATTAAAGCAGCAGTCATTCCATGGTGTCCGGAACTGTCTCTATATCTACGATAGAGATTTTACGACATTCAAGTACGATGTAAACATATGGTAGATGGGATGCTGGAACCCACCGTCACGTGACAAATGACCAACTATTTGGTTATCGACAACTGATCAGGATCTGGTGGGATTTTTCCGAGTTGGCTGCATTGGTCGCCGAGGAAGGTTTTTCATCACGAGGACCTATGTAGCCCAGGGCAGAAGACTGTGGAAGAGTGTGATCAATGACGATGGGCATAAGAAAAAGTCCAGAGAAAAACAATTAATTAGATGGGCGGTCTTGTTCAAAATAATGGTAAATAATCACCCAAATACTGAGGGTTTGTTTACTAATATATATTAATGTACATTTAATAGACGAAATATGAAATTTGAACGATTTATGTTAATTACCACTCAAAGCAAATTGAACGGGTCAGAATTTTAGAACGTATATTTAAACTTATCAAGAGACGGCGCACTTCCGATCTCCACCGGAAACTTGTTCTACACAGTATGATGTGCTACATTAAACACATCATTGTCATATGTGAATTAAGCCGAAAGCTGAACCATTATGAATTCGCTGAAGACGATTGATTTTATAATCAGATATGTCATATAGGAGATAAAACATTGACTAGGACTACAGTAACAAGTGCTTCTTGTGTCAAGATGATAAACGATAGCTCGCCATACCAATATGACATGTTTATTGAAATTAATACATTTGTCACAAATAAACCCTAAATATTTCATTGATCTATTAGATACAGTGTGTGATTTACCAATGTAAAATATGTTGTCGTTTTTATTGCAACTTTAATATATATTTTCTGACAACTCGTCAAATAGGAATATCGTAGTCTTAACTAGCAATAAATAGTTAGATAAACATTTATCGATGGATATTTTCAAAGTTAACGTTTCGGGAATGTGTTTTTTCCGTGTTTTCAGTATAGTTGACATACAAGGTTTTGTGTGTGTGTATGGGGGGGGGGGGGGTTCAGATTGTTTCCAACATTGGATATCGATGGGCGGTCTTGTTCAAAATAATGGTAAATAATCACCCAAATACTGAGGGTTTGTTTACTAATATATAATAATGTACATTTAATAGACGAAATATGAAATTTGAACGATTTATGTTAATTACCACTCAAAGCAAATTGAACGGGTCAGAATTTTAGAACGTATATTTAAAATTATCAAGAGGCGGCGCACTTCCGATCTCTAACGAAGGTCTAAAATAAGTAATTCATAATGTATCGTGATGTATCCAGATTTTATTACTATTCATCCTGATATTTCCGCGACCCTATCCGTGACAACAGGATTATATATTGCAGTCTTCGAGTCTTCAACTGCTAAAGAGTGATAATTCGTTATCCCGCAGTTCGCAACGTAATTGTGGATTCCGTAAAGTCAACGTCAGAATGACTGATGGCTAGGGCTGCGTTCTGGAACGTGTCTGCAGTAGATGAGGTTAACCGCTTCCTCGTTTACTGCGTCCACATGGAATACAACAGACACAGAATGACGGCTGGTAGGTCGTGTAAGTTCGCTGGCAGAGTTCGTGTCGGCATCTGGTACGGACATCTACCGTGGTAATGGTTACAGGCAAGCTGATGCCCATTAGTCGGTGGTAAATTCTAAAGAACATAGTGACATATTTTATGCGCCTTAGCGTGTACAAAGAGTTCCACTTAAGGTTAGCAGATATCGCACTGACGCTTCAAATGCTAAGGTAGTCACTATAGTGATGAAACGTTACACTTTGTTTCAATGTTTGGATGTCGGTCTTGATGAGGGATGCTCAGGTGCAGGTAATATAATCTAGTATCTCATAAACCGATTATTTCACTTACAATGATGCCGCGTACAATGTTCTTTTGAGTAAGCCAAGTGTCCTGATTGCTAACTTTATTCTACACCTATAATCTGACGTTGATGGTAACACTCAAATAGTCCTTGTTTTTTTATCTGCGGGATCTGTTCTCTCTCCGCGAGAGTAATCGTAGATCGATATATGTTCCCTTTGGTAGTAACTGACAAAACGGTACACTTTAACACATTGAAATCCATCTACCATGTCTTTGCTTATTCAGATCAGACGCAAGTGTGAAGTGGTCAACTGGTGTATGAATTTAACGGTAAATAAACATGTGCATTTGTGAGTCAACTCCTTACACGATGTCGTTGATGTACAATAAGAACAACATGGAAGGTGTGAGGTAGTATTGGCAGCACCAGGTCGCTGGATCCTGGCCAAATCCTCCCTGAGTATGGAAACAAGCTGGGCTTGTATGGAAACAAGCTGGGCCTGGCGGTACAGCAGGTGATACAGCAGGTATAAAGGGATCTTAGCACGCTTGCCACGATGGTTCATGCGGTAATGCTATCCTTCAACGTCATTGTTTGCTGAAACACAGACCAGTCGCCTGAGGGTAAAAAGGGTGCCCTCAATCCATTGGGTACGGACGTATGTGATAGATCTGTGAACACGGTGAGCGCGGGGACCATGTCAGGAATGTCTGTCAATGTTTGGAATATGGGGATGATGTGCTTCTGTGGTACCAGAGGTAGATACATCACGTTTTACACAGGGCGTGTCTGCCCGCATCCTGATTGTAGATAGATAGATATAATTTATTTAAATTCGGTACAAGTACAATAGGAATCATTAGCTAAAAGCTAATAACCGAATGATGATGTATGATAAAGGAAGATGATGACAGATAAAAATGTATGATGCCAATAATAACATATGATTATACGAAATGTGATTTCGTGTTTTAAAACAACATAGGTGACAAGGAATTTACATACATTTCAACGAGCAATACGTGAAATTAAAACAAGAACATGTTGGACCATTCCATAACATAATAAATCTTCTCAACGCCTTTATATTAATAGCTTGTTTGGTTTCAGTATTAAGTATATTCCATAACTTTGCACCAGTATAAGAGATAGAGTGTTTACCATACTTAACAGTATTACATTTTGGCATAATAATATTCATAGAATTTCTCATATCATAGGCTGAATCACGCACAACAAACATTTCATGTAAATATTTTCGTCCCAGCATATTTACAATCTTATAGACTTCCACTAGAAGTACGCAACTTGTAGTCCAAGATTCTGGATCTTCTGATAGACAGTCTGAAATTAAACCAGATAATGGCAATGCTTTAATTAATCAAATAGTTATATTTCTTGTATTATATTGCTATGAAATAAAACATACCTGCATGAAATGAAATAGACATTCCCTGATCTGAACCAGAGGCATGACAGTCCGGATAGCCTGCCAGGTTGCTGCCTCGAAATCAGCCACAATGTGTGTGACTGATGGGGGACCAGGCAGTAGTGCAGCCAGCAGAGCATTAATAACTGCCTCGTAGTCAGACCGCCGGCGACTTGACATGAGAAAAACGCCAGAGGTACTGGTTTGGTCGCTCCCCCAGACTCCACGAAAGCATGGACACTGCATAATTGGGAAAATGGTACTTTCACCAGCTTGAATGTTGCATCCACGTACCAGATACGTGCTCGTCCAAACAGAGCCAGCATGTGTAGTGTCGCAAAGAATAAATGTCGCGATGCCCTAACGGCGATATCTCGCTACAAGATTCCTTCTGATACGTGATCCATATCAATGTGAAACGCTAGGTCACGTGAGTCTTCTGGACGGACTTTGCAACGTTTTAAGCTACCTGTGACGCAAGGTACGCTGGTCTAGCCAGACTGGGGTACATGTCCAACTGGTCTGGGGGAACGCCAGTTTGCAACATCTGTATGCAACGAGTTAAGAAGCCAGTTATATATATATATATATATATATATATATATATATATATATATATATATATATATATATATGGTATAAAATACGAGTTATATATATATATATATATATATATATATATATATATATATATATAAACTACACCATATTTTGATTAAATCATATTTTGTCATAACAGATTAGAAGTTACATATGCCTCATACACGAGATCGGTGGCAGACGTGAAGACACGCTTTACAGCTATGGATTTAACATCACGTCGTACTTCTAACACAGTCTGTCGGGTCTGGCTATGCATTGCAGATGTGTGGCTGGCTACCACGGACGAAAAGTCACCCTCTCTGACAAGTACCGTAGCTTTGCAGGTGAGAGTTTTGCTACGGACAGCGCATCGCCACGTAGTGCCAGGATGCCTCTTGTCAACCTTCAGGATGTACGCGTGTCCCAAACTGTCAACTAAGCTTGCTTGTGCTCAGATGCTCAGATTAATTAACAGGTGGCAGCACCGGGCGCGGGCAGTGCACCCCACCCGAGCCTGGTACTCCCACCCGTTTTATTATAGGCGGCCGAATCCACTACGCGGCCGAGTGCGCCATATACCTTCCTTGTGGGTCTCCCGAAAGTACGTCAACTGATCCCGATGTCCGCCGACTCACGACAACTTGTTGGCTCCGAGAAGAGATGATGATTGATGTTTTACGGCCACTTTTGTGTACGTGGTAGGGTATATGGGCCGAGCGGCCTCCAAAGGTCAAAGATGGAACACCATTCAGATATGCCCACGCCGAGGTTCGAATTCGGGTGTTAGTGATCTGTGACCCAACGCGCTACCAGTTAGACTACGGATGCGCCACTGCGAGAAGAGAGAAAGGTACTGATCCAGTATTTGCCTATCCGCTGATCCCATAGTGCCAGGCTTTATTGGCACTCCATAAAAGCTGCTCTTGTAAAACCATTAACTGTTTGAACTGTAATAATCTAAAAAATTACAAATCTGTTTCAAATCTAACGTTTAGGGTGAAAAATTATATCATGACGTCAATGTAGGCCAGTATTATTTGTTCTTCTGGACCCGCCTGATGCATTTGATACAATTGATCATAATGTACTTTTCTGTAGGGTGAAAGAAATGTTCGGTATGTCAGGCAAAGTTCTTGAATGGTTTCGATCCTTTCTAGAGCAATATCTGACGTTCAGTTTTTGTTATCTGGTGAACCACAGGGTTCAGTTCTTGGTCCTCTGGTTTTCACAATGTATACCCGTCCTCTCGGGATAATTGCGCAGCGATATCGGGTTAAATATCACTTGTATGCTGACGACACACAGCTGTATATATCAGTTAAAATTCTCCTCTTCTTTAAAGAATTCAGAACATTTTTTCCTGATATTCAGCTATGGATGACTCCAAATCTTCTAAAATTAAATGATGATAAAGTATTTATTAAATTTCGTATAAACTGCTGTGACTGATTATAATATAAATCGCATTTAGAAAATTCATAATAGTGCAGGTCGCATAATGACAAATACTTGAAAATATGATCATATCACCCCAATGCCTCCTGCTAGAAAAGGTGTCTTATTAAATATACATTATTATTATTATTATTATTATTATTATTATTATTATTATTATTATTATTATTATTATTATTATTAATAACTGTACAGCATCACATCATAACGCTAGTTCATTAAAATGTAGAGCTCAGTAAATGGGGACACTTTATTTCAGTCATAATGCCTACAACTTCGGCATGAATACCAACTGAATGATAAGATTGTATTGATACGATCGTGTTGAGTTTGCTTAGATTGAGAATGCTGTCATTGATAAAGTCTTGATAACTTCTTTGTGAGTATCTATAGAGCCATATTTATCCACAAAATGTGTTATACTTCTGTTTTGATATATATATATAATATATATATATAATATATATATATATATATATATATATATATATACATTGCATTTATTCATCCAGAAGAAGGAAGTGACTAAAATAAGTCAGAAAACTGGATCACAGTAAGTATAAAACAGTTTCCTTTTAATCAAAATCAACAAAATACAACCTCCTATATCCGATTACGTCCAGAAGCGATACCATTATTCAGACATAAATATTTTCTGATGTACAAACAAAAAACTAGTTAAACTTGTTGCTTTTAAAAACGACCCTTGGCTTTGACCGTATATATGAGTTTATAAATTTATTGCCGGGTGTATGCGCGTGAGCACCCACCCACATACACACAGAGAGAGAGACAGAGAGCTTGGTATATATTATCATACGCTTTTCCTTTGGTTTATCGCCTTCGTGTCTATTAATAGCACGTATTATTATTTGTATATCATCCGTCATTACATACACTGTTTATTTTGTTGTTCGGGGAGATTCCCCAGGCTGTCGCTTATTCGGCATAGCTTCTATGTTGGAGTGGTTGAGAAAACTCCTCCCCCCACCACCACTCACAGGGGGGCAGTACGGAAAGATGGAGCCGAAATACCCTGAGGGTGGTCACTGCCAGAGTGTTTTAAGTCCTCAGGGGTTTTTAACGTCCCCTTTATTTTTAATATTTCAGTGGAAATGGCAGCGCCATTTAACTTGGTCAGCCACCCACAATGTTGTGAGCCGAGAAATTAATCTCTGAAAAAGTTTCGACATCTTGCGGGGTTCAAACCTGTGACCGTTGGCACCAAGTACCGGGTGCTTAACCGCTAAGCCAGCGGAGCTCACTTTCCACCGTATATCCACATTCTGTTACTATAACAGCAATTAGTGAAAACCTTGATCCCAGCGTCTGTATTTAAATGCACGTTTTTTAATTATTTACACAGGTTGAAATGTAGATGTGGCTTCTGGCTCGTTCTTTTCGGTTACAGAGGATTACTTTTCAGATGATGGGGATAATTTCTTGTGCCCTACATGGTCCACGCCTGTATCCCACATACGGAGGTTGGGCGGAGTTGTTTTAACCCGAGCGCTGGTCACACCTTGGTCATCTGGCCAAGGGGCGACTGGTCAGGGAAACATATCCCGTAAACATCGGTTCTCTGTAAGACCAAAATTTACTTAAATATGACACACCCTAGTACAGTTAATATATAAGTCAACTAGAAATTTGATGGAGATAATCACCAGCAATAAAGAAAAGAATTGATAATATTTTAGAATATTATGGTCTGTTTTACAGGATTGTGGTTGTGAAAAATTGTTAAATGGAGGGTTATTATTATTTTTAATTCATTTAGTATAAAATATTTTGATAATTATAATAATATACGTAAATATTACAGCGGATAAAGACAAAACATAATTACTATTAATATTATGTTACATAATCATTTAAATCGTGAGATAGTCAGAATTATGTCTCTGCAAACAACACATTTTATTAAATTTTATTAATTATTAATTATTAATTTCGATAAGCTATTGATATTTATTATTATTATTATTATTATTATTATTATTTTACCGTTTATGAACATCAATAACAGTTTGTTGCAACATTTAGTCACAAATTGTATTTAGTTTTCGTTTGACACAATATAACAGCCGCTTAAACTAACTGCCTTTTCGACCATTATATATATATATATATATATATATATATATATATATATATCTAACATTCTCAATAGGGGACTCTACGGCCTCGAAAGTTTCCGTTCATCAAATGCCAATTAGTATACTTTATTATAAATTATATACTGCATTATATTAAATTTTACATATTACTATTATTATTATTATTATTATTATTATTGTTGTTGTTGTTGTTGTTGAACAGAACCAAAAAGAAATATAAGGTATTTGATTAACTTTTATTATTATTATTTTCATAACTATAGTCCTAACAGATTATAAGCCACTGTCTGTAATTTGATCGTTTATTATTGGCCGCCATATTTGTTATCATTGTAAGACGATATAATTTCCGTTTTGCGAACATGTGTGCTTCATACTGGTTTGTTTGTGTGTGTGTATGTTTTCGTGTGTGAATTCAACTCTGGACGATTCGTCAGGGTATAGACTCCGGAGCGGTGATTTTTCATTCAGAGAAATGTGTAATAATGTCTCACCAGTCCCTATAAGTGTCCACAAAACAAAACTCTAAATAGCCAATCACCTAAAGCCGCCTGGGAGTAAAACATCCTTTGTTCAAAGCAATACTACAAACTATATAGCCCAATTATCGCTGCCTTCAAAGGTCGGTGTGAACAACGGGGATGTGCCACGAAGCATCGTCGCTTCGCGCGCGCGCGCGCCTGTGCGAGGACTCACACGATTTTCAGCATCGTAATTGATACAGTTCATCCCTCAGTGTAATTTCACGATTCTAGCTTGTAATTATTTGCAAACATCTATCTGCTTTTATTATACTTTGCCTCGTTTCGGCAATGTCTGGAACTGATACGGGTAATTTAGCAGTTGAAGTGTGAACAATCTTCCATTTAAAACTAACAACAAATATATCTACTTGCTATCTAAACAAATCTCTTATTCTTTATTATTTGTTTTATTCCATTTCTTACCACAGATATGTCTTAGGTTATTATATCTTATTCTCGCCATGAATCTGGGCATATCTGAAGGGTAATGATTAGTGTAACAATTCATTAAATGACAAAATATTCCTTCATTAACAAATCCTTAGGGGGGGTCCCTCTGCCATTTGTTTACCTTTCTTACACAGATAGGGGTCGGGTTAAACATAATCATCTTTCCCCCTCATCTCCATGTATTCGTTCCATCTGTCGTCGATGGTCTCTGTAGCGTTCCGGATCAGAGACGGTTATGTAATGATATCCCGATGATAACACATTCATCGCCGAATTTAAATGAAAAAACTATTCCCTCATTTTATACAAATAGTAACATAATCCAGTAAAGTTAGTCTCAACTTGACGGTGTCACGTGTCTATCCCGGTGTTGAAATGTGGCTAAACATGGACGCGTGTGAGTGCGTTCGTGTGTGCGTGCGTGGGTGTTTATCTCTTTCTGTCTATTTGTCTTAATTTTTATTCAGTTCCTCCCCCCCCCCCCAGTTAAAATCAAGAAATCACTGTCTAAAAATTGTTTTTTATTGCACGTCCTTTATTCATATTATCCATTTTTTCATCCCCTTCCCACGTCTATTCAAATCTGATCCCTAACTAACTTCAGACACAAGACTAGTCACACACACACACACACACACACACATTATATATTGCATATGTGGAGATTTGACGGATCATGCGCCCTCCCAAAGTCGGCTCTGAACGCCCACGACATTAATTTCTCTTACAAATTCCTGAGCCTCTGTCTCGTATATTACAAATTATTTCGGTGAAAAGTGAAAAAAATATTATTTTAATAAATTTAATAACAGACCACAAAATAGTGGTAATAACAGCTCAATGTATTCAGTCGGAATACGGTAAATAATGACTAATGGTTGCTGATGAAATATCGGTCAGTGTGTAGCCAACAAAAAACACGGACTGGACTCGACGTAATATTCGACTCCCGCATCACGATACAACGAGATTGACTGTATTAATTAAGCCAGAAAAAGCGACGAAATAATATCAATAAGAATTTCAAGAAAAAAACAACATTTTGTTTCGTGCCATTTCTTCTTCGTTCTGTAGCCTGTATGAGTTTATGCACCGTTTCTTGCCTGAATTATCATGGAAACAGCTGTCGGCAGTATATATATATATATATATATATATATATATATATATATAAGGGGGGGGGGGGGGGGTGCCCAACCTTTAGCTGTGGACTGTGGAAAAGACCACCCTGGTTTCGGATATTGATCATTATATACTAGATCATTTAAAAATGTTTGTATTATTAGAGCAATCTGATTGGAGGAAGGAATTCCAAACTGTACATCAGTATAGAATGTGATTATTATTTTTGTTTATAATATGATAAACAAAAGTAGTATAAATTCCTAATGATACTTACATACATACGGAATATGATTATGAAAACAATTATTTATATGACATAATAATAATATTTATAATAATAATAATAATAATTAAAAAATTTTGTTGTAGCTTTCGAAGATACAACCTATTATATTGATACTATAATTTATGGGAGGAGGGGGGGGGGTGAAACTCCGAGTCTTAACACAGACGCTAGGTAATTTTTTCTTCTTTTGTATTATTTAAAAAAAATAAAATGAAACAACATGAAATAAAAAGTAAATAAAACATGTACGACATGCAAAGATAAATAAATTGTCCTACGGTGAACTAGCAAAATGTCACGCACACACTCACACTCGCACCCACATACGCATACATACACTAACGAACCAAAAATAAATAATTATTATGTGCGTATCTACCCACAGTAAATGTCCAGCATTTTTATGTCGGTTGATAATGAATTATAATAGAGCAATATATCAAAGCAATATTAGTGTTATCTAAAATATGAAACAAACTTTAGATTAAAACATATAAGACACAGTTAACACTTATTTCGAAATTGTTCGATCGATTGACAGTATATATATATATATATATATATATATATATATATACCTTAACTATTACCAATCCTGTCTCATCTTGTGTCCACATTATAATTGATCTTATTAACGCAATTACGATGTGCCTGTTCTGTGACGAATTATTTATGTTCATAAATCTATCGTACATATTCAGCAGTTAGACTCTCCTCTACCGGTACACCTCGGTTCATTTCATTTCCTTTCTTCTCTTTCTGCCGCCATATCGACTTCCGTTCGGCCATCTTCGGGATATCTCGTCCCATTCTCCAGTTCGTCCTCGCCGACTCGTTCCTTGTCGTCGGTCGGTTCGCGGAACTCGAAATCCGGTATGGATATCGGGGGAAGAGGCTCGGTCAGTGGTGACCCGTTATCCCTGCGACTGACAACTAACCCACCGGCAAAATGTTTACAGTTAGAAACCAACACCGGTATGCCCTCCAATCCCTTGCTGACCTCTGACCGGCGTCCCGGGGTCGTCATTTCTGGCTGTTTCCGGGTGTCCAGATGACAGTTAGCGTACTGTGCCGACGTCTCGGGGACGACTGGTGATTGAGATCTCGGCGAGTGTCCAGACACGTAGGCGCGGCTCTGTGCGTATTTGCACGAGCCACCGTTCGTGTGGTAGACGCTGCGTTCGTATTCGGTGCCGATGTGAGGCGGATATCCAGAACCGCAACTCAGCGTGTCTGGATAGCGGCAGGCATCCCGCTTCTCAGAGAAGGCACAGGCCGCTCGTTCCGGAAAACCCCCTCCGAGTGGGTACTGCGGGCAGATTTTATCCTGTTCGTTGTTGTGTACTCTGCCACGAGGATACGCCTTAGCCGTGTCACTCATCCCGACTTCATAGGGGTTCCAATTGGTCCACGACGGTGCCGCCTCGTTACAAGTAGCGCCACCGTCGTATGGCGCCTGCGCGCCGTATCCGCAATAAGTATGCGGTGGCGCCACCCAGCGTCGAACCCGAGATTCGTGGCCTGCCGCCGCGTTGTAGTACTGTGGGTGACCATGCGGCGAATAATAGAGACGAGGATCGTATCCCGACGGGTGAGCGCGACGAGAAGTGCTCAGATCCAGAGGCTCGCCGTATCCGGACACACGCGACATTCCGGTAGAGCTGGTCGCGCAACTCAAATCCACCGGCTCCACCTGTTGCCTCCACCCACAGCCGTCCATAAAACCTTCCATATCAGAAACGTTGTACTGATATCCCGATACTAACATATTCCCCGCCGACCATAAACACGAGGATTTCGTCCCTTCATAAAACCATCACACAATCCAATGAATTTAACCTCACTTCGACGGTGTTAAGTACGCGTCCATCACAAATCGGCCATTTTGTCCCCGAAAGCTATTCCTGTGCGCTCTTTAAGACACGAACCGTGGCTAAAAATGACATTTTTCGTAGCCAACACGTACACAGGACCGCCGCCGCACTGTGGCCTGGGTGTAACATACAGAGCGTATTTTGTTCTCGTTGGTATAAATTTTCTCGCGCTAAGAATTGATTTCTGAGAAAGATGTCAGATGATAGTTCTCAGTAATTCCGCTCTTGGCCGTTTTGGTCCGGGCCGTAATTTTGCTGCTTAACGGGAATTCCACGAACCCGTCGGCGGTCGAGAGGTGCTAGGCCGTAAATGAGCGAGTCATGATACGCAGAGAGATAAATACACACACGCGCGCGCGCGCGTTTGAGGACACGCGCGGGCACGCGCTAATCACTGAGCGTGCATTTGTGCATCATGCACCAATAATCACACACACACACACAGCTCGTAGATATAAACGCCGCATATATAGCCATGGACAGCCAGAGAGTTAGACCCTGACGAACAAATAGACAGACAGAGAGAGAGAGAGAGAGACGAATACACACACACACATACACACAATCTCGCTCACAGACAATCACTGTTTACGTGTATCCATGGCCGCGGTTTTGTGATGTCACCCAATTCTGAGAAGGACTCCGCCAATTCCACGAATCACGGTCTGAGCTATTAATAGGCAAACGATGGGCGATAAAAAAAAAACACTCACCAACAACAACGTTGCCTTCACATAGCCGAGCATTGTGTTCCGGCTGTCGGTGTACTCCGGCAAATAGCACATCGAACAATACATTTAATATGTCCCTTCATCAAACCCCGTATACAATCAGTTCCCGATGCTGGCGACGATGGCTGCGTTGTCCCGTAAACTACGCAGACGGTGTCACATCCCTGAGTGTTTCCTT
>JAODUP010000325.1:410000-575141 GCA_025642065.1 Paralvinella palmiformis
ACCCGGAATTATAAATCAGCGAACTATCAATTAACTATTTCCATCTTTAAAAAAAATCTAAACGCCTACATAATTTTTCCACGAATTATTTATATTTTTCTCCTTATTACGTATTATTTGTATTCATTTCTATTAAGTAGCTCGGTTAGCCACAGATATTTAGGGACGAGTCGGAAAAGTGTCTCATTTTTATATAATTATTGGAATAGGAAATCTTTGTATTATTGACCTTGTCTAGTTAAAGGGAATTGATACACCGGGCCGGTTATTGACCGAGTTGTTTATTATATATATATATATATATATATATATATATATATATATATATATATAGTATGTATTATCGTATTTTATAATGGCAAGTCTCTCGTCAGTTTATTTGTTCCACTTTTCATGATTAGATTGATAACTTGACTTTAGTTTAGATAGCACACACAGTCGGCGTATCTAGATAATGTCTGAGTGAGATATATATATATAAACTGGGTCCAGGTCCAGGTCCCCTCTGGTCTTTTGCCCCTAGGTCTTTTGCCCCTTCATTAATTGGTCACCTGGTCTTTTGCCCTGTGGTCTTTGCCATGTAACATTAAAAAGTTTGATTTCTACAATTTATATTTTGATCAATGTACAATAAAGTTATTTTGTTGTGTTACATTTTTTTCATTTGCTGTGGTTAATAAAAAATTATAAAGATAAATAAATGTGATTAATAATAATAATAATAATAATAATAATAATAATAACTTTGTAAATGGAGACGTTTTCCTTATGTTATTTAACTCAGGTCTGTACCCATTCATCTTTCTTATTAAGGGTTCATAATAATTGCAATTGTTGATGACAGACAATGAATAAAGAGAATAGTTACAAAAGAAATAATGATTATAGGTTTAAAAGAAGCCGCTAATTAAAGCCATAATATATACATGTAGATAGATATTTCTTTGTGCTTCTCGCATCTCGCTGTCACTAGATCACTGCCAGATCAGATCCCCTAAAGGCCATTGGACACACAATCCGCTTTAAATAGATTCCTTTTCTCAATCCTGGTGCAGTTAATCCAGCAAATGGTTTATGCAATCATTAGAAACAACAGAAATGTGCGATTAAAGTGTGCGGTTTTATATTGTTTAATTTACACTCACAATAACCAAAGTCACACTAAGGGAGCAAAGTAACTAACGGGCAAAAGACATAAGGGGATAAAGACCAAAGGGGCAAAAGACCTGGTGGCGTAACATTGGAGGAATGGGAAAGGCATGTCGGAAAGGTTTTATTAAGACATATAATGGCGTGGGCTTCACACAAATCGACGACACACGTCAAATGTGTATGGTACTCTTTTTTTATAAACTGAAATAATTTGATTTAAGAGTTATATCAAAACAATACAATTCTTCCTTTGTATATTAATGGGCTCAAGGCATTCGAGACACAACATATTTCTGATGTTTCAGCCTTTGGCCCTATGTGCAGGGTGGGAGTGAGCGTATATTACTATTCCCATTGGGTCCTCATTCAAACATAAGTCCACCTCGGTGGTATAGTTGGTGGGAAAACGGCACTGCACGCTTGGGTGTGGTGAGATGGAATTCTTTTGGATGTTTCATTTAAACATCTCAACTCGGTAGGAAGTATATAGTCCATATTCCCGGGATTAGACGAATCCCTTCTCTCACTCATTAAAAATGTCGAACAACCTTCTTTAAAAGCGCATCCAGTAGTGTTTTTTGTTTATTTTGAGGACAATCCAGTTATCGTAAGTAAGCAGAAAATCCACCAAAAATGGATGCATTTCATTAACGCTGTCGGTATACGAGGTTGATGATGATGTTTTACGACTACGCTTTTGTGCACACGGTAGGCTAAACGGGCCGAGCGACTTCCAAAGGTAATGAAGCGAAGTCAAAGACGAAACAACCTTCAGATATGCCCACGCCGAGATTCGAACCGCTACTAGTTAGACCACATAGGCGTCCCAGTATGTTACTAAACAAACCACAAGTCTGCAAACGTGTTTGGATGAGGGTCGCGAAACATGGCTCATTTGGGGTTTTGCAGCCTGGAGGGTTCGTAGAACAAATAAACAGGATGCATAAATAACGTGAATGAATCACGAACTTAGTTCTAATTTGAAACACACATCGAATCTCTTTAAACGCGCCATCTCTTTGTCTAACTTTAAAAAGACGCGTTCCTATTTTGTTCATTGACGTTTTATTTTGAATAATCTAATATATTATTACTTTGCCAATAAACTGTTGGTGGATCAGATAGATTGATGATGATGATGATTGATGTTTTACGGCCACTTTTGTGCACAAGGTAGGCTAAATGGGCCGAGATACCTCCAAAGATAATGAGGCGAAGTCAGAGACGAAACAATCTTCAGATATGCCCACGCCAAGATTCGAACACTGGTGGTAGTGATCTGTGGTCCAACACGCTACTGCTAGACCACGGAGGCGCCCAGATAGATTTGGGTCATCCCCTCTGGATGTGGGGATACTCCGATGGCGTAATGATCCAAACCTTCAAATCAGGGACTCCAATCTTAGTCATACCCGTGTTTGTGGGATGTTTACCTATAGACCAGTGATCCCTCGGGGATCAGGTGTCCCGTGTGTGATCCTTGCTGAGGCTAAAGAAAACGTAACATCCGGAAATGAACCGAGACTGGTTATCCGTGGACTCTCTGTCGGTAAAGCAATTGTGTATTATAGTTCGCAGGAAAAATGCTTAATATCCGATTAGTGTCATTTATATGTGAACACAATTAGGTGAGCAACTACATTTAATCTTGATTAAAATAGGCTGAACAATTAACCAGTAAGCGCAGACTCATTAACAGCTACATTAGTGCGGCTGTGAAGTGAAAAAAAATTGATTCTTATCTAAACCAACCATTACTCGGTTTGAGACTAGAGATTCTTAGCTGATTGATTCGAGGTGTATCCTCGTGGTTAAACCGAGTTTATCAGCACCACGTGTAACCGGCGGTTAGATGTTACGAGTCAGTTTATCAGCACCACGTGTAACCGGCGGTTAGATGTTACGAGTCAGTTTATCAGCACCACGTGTAACCGGCGGTTAGATGTTACGAGTCAGTTTATCAGCACCACGTGTAACCGGCGGTTAGATGTTATGAGTCAGTTTATCAGCACCACGTGTAACCGGCGGTTAGATGTTACGAGTCAGTTCATCAGCACCACGTGTAACCCGCGGTTAGATGTTACGAGTCAGTTCATCAGCACCACGTGTAACCCGCGGTTAGATGTTACGAGTAGGTTTATTAGCACCACACGTAACCCGCGGTTAGATGTTACGAGTCAGTGCATTTTTTGTTTAACCTGAGGCCAACGAAATGAGATGGTCAGAGCCAAGGCTTTTACTGGTGAAAGATATATCAAATTAGGAGCGGATCGATAAATATATTATAGGATGGCTATTTGGGGCCTATTTTAGATTACCGCTTCTGCGCGTGCTTGTTTGTATTTCGGGGAGAATCCCCAGGCTGTCGCTTATTTGGCACAGCTTCTATGTTGGAGTGGTTGAGAAACCTCCCCCCTCCCCCCATCACTCACAGGGGAGCAGTACGGAAAGATGGAGCCGAGATACGTCTTTAACGTCCCCCTTTATTTTTAATAATTCAGTGGAGACGGCAGCGCCATTTAACTTGGTCAGCCACCCACAATGTTGTGAGCCGAGAAATTAATCTCTGGAAAAGTTTCGATCTCTTGTTGAGATCGAACCTGTGACCCTTGGCACCAGGTACGTAACCGCTAGATCACCGTAGCTCACTATTCTGCGTGTGTGCATATATATATATATATATATATATATAGATAGATAGATAGAGAGAGCTTGTTTGTTTGTTTTGTTGTTCGGGGAGAATCCCCAGCCTCTATGTTGGAGTGTTTGAGAACCCCCCCCCACCACACACAGGGGAGCAGTACGGAAAGATGGAGCCGAAATACCCTGAAGGTGGTCACTGCCAGAGTGTTTTACGTCCTCAAGTTTTTTTTAAACATCCCCTTTATTTTTAATATTTCGGTGGAGACGGCAGCACCATTTAACGTGGTCATCCACCCACGATTTTGTGAGCCGAGAAATTAATCTCTGAAAAAGTTTCGACATCTTGCGGGGTTCAAACCTGTGACCGTTGGCACCAAGTACCGGGTGCTTAACCGCTAAGCCACCGGAGCTCACTTTCCACCGTATATCCACATTCTGTTACTATAACAGCAATTAGTGAAAACCTTGATCCCAGCGTCTGTATTTAAATGCACGTTTTTTAATTATTTACATAGGTTGAAATGTAGATGTGGCTTCTGGCTCGTTCTTTTCGGTTACAGAGGATTACTTTTGAGATGATGGGGATAATTTCTTATGCCCTACATGGTCCACGCCTGTATCCCACATACGGAGGTTGGGCGGAGTTGTTTTAACCCGAGCGCTGGTCACACCTTGGTCATCTGGCCAAGGGGCGACTGGTCAGGGAAACATAGCCCGTAAACACATCTATGACCAGGATTCGAATCCACAATAAGGAGGTTTGTAGTGCTGTACCCTTGCGGACATATATTTTAACACTTGGATTCGATCCGACGACCTGCTGGTTTGGCTCATCGCGTTGTATCGGCCTACTGTTTTGTATTTTAAGATCCGTTTCCATTACACTTCGGGATAAATTTGATAAACTGTCAGCACATTTCCTGTTACAGACCAATCCAGAGATTATTAATCTCGGATTACATCCAGCGGGGATGAACACAAAAAATGGAACCCATGTCTCCCTGAATTAAAGAAGGACAATGGGAGATGAAAAACTCAATGAGGATATTTCTTCCCCCTTTTTTACATACCGTTCTCCTGTGAATGTGGGGTTTTATATATATATATATATATATATAACAAATAAGTTAATTCACCAATAACACAAGGCAAGACAAATAATTGATCAGAAATGAGTGGTAGCGACATCTGACGTGTGTCAAATAAATATGTGTGGTATGTTATGGCCACGGGAATGGGTTGATAAATTCTATGAAATATTTTTTTGTATACTTTGAGACTTCACACTGTGAACGCTGTTTTAATTAAGTATACAGTGGTGGAAGGACTTTTTTTGTAACTTCATGAGAATCTAAGATGTCGCGATTAACTGCACCTACGCGATGAATTATTATCGTGTGAAGACAATATTATTGTTTTGTCGTCCACAGTGAAGCCTGGTGTAAAAAGATCTAGGATGAATTTTATTCCCCAGATACAGCTGAATCTAATGGCATCAAGACAACGATGTTTTACCTATTCAGACCTTTTAACCTGATATTTGAGACCACATAGTCCACTTGGATGCTGCGTACTATCATAATTTATCTGGGGACACTATAATGTCCAATGCCGAAATAGGCAATTCCTCCAGGGGACAATATATCCTATTACTTCGGTTGGTAGGCATACAACAAATCACTAATTAAAACACAATCTAGAATGTATATTATCACAAATGCATACATCTAGCAAGCTAACAGATGATGCACATAAAATATATTTTTTAGCAAACCTGCATAAAGTGTATTAATCCGAAAATTATAACTAATTTTGTACATGGCATACAAAATGATAACTAAATTTTAAATTATGGGTGTTTAGGTGTAATACAAAATTAAATCTTGGGTAGTGGGTCTAGGAAAACAATTATATTGTGGTTGATGGGGGTAAAAAAAGTGCCGCTACCACCCCCATACAATTATTTGTGGAATAGCCTTAAGAAAGTATCAGCATTTTTTTTACAATTCTTAAAACCTTGCTTATAATTCTTTTTCAACCTTCTCGTGTGAAATTGTAACTTTCCTACAGTCACTATATTGTGCCTATGGTAGACTAAACTGGCAGACCCATTTCCAAAGACAATTAGAACTGAAAGATGAAACACCCTTCATATATAATCACACCAAGAATTAAATCCAGGTGGCAAAGATCTGTTACCAATGGCAGCACAACCAGTTAGGCGGTGAAAACTCTCCCTCTCTCCATATGTGTGTGCACGTGTGTGTGTGTTACAAGGAAGTGGCTAGTCGTAATTTATTCTACTTTGTAGGAGTATCAGTTTGTTTGAAATCCAGACGTTGTTTTGCAGTAAAAGTCCTAATACTGACAGATCTATATGATCGGAGACCGATACTGCCTTATGCTAAACTAATCCCCACAGAGTTTTGGTGAACTGCTTCATCGAGAATTGCTAACTTTGATATAGACGTAGGCATCTTCACCAACATCTTCATGGTACTGGGATATGTAGGTTATGACCTCTCTGACTTTGCTAATATAACCTTTGTGTTATTAAATCCATATCTATCCAGATTTCCATTCAATCAGAGATGTCTCCTGTTGGTTGAAATACGACTACGTCCCGCTAATTCCTGTAGCATAGAAAACAACACAACTGCCATCTCGTCATAATCATTTAACTTGTTTTCACATCTAATAATATGGGCATATTTTAGGATAAATTTGTGGTTTGAAATGAATTATTAGAAAATATTTCCATTTTTTGCAAATTTCAGGAAACACTTCCGAGACGTTTTTGTCTGACTAACCTAAATTCTGACTAAATGATGTCCAGCAAATTGAGAACTAACTGTGCGTGTGCACGCACATGTGTGTGTATATATATATATATATATATATTGCTTTGTCAACCACCATAACAGATATATATGTTTATGTATTCTCTGAAAGCAACCTGCCCATCTCTATGTTTACTTTCAAAATGAGAAAGAAACCAAAATCAATAACAAATATATTATGACTACCAACATTTTATTACAAAAATAAAACAAAAAACTGGACTGATCATTTTCCAATCCACCACAGCTTTATCGAGTTTTCGACGAAGTCGTCATCTTGTTCCTCCTTTTCACTCTCTGATGTCTCATCCCCGGGAAATGCAAAATGCCTTTGTCCACTGGCTGTGGCAAGAAATGGCATTGATGGGTGAAGGCTGAAAATAAAACAATATGGACATATTATGGTTATAATATGTGACTAATTAGGGGATATAATATTCTTTGATAGTATCTGTTAGGTCAGGTAGTGAGTGAATGAGTGAGTGAGTGAGTGAGTGAGTGACTTCTTTAGCCTTAGGGCTGGGCACATCTGGGATATATGGGTGAGGGACGCCCCCCCCCCCTCTAGTAAACATCCCTAACTTTGAGGTTTGTAATAGAGTGCTTTAACCACTATAATACTGGAGCACCACTGTAATTGTTTAGTACAATCATCATCATCATCATCATCATATATATATATATATGATAAAATATAGTTATATTATTATTATGACATAATCTAAAACCTACCTTTATCATTGTTATTATCTGACAATTAAATAATCCCTATTCATTCCGAAAAGTTGAAATACGCCAACAATTTGATATAAGCAACAATTAAACAGACAAGATTTCTTTTAGTGACATTATTTTTTATAGCCAATGTCAATATTCCCACACGTCCTAAATTTCTCAATCAATTTAAAAACCATTTTTTTTTGGTAATTACACACAGCAGGTGCTCTATTTAAACACAGAGTTGCCATATTTTGTATGACAATATTCAGACTATATTATTTTTGTCAATTTCACAATCTGTAACTATCTATTCACACGGGTATACCTACGGAGATACTGATTTTCCAGTTATTCTGTAATAACACAATTCTTCAAGGAATATCCAGCATGTAACACTCCAGGATATACAACTGTTTATATGTTATTATATACTTCTGCCCGGTATATCAATCATACAGCTGTGGCCTACATGGATCTATGGACCTTTGCGTACGTGGGTGGGGGGGTGATGAACAACCGAGCCTTGACGTGGTATTTACATATGTCTCAAGTGACTGATGCTTTAATCGCTATATCACGGGACTCGAACTTGCCATTTTTCTCAGCAAAATACGAAAACTTAACAAATATGTTTTAAGTGGAGGAACTCAGATTGAAAAAATATTGGCAACTGATCTTTATTCATGAATGTAGACTTGTTTATCAACTAGGACAATCTATGGATGTCCACGGGCTTATAATTGTCTTTTGATGACTATTTAAAAAAAATTCCAATCAACAAATCGCAACATTTAACACCTTACTTACTCACCCACTCAGCCAAGGGATAAACACATTCATTCATATATACTGTAGGTCCTGGCCATTAAGCCGAGACTTTGTGTCAATATTTGGATCCTTATTTTGGGGGGGGGTCGGCTTAATGGCTGGTGCTACTTCAGTGTCAAGAAATCCAGTCATCGGGAGAAAAAAAATTCAGTGTGTTAGCAGCCGTCTAGACTCTAGATCTAGATGCAAATGGACATCAATCATCATTTTGATTTAAACTCATGCAGTCAGGGAGTGAACATAGAAGTGAAACAAGTTGATGATAATTATACATGGCTTTATAACAAAAATCAATATTTATATGTAGAATTATCTGATTTTTGTAATTCTGGATAAATGTTGTTTGACTCAGTAGCGCATTTCACGACTTTCAATTCGAAGGCAGCGTCAGTAACAAGACAACTCGTACCCAAGAGCGTCATATCTCATTCGTTTGGCGGCAAACACATTAGGGTGCCCCCATATACAATTTTGTCTGGGAATATTTTTAATAATAATTGGATAATTACTGATTACTTAATTTATTTTCAATAGAGAGTTAGTTAATAACTGACCGCATATACCCGTAATTTCCACTGTCTCGGTTATTGCCGCATTAGTGACCAAAACATACCATCAAAGGCTCAGTAGATGAGTAGTAGATCACAATATGTCTAATTATTTCTAAGTCATTGACTTCATATGCGGTTCATTGAATGCTTAATCATGTCGTTAACTTAAGTTTGAAGTCCTAGGTATGCGCTAATAGTTTGTGTAAACGACTGTTATAATTTGCCTTGATCTAATGAGAGTATACAAAACACATTGGTACGAATAATGAATTATGAAAACAAAACTATTTCCTGCATTCAAGACGTCACTTGAAAATACTACAGGGAAAAGTTCAGTTATAGATCGGCTCAATGGACCATAAATCGTGATATTTTAGGCCTAAAATCCGAACTCAGAATTTAACTATTAAAATATTCAGATGTATGGTAATCCTTGTGACGATGAAAGAGAAACAGGTACCATCTTGTGTACTAAGAGAGACAAAATATAGCCTTCTAGTTCCGATATGCACTTTTTGGGAGTATTATCTGAAAAATTTAAACTCTGATTTCAAGTGAAGCAAAATCATGAAAATCTTGGACACTCAGTGTTCTCATAGACTGAAATGGCCTGGATGATTAGAAACCAAAAAAAAATTAAAACACACAAATTTGCCAACAACTAACTATCTGATTTCTCAATTATGACAAAACATTCAAATACTTTTTTAAGCACAGATGCTAGAGGACCAAATGTAGAAATCATTTTCATTTTGCTCTGAAACATTAAACGATGTGGTGATGGTCATGACAGTTGCAAGAAATGGAAAATATCATTCCTGATTATTATCCTACCTGACACCATTCACTGTATCCTTATGGGCTGAGAATGTTAAGACAGGATTCAGGAGAGGTTCCTGTTCTGGATCCTCAGTAGTTGGTATGTCCTCTGTGTCCCAAACACAAACACTGCCATCCTGGTTACCAGAGACAAGAAAATGTGAAGAGAAGTCTGTATCAAAATATATACGCTGATTGGTGGTGACGAGACGTTTTGTGGTAAAGAGGAGATGTCCAGGCTGACGAAGATCCCAACAGAGGATTTCAGGATCCTGGAAAACGTACACAAGTAGATATTTTATAGGAACATTAAAATAATCTATAAAATAAATTCTAACTCTATATCTAAGTATCCATTAAAGATCTGTAGGAAGGACAGAAAGTGTTTATTAATCTAAGAATGGTGAATCATTAATTAGAAAAGTGTATCGCTAGCTTTATAATCCTAACATTTTAGCCATTAACTTGCATTAAATATGAAAAGCTGAACTTAATTTTATCATCTACTACCAGTTCGTTCTTGTCATATTGTGTCATATTATGCATTGTTGCAAGTATATGGTTTGAAATATAAAAACGAATCAATCAAATTAGAAACTTCAGCACTGGCTATCTGCCATTCTTATAGTATTCACAATTCATACCAACAGAAAACTCTGCATTGAATAAATTAATTTTAAATCTCTATCCATACATGAATAGGTTAACATGCAACAATATTACAATTAACTACAATAATAACCATGTAACTAAACATTGTGTTAAATAAATTTTAATGCTTGAAACTACCAAGTTTGGTAAACTGACATTTAGTAAACAGACATACCACAGACATACCACAGTAACTGATAGCTCATGTTTACAAATGTCTTCACTATTAAGACCATAACAGCAGCATCAAAAACAAAACCTCTGCTGAAATGAGGCAGCAAACAGTGCCATCTGGTGGAGCTCGTAGAATTAGAATCAAGGTTGTTGGTAACTCAGAACATCATTAAATGCCAGGAAACATCATCACCGCAGATGTACATCCAGATGCTTATGTCATGCTCCGTTACAATGACAGTATTGTAATGATGATGTAAGATGCGTTACAACAAACCTTTCTTCCTCCGCTGTAGAGCCTCGTACCATCACGTGAGAACATGATATGGGTGACGCCGCCCTGCTGACCTTGAAACATGCACAGCATCTTGCCCGATTTCTCTGTGTACAAGGCAACTGAATAACACAAATAAGTGTAGTGTTAATATAAATATAGTTGATTTTATTTACGATCTTTGTTGATCTAAAGAGTTCACAGGTTCATAACCATAATGGGTGTCCTTGGAGAATTTGGAGACCCGAGATTCCGTTACTTGGTAATAGCCCACGTCCAGAACTCAATATGAATTGAAATTGATTTATTTGGCTTCTCTATCTTATGTAAAACTGTTAAAAAGAACACGACTGCCGCACAATGACCAATCTTTGTTCTCCTTTAGTGGGCGACTAAAATGTCCAAGGGTTATCTTTGACAAATGTATGATTCAGTTTGTACTACTACTAGTACTAGTCCGAGTCTAAACCAATTCACGAAATAAGAAGCACTTGATACAGTGATCCGTGCCTTTGTTGCATCTTGTGTAGACTATTGTAACTCCTTGTTTAAATAGCATGTCTGATTATGGTATCAATAACTTTCACAAAATTGTGAAGCTCGCACGCTGGACAGATACTTGAAAAAATATAATCAAGCTACACCAAATCTTGATAAATGTTTCATAGCTCATGCCACATTATCACTGCGCTGACACACATCTAATACAGGCTGTATGCTGTCTAAGTACTGCCATTCTGATATGAATATATTAGTAGTTTCTGCACGTACAAGTTATTGCATATACGTCATCTCACCTGATCTGGCATATGATCCTAGGGCGTAAGTGGAGCTGTCAGCTGGATTCATTGCAATACAAGAAATGATGCCAGGTTGACCTTGTTTAACTGCAACACAATAATATATAATTAATCATTACACATTATCAACTTAAGATAATTAGTGACATACAGATAGAGATGGACAGATAATCATATAAAACATAATAAAAACAGAACAGATACGTGGACAGACAGATAGAGAGACAAAAACGGCTAGATAGAACTAGGCAATACAATGACAGACAGGCAAATAGATATGGACAGATTAGAGACTAGCAGACTGACAGACAGACGAACAAACAGTACAGAAAGATACAGAAACAGATATCCAGATATTGTACACACCAAATGTAGCCCGTTTCACACAATCCCGTCCCGGTCTGTCCACGTCAAATATCCTCACCATCTTGTTATAGCCACAGTACAACTTCGAGCCATCATCACTGAAAGCAAGACTCTGGGCTGCTATCAGCTCATCCTGACAAAGAAATGGTTTTATAACAATAACAAAGTATATAGCAAAGGGAACAGGTAAACTCTCTCTTTCTATCTCTCTCAGTGTGTGTGTGTCTGAGCGTGTGTATGTGCCAGGTATATTGTGTGTGGATGAAAAGGCACTGGATGAAAAGGCACTGGCAAAGATAAAGACAAATTGTGATGATGATGTTTTATGGCCACTTCTGTGCAAATGATAGGCTAAATGGGCCAAGCAACCTCCGAACGTAATGAGGCAAAGTCAACGATGAAACGCCCTTCAGATATGCCCACGCCGATATTCGAACTCGGGTGGTAGTGATCTGTGGTCCAAAGCGATACCAGCTAGACCACAGAGGCACCCTAACGACAAATTGTGAACACAGTATCAAGGTTATTTGTTAGGACTGGGTCTATACTATTGAGTTTTCCGACTAAGATCTGTAATATCTCACGAGTCCTAACATTAAGGAGATATATATAAAAACAAAGACCTCTCCTCAAACATATGACATACCCATGATTCTCATTTAAACGCAGTCCATTTTAGATGGCATTAATTAGCCAATATTCGAGCTGATTTTTGTCTTTGCAACAAAACTGACTTAGCTCTCTAATCGAGAAAAATTATCCGCCATAGACAAAGCTATCATTCAGTGGACTCGTCTCTCACCCATGGCTATAAATGATTTACCCATTCAAACCTGTTTTCATCCATTCATCCAGATGGTTGGACAGCTCCTGTATCCAGGGTGATGATTGATGTTTTACGGCCATCATGGGTGGTACTGATCTGTGATCCCTTTTAGATGATCACCAACTGTCTTGATGGTGTATCAAAAGTGGTCCATTCAATTAACGAAAAACCCACCTCAGAGGTGCATTAGAAAAATGGTCCAACTAATTAAAGAAGTGAAATCTTGGGTAGCCTGGACTATTAGAGTCAAAATTAGAATTGAATAGATCACATTTCTTATTTGGGTTCTATCTTATTGGCTTAGTTAACCCAAATTCTGGTAAATAGTTAATTATTGGTTGAGAATCCTTTCAATGACGTTCTGGTTAAGAGTGTTCTGGAAGCCATTACAGTATACCAATTTTATTATTGAACTGGTAGAAATTCCCGATTTAAACAAGTTCGTTGTGAATGTTCTTCTGTATGTTTGTTTTACCTTGTAACATTATTTTATATCACGTGATTATTATAGTTGAAAAACAAGACCGTTTGGGGATTTTTCACACGATGTCCTCTGAATCACTCATGAATATGCATGTTTAAAGATAATGTAAAATGCAGTAAAAACACAACACACAGAATCATATCTAATGTAAATTACCAATGTTTACTCTCTCCACACACACACACACACACACACACACACAATCACCTTTACCGTTTTGGGACATAACAAGCCAAAAGGTAAACAAAAAGTATGTGTTGTATGTACAAATTGTCATGGATACATCTTAACAAATATACAAATTGTTGGACTGATAAGATTATGTTCTGTAAAATAAAGTCAGTAGACTGAACTGATTATAATTATGATACCAGATAATAAAAATAATAATAATAATTATTATTATTATGTAATAAATAAATATAGAATACATGATTTATGCATTGCTTAAATATTACATTGATCACCCCTCAAAATCTAATGTCTACATACTCTTAAAGGACTGACATAAAATCACAGATCCGTGCCAACGTCACTTTAACCAGAAACACAATACAGTGTCTAGCCAGCGCTGCTAAAAACCACGACAAAAATGGCTTCAGTCATTGAAACATTTGCCAACATTTCTGTTGCACGTGTCAGTCTTGGTCAATTTTTAAACTACTGTTGACACAAGAGGATCTCTAAACTAAATGCTTCTTATCTGGTTAAGGAACTGACAAGTTACGGCTTAATGGTTGTGTGTTGGACAGCAGGGTCTTCATGTTTACTACATAACGTGTATGAATCAATGCTAATGTATTCATAACAATGGAAAAATCTCAGATGAATGTAGGTGATATGTAAATAGGAATGAACACATTTCCTAGAATCCACAGCCATTATGCATACACACGCACACATGTGAGAAATATAGAGAAAGGGTTAACAGTTAACATATCAGGTTATATTAATAGTTTGACTATTAGTGTGATTCTAGTAGTATACATATAAAGTAGTACTAGTAATACTACTAGTATAGTGCAGATTGATGAAGTATACATACAGCATTATCATAGCCTCTGTAACTGGCCCTCAGCTCACTGGTAAAGGCATCCCACAGATGTACTGGAGCATCACGACTAGTACTGGCAAGACTAAAATAATAACAAGCTTCATTATAACAAGTGTATGTGTGTGTGACTGTGTTTGAATGTATGTATGTATGCATGAGTGTGTGTGCATGTGCATGACTGTGTGTGTATGTGTGCATGCATGTGTGTGATGACACTGGCTCAGAGTACTAAAACCAATCACACACAGACACACACACACACACACACACACATGCATATATGTGTGTGTGTGTGTGTGCACGCTTGCACATATTTGCATGTGTATTCATGCATTTACATGTCAAAACATTAATGGATATATCATGTAATTATTATAAATGAATCTGAATAATGCTCTTTGTGTGTGTGTGTGCATGATTGTATGTAAGTATGTGTGTATATGCATGGGTGTGATGGCAATGGCTCAGGGTACACACACACACACACATATGCGCGTGTGAGTGTACTATAATTTTACTAAATCATGTTGTACTCTCTCTCTCTCTCTCTCTCTCTCTCTCTGTATATATATATATATATATATATAATACATTACTGATATAATTATTGTTATCCCTTTATACAGCCACAATAACAATCTTCTAGTAGTTTATACCATTTGTATAAACTATAAATGGATTTGTCACTGCAAAAATGCATTTGTGTATTTAGCTGTGAGCAGAGGTTTCCCAATAATAGCTAATTACATTATGATTATTTAGGAAAACTGTCAAATCGTTACACATCATTTGCAGTCTTAAAAGAAAAAGAAATGGCATCTGATGATAACCAATCATGGAGATCACAAGGATAACGTCTTCAGTTTATGTTTCTAACATCTAAATTTCGCGATTGAAAACTCAGCCCGAATGAGCACACACTTAAAGTAATCATGTTAAACATATGAGGATTAGCTATTAGTTGGAAGTAAATCAAACTGATTACTCGAGATTAAACATATATTTGTTAATTGTCTAGAGATAATCCCATTAAAGGTTTGGAAGTTAATTATTTTAATATATTTGTAGCTTTGGGTTATTCTTTCAACAATAGCAGTATGGTGGCTATGAGTGTATGGCTTAAAAGTCTGTAGGAGGTAACATTCCAGCATCTTAATTTTCATTGTATGGTCAGCGTGTATGTAGGTTTGGTGTTAAAAAATATTCAAACCCAAAAGGAAACTGGGGGACGTACGGCTGAATGCAGCTTCTCAGTAACTTACATGTGTGTGTGTGAATGTTTTTATAAAATTTCAAAAGCTTCTAATCTGGATCCTACTGGATTATAGTGGTATAGGTTTTAGTAATCTGAGCCAGTGTTATCACACACATACACACACACAAACAAACAAACACATACAACAAACACACACAAACACACACAAACACAGAGAGAGAGATTACTGGTATTATCAAAACAGCATTAAAAAAAAGCTCATTACTTTACCAACAAGTCTGTGGATCAGCTGATGACATATGAGGGAACCAGCAATAATCATAAATCAGTTCAGCTTCGGACATTCTCAGAACAGGCTCCTGAAACAAGACACAGACATCCCGAATTAGAAAACCAGAGTACTGAGAATATAACGTCTAGTAATTTGACATGAATATAGATCTACTAGATTTCGATGAAAATTCATACATCACACCTGATACAGAAATGTAGCTATTAAAAAAAACTTTTTCTGTTTCATTGGTATCTATCTATCCATTGTTTTCATCTTGGGGCTAGCCAATGAAGAATTGTTTGGTAGGCATCTGACTTACAGCCGTCACAGAATAGTTACATTATGATATTAGATGAGAATATTGTCCATTATTGAAAAGACTGATCCAGCAGTGATGAATTTGTTACATTATGATATCCAGGTTCACATTAAGGCAAGAGTACCAGTTGAACTGTGATTGGTTGCAATTTTATCCAGTTTTATCCTGTGTGGCATTAAAATGAACTGGCAAACTGGTTTAGAATTGAGTTTACTAATCTCGGCCCTAGTCAGATGTGGAACATATGACCGGGGGACAACTGCCTGAGGAAACATCCAACAAATACAGTAACGAGTGAGGTTTGAACTCGGAACCATTCCACCATGGAATAGCCAGAGATTTTTAATGGTAATTAAGGGGCTAACTACACAGTCCCTGTTCATTTGTTTAATTGTCCCATACAACATAGAACTAAATTTGTACAGAGTCCATGTTTATAAACATCAAATTCACCACAAAACTATTGAAATGAATGTGCTATTTTCTCTTTATTAATCACTGTTTATTATCATTCCATCTTTCATATCCGATTTTGAGACATCCTGTTTATATTTGTATGCAAATTAAGATTTATTTTGGTTTCATCGGAGATTTCATACGTGAAAGTGGGAATTCCTGTAAATATACCGTTATTTATTATATATAAGTTATACCGAGAAACAAACTTCCTATCCTACAATTTAGACATATTATATGATTAATAACACACACACACACTCTCTCTCTCTCTCTCTCTGTGTGTGTGAGAGAGAGACTGTGTGTATATGTCTGCTCATGTGCATGCACAAACTAAAAGACAATATTTACAATATATGGCAGGTCAGTGTGTTTTCCAGTATAGAGACATTCTGGTAAGTTAAACAATTTCAGTGTGTTATCATCACTGTTAGTCAACAGACAAGTACCATCAGGTGACCTGAAAATAAATACAATAATAGAATATACAGAGGTCACGTTCTACTTCTAATACAGGTCGGTATGGACTCTTAGAAGAAACCGACCTATGAACTCTTTTAATCTGACATCTCTTATAAAATTGTATACTGTTGTTTACTACAAGCAGACATAGATCGTACTTACCATCTGCAGCCTTTCAGAAAATTAGACGAGTTGTTTCCGAACTCTGTCCATGATCCTGTTATAAATGCTGGTGACTTACTCCAGTCATAGGCGACTCTGAATAATAATGATAGAATGTAGCCAATTACACTACTGGGCACGAAAAGTCGTTTGAATGGATCTTCGTGCTAGTGCCATACACCATTATTTCTAAAACAGACTTTATTTAATAGCTATGATATGTGACAAGAAGCAACAGTGCTCTGATAGTTAATACCTACTCCGAGTAGTTTATATTCCAAGTAGGTTTGTCATGGAAGAAATATTTCTGAATTGAAAAATTAAATGGTAAATTAATTTAGGGATTTAATATTTTTGTAGGAAACTTCAATTCCAATTTGAATTCAAACTTTATCAATTCCAATTCCATATTTTTAAATAATCAATTACAATTCCAGAATGTGAATCGACCATCAACTCCAATTCCAGGATTGAATTGACCCCATGTCTGAGACTGGATACTTTAGACACAGAAACATTGTCAAAATATTACAGCATCCTATTTACTGACAAGTAAATACTCTATAGTATGAAGTCATAATTAAATATAATATAAATAATAATAATACACTGACCCCCAAAGGAAGGGGAAAGTTTTCACATATATTCATAAAAAACATTAATGATATTAAAAATATTATGTGTATTTATTTACACAAACTGTGGGTGTATTAGTCAAACAAAGAAAATTGTTTATAATCTAGATCAATCACTCACTGTGTGGTAGAGGTCTCTTCTGTGGCTTCTCTATCACAGTTCTCTGTTGTGTATACACAAGAACCATCACTCCCTTCCTTCACTTGAACCTGTACCTCAGCGAATGTTTTTTGCAATGAACTGCTTTGATGTTGGGTATCTTCTGCCGTTGTAGCTGCTGTTTGCACAGTTGCTCTATCACATTGTTCAAGTCTGATGTCTGATGTTGATACAGCCGTTGCTTCAACTGACTGCATCACATATCCCAATGATGTATCGGTAAGTTCTCGTCCATATTTACCAGATGAAGCACCCTTTTCTATAAATGTGCTACTTAATTCTTGAACTCTGCGACACACATCTTGTCTAACCTTAATTCTTTTTGAAGCTGGCTCAAAATCTTTAGTATCCAGAAGAGAACAGTCTGCCACTTGATCGGTGACATTCATTTTTGGACAACTCAACTGATCACTGTCAATACTAACAATGGCATTATCACAAACACTTGGCTCCACAACGGTTCTATCAGGATTTGTAACATCTGAAAAAACTATGAGACGAGTTTGATTTTGTGAATCGCCGGCACGTTGAGACTGTACGCCATCGGATCTAGTTGGCATATATGGTCCAATAAATTTGCCTTTTACAACATCGTTCTGTGAAAGAGTCGCAGCATCTAGTGTACAAGGATTGCTTATGTATTCACATTTGCTGGGAATGCTACTAGTGGTCTTGGTCTGCATTACAGTTGCTGAAGAAGATTGTTCGGGCTGCTGAATGACACCACTCTCAGATAGGATTCCTTTTCTGGCCTCATCTTCAGTTGTGCTGCTTGGTGTCCCAGAGGTTTGATTACATGTCTCCATTTTTTCCATTAGTAATCTAAAAAAAATATACAAGCTAACATTAGTGAGCCTTAATACCAAACCATTTTTACCCAATGTTCATTTTTTTCAATTGCTACACCCAAATTATAGGATGAATTAACTACATTTGACACGAGAGATCTGCTAATAGTATGCTATCGCGTTTACTCCAGCTGTAAAACTTGATTATTTTTAGGTGATGCGCATTAAATATTTCATACTCAATTTAATTAAAAGGATGAAATGGAAAAAAGAAATCAGCTAAGTTTTGAAAGTAATTGCCACCAGTTTTAACAATAGAGTGCCCTGAGCATAGTTCAGCTATACACTGAGTACAAAAAGGTCATTCAAGTGTCCCTTCATTTTAAATGGCAATTCTAAACTTTGTACCTTCAGATGATACAGGCAACATGGAAGATGACCTATTGAAGGATTGTATTATTATGGACTTCCAAAAAACGTTAATATGACATCGAATTAAATCATTGCTCTATTTTAGGCCACCAATGTCATGTGCTAACTTAAAGTTTCTGTTATTATAAAAAATACCACCAGTTACTTGCACACTCCATATACTTAAATCAAACAGCAGTTAAAATAGTCAACAAATCATCTTACAACTGCACAAAAATAACCTTTCTACTTCAATTAGGAAATGTTGTAATTAGTGTAGTTTTAATATTCCAGTAGCTTAATGTTGTTAAGCAATTTTATCTTGTTGACTGAAAATGTACAGATATTTATTATACATCTTATAAAGCATATTAATTTTCACATATATCTTACAAAGCAGGGTTGGCAGGTTTTGGGGGTTTCAATAATGAAACTTGTAAAAATTCGCAACTTCTGTTCTGTTTGTCTTAATAGCTTATTTATGCATAAAAATAATCAGGATTGAAACCTACATGATCCGATGCATTTATAGTAATTAATTGAAATAAAATAAATTTCAGTTGTAATACTAAAAATGCTACACAGTCACAATCTAGAGAGCGCCCATGTGATGTCACAGCATTTCAGTTTTCTCCTTCTCGCCTTTGAATCTGGCTTCCAGTGCAGTTGTAATGACGGACCTCAAGTAATTTGGTTTATTTCCCTATATCTATGATATCAGGTATATTTCATGATTCACTATTCTCACTATTTCATCGCCTCTCATTGGTTGTCATTGTGGAATTCCAGGGATCCTCATTAATGATGTAGTAAAAAAACTCTGATTGTAGCTCCAAGTTCGAATGTTTTCATCATATAAAATTTGATCGGATTGTATAACAACCTAAACATGTTGAACTGACGCTGCAGGAATTTACAAGATTTGGCACTGAAGGACCTCTGGGTTTTTCCCATTGCGCAGCATGGATAGTTTCGCATTAAAAACAAAAATTATACCATTAAATAGAAAACATTCTCAGCTTTATCACAATGGTGGTTTCCCTTTTCTAGCTCAATTATTAATAGATTTATTAATAGATTTTATTCTCAAGTACATCTTAAATGTTCATAATGTGCACTAAATATAGTCAAATTTAATATCTATGTATATTATTATGCATATATCATACATAAAATAGGATGGATAGGCTAAATTAGACATAAATTTGATCGGATTGTATAACAACCTAAACATGTTGAACTGACACTGCGGGAATTTATGAGATTTGGCACTGGAGGACCTCTGGGTTTTTCCCATTGCGCAGCATGGATAGTTTCGCATTAAAAACAAAAATTATACCATTAAAATAGAAAACATTCTCAGCTTTATCACAATGGTGCTTTCCCTTTTCTAGCTCAATTATTAATAGATTTATTAATAGATTTTATTCTCAAGTACATCTTAAATGTTCATAATGTGCACTAAATATAGTCAAATTTAATATCTATGTATATTATTATGCATATATCATACATAAAATAGGATGGATAGGCTAAATTAGACATAAATTTGATCGGATTGTATAACAACCTAAACATGTTGAACTGACACTGCGGGAATTTATGAGATTTGGCACTGGAGGACCTCTGGGTTTTTCCCATTGTGCAGCATGGATATTTCGCATTAAAAACAAAAATATACCATTAAAATAGAAAACATTCTCAGCTTTATCACAATGGTGCTTTCCCTTTTCTAGCTCAATTATTAATAGATGTATTATTGCGGTTTAGATTTAAAAGTGATCGCAGGCTAGGTGAGTTTTGTATTTTCATAGAGAAACCAGCATACTTAGAAAGAGTGGAATATTGGCAACAACATGGCTACCTTCATTTGTTAATAGATATTGCCAAGCCCGTGCGTAAAGAGGGTAAACAGACCCCCTATCGCGGACCATTTTGTCCAAAAATTCGTTTGCGCTTCGTTTCTGGCACGTTTAACCCGCGTTTTTGACGTAACGTCATTTAACAATTATATCCCCAATTTCAAAACAAATTAGAGGATAGAGCTATGTTTATTTGTTTAATTTATAGTTATTACGTGAAATATTAAGGCAACCACAAGCAAAACAAAAACGACTTTCATTTCACGCGTCATTTTCCTTACGCCCATTTAAAAGGCAAAAAGCACTTGTCAAATAATATTCATGACATAACGACGTCCCTATTGGCAGGTTTATAGAAAAAGATAACTGTATGATGTTTCAATAAACAAAAGTAAATAAACAGATATTAATGATTTATATATTTTTAATTTGTAAGAAACTACTTACTAGATCTATGGTCTATGCTGGAAAGACACCGAGGTCCGAACTAAGCAAGAAAGAATATGCACCTCTATTATCGCTCGCTAACGTTTATGTAATGTTATTTAATAAAATATATATTCATATGTGTGCTATGGCATTCCAATACGTACGTGATGTCTGATGTACGAGATGTAAGGAACACCCAAATAATGATAGCAAAGAAGCTCACTGTAAAGAAATCGAAACTTCAAAACCACATTTTAATGAAACCGTTTCGGCATTCAGACATATTGTTCCAAAAAGGTGCGAGTTCGGTTGATAAAATATTGAGTTCATTGTTGTGGAGTTTGAGTTCAGCATCCATGTACTTGGACTTGTTTCATGATTTGATGATGGCGATTGATATTTTACGGCCACGTTTGTGCACGTGGTAAGCTAAATGGGCCGAGCGACTGTTTCATGATCTGTAAACGCAAAACAGGAATAAGAACTGAATATATAGACATCAAACAAAGACTAAAATAGTGTATATATATTAACAATATATATATATATACACTATCTCCATATATGTATATATATATATATATATGTGTGTGTGTGTGCGTGCGTGTGTGTGTGTCTGCGCGCGTGTGTGTACGGTAATGACACAAGTAAAACAGCACAAATAGGTAATACTGGCATAAGTAAAAAAGGATAAAAGTGGAAGAATAAGAAAAATGGTACAACTAAAATAAAGATTAAATTTTTAGTCGCTCAATTAATATCAGCATAATGTCTTAATTTAATATTGTGCAGACATAACTGATACCTTGAGGCTTGATACCTTGATACCAGATCTACGGAGGAGTGATGACACAGCCTGTTAAAAACTGCGGTCAAGTTTTGTTTTCTATGTAAGAGATTTCTTAATAAACGAATCACGGCAGATTGTAACGCTCCCTGATCCAATGGTTTTTTTTTACCAATCGGGACTTGAACGTATTTAATGTTGGACTGTCTACTACGGAGCATCCCTGCTCTAGCGGTAGCGTGTTGGATCACGGATCACTACCGCCGGTGTTCGAATCTCGGCGTGGGCATATCTGAAGGTTAATTGTTTCATCTTTGACTTCGATTCATTACCATAGGAGGTCCCTCGACCCATTTAGCCTACCTTGTGCACAAAAGTGGCCGTAAAACATCAATCATCATCATTATCATCTACTACGTGCGCTGGTAAATGTAATGTTGGATGCACCGGCGTTGTGATATATAATAATAATAATAATAATATACACAATTTATATAGCGTATGGAAGTGTGTCTCCATAACACAGTCTTGAATATGAACTTATTTTATCGCTACAAGTATATCTGTACTCGTAGTACAGTGCTCGTGTAGGATATATATATATATATATATATATATATACCACTAGGGATAAGCGTACACTATTATATAAACACAAATATATCATTACAGTAACCCGTTCCAATCGTTTGTCACTCTGACTGAATGCATTTTGCCTCAAACTTGATCTTGTTTCCACTGGCAACGAGACAGAAAACGAAACTCAAAGTCAACGTGTACGACAAGTTTCAACAGTAATGGCCCGTTACCCAATTCAAAAGATTAATCATTGCATCCAAAACTGGTTTTAAGTATTCTCATTGTACTGTATGTGCTCGTGATGTATAAGTAGCTACACCCGGCGTCTATATGATGTGAATATGTACCTGGCTACCGTACTACCCAAAACAAATGAGGCCAAGGCAAACGTATATCAATAACGTCGTTCTACGCTGTGAAACCGCACTCGTCCTCCGCTATCACAAAGGCAGAGGTACTCTACACAGTTTGTGGTATATTTTGAGTATACCCTCTCGGCGTCTGTAGCCGACCACTTCACCGACTTAGTGAAAGTAATGTTTCCAGACAGCTTTTATTGCTGTGCTTTTCCCCTATGACGACATATTGATAAATGACTTAATTGGTTGTGCTGGAATAACCCAACCAAATGAGATGAACTAGCGTATACCCCAAATGTTCGTCTGGCTGAACCCTTTGCTCCTCTTGTTAGCCAAGAAGTCATCAAAGAAGAATTTGAAGACTACCAGCTTATGGCGGGCACTGAGATCGACGTGGAAGAAGGTGGTGTACTGAAATATGTTGACCGTAAGTACTGGGGTGCAATTATGAAGAAACATACTGCAATGGGATAGATGCGGTTCCCTGCACTTAGAACAAGTAATGGTCGCTGTTCTCATGCTGAATGTGAGAGAGCCTTTTCCGTTATCCGGAAAGTGCATACAGAGTGTCGTCAATCGGTCACAGCATCTTTAGAGTGCAAGCTCAACAACAACAGGTCACACTATGAGTTTAATGTACCGGAGGAGATGGTGGTTCTAATAAAACGTGGAACACACGAGTACAACATGCAGCATCAGTAAAATGCCATCTTTGGATCTATACGTACTGTATGCACAAAAGTGCAGTCGCGTTCAATGTGAATACTATACTAGCTGTTTCACCCCTCGAAGGTTGATAGGTATGCAAACACGCTCCTGCATCTTGTTGTTGTCACAATCACCAAATACATCGCCAAAAATGAAGAGAAAAATAGAAAATAAATACGATCCAAGTTACATCAACAATTAACCTGGATCATTTATCAGCTGAAGCATTTATATAAAGGCCTTAATTCCTATCAAGTTGATGAGGACATCATAAAGAGAACTCTACGTAATCAATTCAATTCGTTTATTTCAACATTCATAATACAGAATTTTAATGAGAGCAAACACATTAGAAAAACCTCCAGATCTGACACTTGACGATAATAATAATGGACGATAATAATAATAGACCATAATAATAATGGACCGTAATAATAATAATAATAATGGGCGAAGTGGTAATTATTTTAAGTGTCTGGCTACCCGAAATGAGGGAAATGCACATATGCATGGTCTCTAATTTACAGCTTCATCACGGGGACTAATTCTAAATAAATTTAGAATTTAGAATAGATGCCATATTCGGTGGAGAAAACCTTACCAGTTCCCGCGTTGGATGAAAAGCTCCTCTTATACTATAGAGCCACGGTCGGACCTCCCCCGCACAGCATGACCATGATAATTAAGGGATCTCGCCCTTCCTGTTCCTTGACAATGGCCGAGACATTGACAACCGTTTTATTCTCTTTGGTTCTGATGAAACCCTGGTGTTACTTGCAATTGCTTCAGCTGGCATAGCTGCCTCATGAATGGCAACTACGCAATATCTTCCCTAGGAGATCTACAGTTCTATTTAATACGTGCCCTGATTGCTAATATACTCCAGTTTCTACTGGTTTTGCCTGTCTGCAGACTAGAACACAAGATACTTATTAGATCATGCTACAATTAGTCATGGCCGGATCGCTGCCCAGCACGGGATTCAGTTGTACCCAGACCCAACAATTATATAATTATTTCCTTCGATCAGACAGTCATCCAATACATCAACAGCTATAGTGTACATTTCGGGACCAGAGACACAAATACCCAAGGTTACTTATACCACCTGACTCACAGACCCCGCAGAAAGATACAAGACCTAACCCTGACCAATCACTACAAAGACAGTTATGACAGAGATCGACTCACTTCCATTCCGACTATAGTAGATGTCCCAAAAAGAATATGCAACTCGAGGCTAGATGTTCTGAAGAAGGAAGCAGCTTCACTTCTAGAATATTTAGATCAAACCTAGACGCAACCCGGCCCCAGCAGATATCACAGCACTATCAGAACTTTGAAACAAATATCAAACCACCATGAATTAATGACTGTTCCAAATGCAAAAAAAAACTTTATTGTATTGAGCTTCAAGATAATTAAATTGTGATTATCATCTATAATATAATTAGAGACAACCTAATCAACCATATGATGAATGATGATCTATTCTGTGATGCCCAACATGGCTTTGTTCCGGGACGCTCATGTATGCCTCAGCTACTCATCACACTTGAGCGGTGGACTAAGTTACCGGATAGTGGAGACCCTGTGGGTGTGTCATATGGCATAAAAGGCAGCCTCCTCGCCTAGATTGAGAACATCCTCTCAGGCAGACAGCAACATGTTGTGGTGAATGGCAAGTTATATACTTGGGCAGGAATCCTTAGTGGCATACCAGAAGGCAGCGTACTTGGGCCAATTATGTTCGTCATTTTTATTAATGATTTACCTGATGATGTCATATGTACTACAACGATATTTGCAGATGACACCAAGCTCTTCCGGGGGTATAAGTTCCCAGGAGGACTGTCTACAACTCCAGGATGACCTAAATCGGTTAGTGGACTGGTCCCAGAAATGGCAGAAGGGATTAAATAAGGCCAAATGCACTGTTCTCCATCTAGGCTCAACAAACGCATGTTATGAGTACAGTATGAGAAATACATCACTGGAAGCAATAACAGAGGAGAAGGACTTAGGTGTACCCATTAACCGGGATCTGAAATTTCATATGCATGTGTCCAAAGCGGTGAACAAAGCATCAAGAATGCTTGGACTTATATCTAGTAGTATAGTGCTGCGAATTTGTCATTCTTAAATAACTACATACTGAGTATTGTGTAATGTGTGTCTGATAATTGTGATTTGCCTGTTAAATAATAACGTATAGTAAGTACAATTGCTTGACAATTCCCCCAAGAGGCAAAACTTTCTGGAGCTTGTTCTCAAACAATATGGCCCCAATACTGGCCACAGGAAACTTAAGCGTTTGTGCAAGATGTGATGTTTGTAGATTGCCATCAAGTATATTATTAATAAATCACAGATATAATCTTGACCATCTGGTTTATTCTCTAAACTGTTTCCGGTCCGTTATAATTCTAAATACCAACATTAAGTCCTCGATATAATTAATTGTGGACTGTTATGGATTGACAACATTACATAAGACACACTTGGTTGAAAAACATTCTTGTATGAAAACATTTGGTGAGCTTTATGAACACGTGGTCACTTGCCTTGATGCTATGGTTAATCCATATTTTTGTCCAGAAGTTAATGAACGTCATTGGAATTGGGATAGTGACACCAATACTACGGCTCATGGTTTGAAAAGTAGTCTGAAGGGTTTTGGAGTTATTGTTGGCTTCACAGTATTGAAGAATAGTTTGGATTATTTGAAAGGTTTGTCAGCTAAACTACAAAGAAAATTTATTGACGTCTTTGAGGCATACACAATGATTGACAATATCAAATCAGAGATTCAATCTTGAGATGACATTGGTATAAAATTCCAGAGATGGTACGACAGAGCAATTTAAGCAACTGGCTTCATATATAGATACTGAAGCGGAAATGCCAAGGGTTCCAAGGATTCAATGTAATAGGTCGAATGTACCTCCTGATAAACCTCTTCTTTATTATAACAAATAAATTAGCATTCCTGTTATTGATATCTTACTGTAACAGTTACAGAACCGTTTATCTGCAGACAACTGCTAGCCAGTGAGTGCTTTGCTGAGTCTAATACCATCTTTAATTGTCAAACTAGATATGCTTCTCCCAGAGGGATTTGAATCATGGCATGACGACTTGCTAACTCCGAAGTCATTAGATAATGAGGTATCCAGATGGTGCAATATGTGGTCCAGGCAGTATGACAGGGACGATTTACCCGATTCTTTGATGAAATCCTTAGTATCTGCAGATCCAGATATTTTTCCGAACTTTACTGATATTAGGATGTACTCTGCCTGCCACATCTGCGGAAGCAGAGCGTAGTTTCTCTATGTTGGTGCTATTCAAAAGCCATTTGAGGAGCTGAATGGCTGACACAAGGTTTTCTGTCTTAACACTAATTAAAATACATCACAGTAAACACATTGATTCCAAAACAAATTGCAGATAGGTTCATTAATGAACACACTAGACGTTTGTTCAAGTTCAGCCTTTTAGACTAACTTTATGTAGATTTACGAGCTAACAAATATTTTAAACATCATTGTTTCTTTTTCATAAGTATATGCACGTTGAAAAAATTAATGGTTAGTCTGCTTATTAAATATTTTGTGACATAATGCACAAAATGTCACTTTATGACTGGGGACACTTTCATGTATCTAGTAGCAAATTGAGTAACCCCCAATAATCCTAATAACATGTATGTACATTTAAGCATTATCGGATTTCCATTTTCTTCCACAGAGAAAGGGGGAGACTCCCTCTTTTCCCATCCCTCCTTGGTACTTAATTGTGTCTCGCATAATTGCTTAATCGCCCTTGTATAGACCCCCACCACAATATCCTGGATCCGCCCCTGTCAGCTCATGGTCACACTTGAACTGTGAACTGATCGAGTCGCTCGATAATTAGGGTGAAGCACTGTCTTGATTTCAAGAAGGCCTTTGATAGTGTTCTCACACTCTCCAGAAGTTGGATTAAAGCGTACGACATCGATGAACACCTCATAGAATGGATACAACATTTTCTGTTAGCTAGGATGCAAAGCAGAGGGCCAATCAATGTAAATGGAAATCTATCCCAATGGATAACTAACTATATGTTCAGCGGGATTCCACAAGGAAGCGTCTTATATATATATATATATATATATATATATATATATATATAATTAGGACCTATCCGCTTTGTAATTTTTATAAATGACCTCGCAGATAAGGTACTATAAGCACAGCGAAGATATATTTTGATGACACAATTAAATTTCTTCAACAAAATACCCAAGAAGAACATCACCAGATGCAAGCAGACCTAATTAAACCGTTTGTCTTACATTTAGCCAATAATCTCCAACTGGACTATCAGGTGAATGGCATAACTTTAATGAGCGACACAACAGAGACATATCTGAGCATTACAATTGACAACAAACTGAAATGTCATGATCACATAGCAAAAAAACAGTAAACACAGAGAATGAAGATAACGGGGATTTACGAATAAAGTTACACTTGGTGGTCTGTGTCCAACTTGTTTAGCTAAAATGTTGTTAATCCCAGATTCGGTGGAGGTACTTGTATATTTAAGATATTTTCATATTTAATTTAGTTTTAATATACAGTGTATAAATTTAAACAAATTAAATAATTTCTCCTATCCCACTATATGTAGTATATCGTTGCATGCGATCGTGTGTGTGTGTGTGTGTGTGTGTGTGGTACGTTATTACACTAGTACGTATTAAGCCAACCAATGAGAACTATGCGCGTGTGATCGTCCTGTTTTCTTTATTATTGATTAATATTCTGGCTATTTACCGGCGTGATTGTAATTTATTAAGTAATAACACACGTTGTAAATACTTATACGGTATTGGAAGACCAGGTATGTTTTATTAACGTAAATTAATACAAGTAAATACAACACCGTACTGGACGCCAGTGTCGGCAATATCCTCATCGTGTCGTATCGTCGTATTCGTGTCCACTTAATCAGTTTACGTGTTTTAACTCTAACTTTAAGGAATTTCCGTAAGATTATATGGCAATTAACAATGTCGTTTTGTAATATATATGTATATACACAACGCATGAGGTATATTACTTAATTGAAGCATATGCCTGTATCTCTGATAAACCATTGAAATATGACGGTCATACTCATAGCAGACCAGTGAGATCTTGAGGCTAGATACCGGATATACGGAATATGGAGGCATTGCCTGATTGTTTATTCTCATCTTGACTGGTACACTTTATTTAAATCAAAACGATCATGACAAATTGTATTGTTCCGCATGCCAAAACTTGTCCAACCTAAACTTAAAACTATTTAGTGATGGGGTTTGTATTACTTCAGCTGGGAGTGAGTTCCAGTCCTTTACAACTCTCTGGCTAAAGATTGACTGCTTAATTCCAAGTATAGCATGTTTTTTTACCAGCTTCTCGGTGCGTCCTCAGTGGCTGATCCAGAACTTATAATTAGCTCGAAGAATATCTACTCTGTCAATGAACCAGTTGCCAGTTAGGTAGTTTTCCCAACTGGTCGCTTGGTGCAGCACTGTTTTTGCAATATCCGGTGAGGTTGGCCAATGAGAGACTTTGAAAACAACATACAAATCCTATGATTTAGATCTAGTACACAATATATAGACAGATATCTACTGTATATACATGTGTATAAGACGCACCCGCTTTTTGGACCAATAAACCCCCTGGAGTCGAACCAGCATATAAGACGCACTAAAATCAGCAATATTTATTAAAAACCAAAAAAAATCATCATTCTCTTCACTAAACATGTGTTGTATCTGCGTGTGTCATCATACATGTCAGTGTCAGATTTGTCATAATGTTCAGCACACAGTATATCATCTTCTGTGCCATTTAAATCATTGCTGGTAGAGCAGTTATTGAACAATTTGGTAATGATGGCGGGGTCGATTTAATCCTAGGCCGTTTTCACCCAGTATATGGTGATGGGTAACATAGGTCGTTTCAGGTTGTCTGTTGCTGTGCGTTCGTTTCCGTAATGCTGTTTTAAGTAACTTATTAGTAGTTACCATGTGCCAGTTTTGGAAGTAATTAACACATTGTTTGCTGTAATCGTTTTCCTTTGATGTGGATTCCATGGTAATTTTTGCATGGCCTCATTTACCATTGCGTTCATTTACACACGCTCACACATTTCGATAGTAATGACACGTCTTAGATAGACCAATTATATACATATAGATCTAATAGTTTATGGAGGCGGTCATATTGATCATAGGGCGGCCGTTTTCGTATTGCAGCCAATTTGGACCTATACCTTTGTGGGTCATGTCACTAATTAGAACATTGGATTAAATAATCATGGCGGTTATCATAATTAAGCTTAGCTTCGAAAGACAACAGGGAAAAGACACCTAATTAATTTGTTTATTGTTCATATATTCATTATTAATGTTGAAAAACAATATTATTTTATTTCCCCCTAAATTATGTCAAATATTACCTTCCCTTTTAGTGTGACCCGCGTATAAGACACACTCACTTTTGGTGATGATTTCTGCAATAGTTGGTTTGAAGGATGTCAGAAATGATAATAACATTTTAATATGTTGGACATCTGGTGTTCCTTTATTTATGCAACTCTGGAGAGCTGTGAAATTGGGTTTCTACTTCTGTTACCACATTATGTGTCCAAATCTTGTTTGTGTGTGTGTGTTCATTTATGTATAATTTACTAAACATGTGATTTTTCAGGAATTTAATTCCAGTATGAAGCACCCATTGACAAGTTTAATGGTAGCCATACTGCTATGTTCATCACAATCAGAAGCCAAATCTAAGTATGTTACTGTAGAGCTGGAAGCCAAGTGGCATCACACACCAATATTACTAGAAGTTAGGTAGGTACTTCTATAGTCAGAAACACGTACACACACCTTTTTTACTTTGCTGTATGTGCTAATGTCTTAATTTATTTTACTAAACTGTCTGAATGTATAGTCTCTCATATACACACACATATTGAATATTGATTAGTTCAATATTAATTTCTTTACTGGGCTTTATGTAAGCGTTATTATTAAAGTGTTTCTTAGATAAAACAAATTATTCAGCTTTGCATACTCAGGATGCAATTATACCTATCAGTCAACACCTACGTATAATTGATTGTGTATTAATACTTCTGGTATTCTTCTAAATCCAAAATGTATTTGGCGAATATTTATACTCATATTCTGACACCACAATAATCTTGTTTATTTCCAGTGAATTTATTGCTAAAGAAAGTAATACACATTTTTGGCGATATGTCGATGACCTTTATGATAAGGGACAGCACGCAGCAGAACCCAGTAAGTACACTTGAGTGCGTTTTATCAGTGAGAAATAAAGCGCTGGTACAGAGAATCATGAATTGAAACTCTGGACGATTCCAGAGAGCAGAAACAGTCCATCAACCCAGTACTCGTTAACCTTCTATCAATATGGAAGTGTGATTGGATGATGATATATAAATGATTATGGGTCAAATAATACTCGAATACAAATTATTTCATTCCCTGGCAGTTGTTGGCCATGCAGGATAATACATGGGTTCCCACGGATCCTGGAAAAGCAAGAAATTAATTTTTCCAAGTTCTGAAAATGTCCTTGAATTTGAGAAAATCAGGAAATGTCCAGAAAAAAGATTGCCTGTGAGAATATACTGCCTGTGAAAAAATCCAGTCTAGAACAAAAAAGATATTTGTTTGGCCTGATTTTTACTTAACGTGTATTTGTTTAGTGTAGTTTTAGGTATCATTGTTACAATGATGGGAATCAGATTTGTAGATTTAACTTATCAGTTATAATAAATTAGATAATAGCATATCGTTCCTATAATGTTTGTGAAAAAATATGAAATTAAAAATCTGTGTCTTGCCTAGAAAATAGGATATTTCTGAAACCATATGTAAAATCTCAACAAAGTATTTCTTCATTATCTGGAATTTTCCTTAAATTTGGGTAAACATTTTTTAGTTATTTAATGTATAAAGTATGATCTACTCGGATGAAACAGTATATTACCTTTTGGTGTAAATAAAAATGTGTAACTTTTTCAAATCCTTATAATTTTTAGACTATCGGTAAAATAATCATTGGTGGAGGGGGCTATTTTGTTATAACTCAAGTTGGAGTATCTGTCTTTGGACACCAATTTTGCTAAGCAGCAGTCCACTCTGCAGTTAGTAAATATACATCAGAAATAAATTGCAAAACATAAGGAAATACATTCATGCATAAAAAATGGTTTAACATATATATCACTGCAGAAACCAAGGTAGTGCAAAAGTCAATATATCAGTTCTAGAACATATTGGGGTACTCATTAAAAACCTTTATAGTAAAAAGATTGAAAGTTGAAGCACATAATATATATATGAGTCACCATCATGTAAAGAGTCCTGCATTTAGATGATGATGATTGATGTTTTACGGCCACTTTTGTGCACAAGGAGTCCTGCATTTAGAATACACACACAACACAATAATATTTGTGACCTTTTTCAAACATTTACTATATTTCAGTGCATGATGAGGAGAGTTATAATTTAGCTATGAAGTTATCCAAGCAAGTGCTTACTCCTGTCCAGTGTAAACTACTCAGATTAGCACTGTCTGTCCGAGCGCATTCACCAACAGTTGAAATGCATCATCAGGTAATTGGAATATACAACAGGGATGGCTGATTTCCAATGATCAGTTGCAAGCAGTAAGCCTCTGCTTTGTGAAATAGTATTTCCAGGATGTAAATTAAGGCCTGACTTCATTAGCTGTATTATAATCAAGCTCTTTTGTTTATTTTGTGTAGAATATATCTTTTTGGGCGGGGTTGGAAAAAATCAGTTTCTGTTCCCAATAAGTGTCTCAATGAAAATAACTTTCATATAATGCAGGTGATAGTGTGCTATACTGCAAAGCTCCCATATGGAGTTTAAAACTTAATGATCATATATGTTAAGCATGGTGGATGAGAAAGTGGAAGGTTCTTGGTTTGAATTTACCAATCAGCTGCTGGCCTTTCACTTGATCACAAATGTAGAATAAAGTTTGTATAGGCTTTAGCAAGAATAGAACATGGTATGCAAATGATATTAATAAAATCAGTCGATCCAGAATGTAAAACAAACTACCAGACTTGCGGTCAATTCCATTTGGATTTGCGCATCAATTCGGACTTGAATTGAGCCCATGCTTGCCATGGGTTTTCCGGAATAGTCCAAGCTGTTTAGGACATCCTGTGGAACCTTGAGTACAGAGCAAAGCATCTTCTTCAGCTGACTTCTGGTCTAGTTTGCAGCATCTAGCTTTGTGCATCCATTAAACAGATCAGTAGCTGAAGTCAACTGGCACACATGAGAAACCAGATTCCCGACTTTTGTGATAACATAATTGATTTGACCATCTTGCTAGAGACCATCCTTCACCACAAGTTGGAGCATGTGAGCAAAACACAGACTTTGATGTACCTACTTGGAATACCTACTCTGAGTAGTTTATATTCCAAGTATGATTGTCATGGAAGAAATATTTCTGAATTAAAAAATTAAATGATAAATTAATTTGTGGATTTTTGTAGCAAACTTCAATTATAATTTCACATTTATCAATTCCAATTTTTTTAAATAATCAGTTCCGGAAAAGGAATTGGAATTGCCCATCAATTCCAATTCCGGAATTGAATTGATTATTATTATATCTGCAAACTATTATTAAAAGTGACACACAATTTTGTGAATAAACACACCATAGCTGTGAACAACACTGATACAATATGTTTGTGGTATGAACAATAATAAGCATCATTTAAACAATGGCCAAATTACAAGTTCACATAGATGATCCATTATAAATATGTTATATAACTGGAATTGGCAGTGTTCAAGCTACTAATATAATTTATCTGTATATTCTGTTCTTAGATAGCAATGGAGAAGAGGCCACCACCAGGCTGTGAGGTGTTTGTTGAAGTGAACAACATGATTACTTGTGAAGAAGCTGCATTTACAGCATACCTTAACCTGGCTGAAAATCAGTAAGTGTCTTTATAATGGAGATGATCCTCGGGGGAAACATTTAAAGGCAGATTGTTGTCATTTCTTGTATACTTCCAATCAACAGGCTCATTGTTATTAAGTATTAACTAAGCTGATTTAGGTTAAATGTATGACCTGACTAGTAACTGAATCACTTTATTGTGGTTCATGTATCTGTTACTGTTTCAAATGACAAATACATTGTAAAATTGTTGATGTTGGCGATGATACATATCTAAATATTGTACAGCATCAGAAGTAATCAAGTTTAAATGTTAATCTAAGGCACATAACAAACAAACAATTTAATATTGATCTCGCAGATTTACGTCTCTGAATAACAAATTTATTACTATGTTAAAAGCATAAAATATTCAAATGAGGAAAGTTGAATTAACAAAATAGTTTTTACCTATCTCTTAACTAAAATCATACATTTGGCTTCAAGTGGTAATTAATAGCTTGTGTCTAAATGATAAACATATTTTTTCCTTCAATAAGCTGAGATGTGTAAAATAAATAAATTGTTGCTTTTGAATCAATAATATAGGCTTGTCTTTAATAATTGATTACAGAACAAAGCCAACATTGGTGAGAAATGAACATATCTATCCAGTGTCAGGTGATCAGCGTGTTATTGTTATATTTTATGGGGAGATGGGTACATCTTTGTTTCTTCACTGGCATAAGTTACTGCGGCAGTTAGCTCAGGATGGCAAGATCACCTATGTTTTACGACATTTTGTGCAAGTAAGTGATATTGGACTGCATTGTGATGGCCACTATATGTGTACTGTGTTATATTACTGACTTAATCCACATTTAATGGCACATAGTTCTGGTTATTTATCTTCTGTAAGTAATACAGTTTTTGTTTTAAGTAATTTAATCTGAAGTACTGTATATACTCGAGTTTAGGCCGCACTTTTGATAACAAAATCCCCCAAAAGCGAGCGTATCTTATACACAGGTCAGACTAAAAGGGAAGGTAATATTAGGCATAATTTAGGGGGGAAATACAATAATATTGTTTTTCAACATTAATTATTAAAATATATGAATATTAAACAAATTAATTAGGTGTGTTTTCGCTTTTGTCTTACATAGCCAAACTTAATTGTAATAACTGCCATGATTATTTAATCCAATGCTCTAAGTGGTGATGTGACCAATTAAAGGTGTAGGTCCAGATTTGCTGCGATACAAAAGCCTCCATAAGCTATTAGAGGCAGATGTTATTTTTGGAATGTATATAATTAGTCTACCTAAGATGTGTCATTACTATCAAAATGTGTGAGCATGTGTAATTGAATACAGCGGTAAATGAGGCCATGCAAAGAATGACCATATAAAAGCCACATCAAAGGAAAACAATTACAGCAAACACTGTGTTAATTACTTCCAAAGCTGGCACATGGGAACTACTAACAAACTACTTCAAACAGCATTACGAAAATTAACACACAGCAGCAGGTAACCTGAAGCGGCCATTGTTACCTATCATCACATATTGGGTGAAAATGGCCTGGGATTAAATCGACCCCGACATCATTACCAAATCGTTCAAGAAGTGCTCTATCGGCATTGATTTAGATTGCACGGAAGATGATATATTGTGGGCTGAACAGCATAACAAATCTGACTGCTCCGAAGAAGAAGGCGACGAGATGTATGATGACGCTTGAACAGATACAACAGATGTTCAATGAAGATATTGATGATGATGATTTTTGTTTGGGAATAAATATTGCTGATTTTAGTGCGTCTTATACACGGGTTTGACTCCAGGGGGGTTTATTTGTCCTAAAACCTGGTGCCTCTTGTACACGAGTGCGGCCTATACACGAGTATATACGGTAATGTTTGTGTATATTCATTAAAATGGAATGTCTTATGACATGTTTTAGATATAAAATTTCGTTTTTCAAATGACATGTTTTAGATGTAAAAGTTTGCTTTCCAAAAAATTTATATCTAAAAATATATATGTGTATATATATATATATATATATATATATGTGTATATATATATATATATATATATATATATATATATATATACATACATTTAAATGAAAAATATTTCAGATTAAATGTCTTAGTCTCCATTGAATGTCTATTTTTTGTATATATTATCTTGTATATATTCATACCGACGATGATGACATGTTGTTTCAGAAGAGGAGATCTAACAAAGTGAGACTGTCAGGTTATGGCGTAGAACTGGCTGTTAAGAATCAAGAGTATAAGGCAAAAGATGATACTAAAGTACATGGTAAGTTTTGTTAAATACAATAGTCTTGACAATAAAGATATCAGTTTTTGTCAAAATTATTTTACTGAATGTTAAACTATTGACTGAACGATCAGTAAATGTAAATATCTTGGAAATTTAGGTAAAGTGATTACAGTGTAATTCTATCCATTATGATATCATTGTATGCTGTGTAATTGAGCTTCGAACCCAAATATTTGACTTTTTCTTGGAACAGTCCTAGTGACAGAATTATGATTTTGGTTACTGAAGGTGCACTGTTGTACACTCCTCATGAACCAGTATTGCATAATGTTTCCATATAGGGAAGGCATTAAATATTCATGTAATATGAGACTTAATTACACAGTAATAAATATGGTAGAGTATTGATATCAGACGTATAAATTTACATAAAGTATTTGTTTAAATACCATCAACATTGATCAGTACCTGTATCGTATTATTATATTAGTTACTAACATGTTAATTAATTCTGACTGTACAGTGGTTAGAAAACTGGGCTGGAGTTTCCGGGTTTGAATCTGACTCTTACCTGTGTTTGTGGGATTTGTTTCCTTAAGCTGGCATCCCTCAGCCGTAAGTCCCAGATGTGGGATAGTCGTACCCATGGCATTATAGTTCAAAATATCATATTGTAGAGTTTTATTATCACAGGAGACTTCACTGACAGCGATGATGTAGCAAGTCTGAACAGAGAATAAATCTTCAACCTCACTTGAAACATTTTATATGTGCTTAGAAGCTAAAGTGTGTTCTATTGGAAGTATATTGAGCTTCACTACAAGTGTATGTGTGTGTGTGTGTATCTGTGCTGATTGTTTCTGTTGGGAGTCATATAGTGGATTCCATCAGAAAGTGTTAATAATGTGTTTAGATTGTTGCCATGAACATAGAGACTGTAGGGCACCTCTATGGTCTAGTTGGTAATGCATTGGAACAAAGATCACAACCTTCTGAGTTCGAATCTAGGCATGGGCATATCCGAGGGTGTTTCATTTTTTATTTCACTTCATTACCTTAGCCTACCATGTGCACAAAAGTGGCTGTAAAACATCAATCATCCTAGAGTCTGTAGTTTTAGTTACATGTTGTGTGACAAGAATTACTCATCAATATAATGTTGATCATGAAAATGTCTAACTTTATGACATGTTTAGCTAAGTCAATCATAGCCATGTTAGAAATTGTTAGAAATACACATCACCATTGTGCTGTCAGTGACAAGAATTTTTAATACTTTTTATCATCGCTTCATTTAAAATTGTTTTATATGAATTAAACATTCTGGGTTAAATTGGTTGATTAATTAATTGTTGTTATTATTGGAAACTAATTTTAGGCGTTTATTATCATCTATCAAAAATTATTAAATTATTGGTTTTCTCTTCATATATTAAACTGTATTATTATTATATCTGCAGCTGATAAAAGTAGTGACTCCACTCATGATAGTGAAGAGGTTGAAGGATTTATCTTTTCCACATTAAAGTAAGTGAGATATGTGACAAATCAAACAGAAATGCTTTATGGTAAATGTAGATGTATGTATGTTTATATACATGAACACTGACTCTCTCTCTCTCTCTCTCTTGTGTGTGTGTGTGTGTATGTAGGAGCTAGCTAGTTATATTTAGATATACATTCTCATATTTGCTTTTCCAGAAAATTACATCCAGAGTTGAATGATAATCTGAATGAATTTAAGCAATACCTGTTAGACAGCAGCAAGGCTCTGGCTCCACTCAAAGTGTGGCAATTACAAGGTTAGCATAATATACTATATTGTCTTAACATCTCATTTATCAACACATCTATGTTTCTGCCAGAATTGCATGGATCAACAAACCTTGTAGGTTCTTGGTTCATATCTGCCAGCCAACCTATCTCTCAACTTGCTTAGCAGCTGGTTCAAGAGTCACATCATAGAGGGCTCTGTAAGCTGTCGCTTGTAGTAGCAGCTGGTTCAAGAGTCACATTACATAGGGCTCTGTAAGCTGTCACTTGTAGCCATTTATGGGATATTCTGACTACATCACTAACAGGAGAATTATTGTTATATTCAGTTTATCACAACCCCATTATTGTACATCACTTAGACTAATACATAAACATTCTATTTATACTAATTTTTCTCACCAGCTGTCACTTTTACATACAAAGTTAATATTAATACTACAGTAAAACTCGGATATATCAAACTCGCTTAGAACGAAATACCTGCTTATTTCGAAGAATGTTGATGGTTCCGCAAAACTCCCATTTACTTCCAGAGTAAACAACTTCATTTATATCAAATTTTATATATCAAAAACTCGGCTTTATCGAAGAAATTTCCTGTGGCATCATAAGCATTGTAATTTTCTACGCATGTATAGAACTGTCATAATCCGATTATAAAATGTCAGTTTCACTTATGGATTTTCAAATCTCCGTGGCATCAAGAGAAACCTAATTAACTATGCGTACTTGTACAATAAATAAATTGATATGTTACATGTACATATATCGTTATTTACTTCTGACTATATTATCATTTCATTAATTTTTTGATAAATGTTATTTATATAACTTCAGTTATTACGAACTATGTGTATATCGATATATGCAAGTTTTACTGTATTTGGCTGATGTTTTCACATATTGAAGGCATGTAATGTATCATTAAATTTTCATATATAATTTAGTTGTTCATATATAGGTTAGTAGAAATCTGAGCTAGAATTGTCAGTGGTGCCTCTGTGGTCTAACTAGTAGCATGTTGGACCACAGATCACTACCACCTGAGTTCGAATCTCGGCATGGGCATATCTGAAGGGTGTTTCATCTTGAAGGGTGATTTCGCTTCATTACTTTTGGAGGTCGCTCGGCCCATTTAGCCTACCATGTGTACAAAATGGGCATAAAACATCAATTATCATCATCTTGAATCATCAGATTATTGCAACATTTTAGCATGTGTATAGTTTGTTCCCTTTAAATTTTATGTGACCTCCAATGCAATCAGACTGTTGGCTTGCAGTTTAAATGAAGATGACTGGTATCAATATTTAGACATATCAATTTATTTTACTGATTTAGGAATATAATAGTATTTTTAATTTGATTGATCAATCTAATGATTGCCTTATGATGATAATCATATAAATGTCTACACCTTTGTGAAATATGTCGTAATTTCTGTTTATTTTATTAATTTATTTATCAATATTAATTTAATAAAACTGACAAATTATTTTAGAAATAAGGAATAACGTTGGAAGACCCTGATTCTAAATACTCTTACAAATGCAAATAAAAGTAACAAATTTCATTATATTTCAATGAGGATAATGCAAAATAATTCTCCTCCACATGTATATGTTTTGTGAATGAAAATGGTCAGCTTTGAAACGTTTATGAGGGGAACACATCAGTTTTTATTTTCTGACTTTTTATCACTGTCCTCATAAATTTTTGATGACTCTTACAGATCTGAGTTTCCAGGCTGCAGAGAGAGTTTTATCACTACCACCGGAAGACCAGTTGCGTACATTGAGAGATATTAGTCAAAACTTCCCTATTATGGCAAGGTAGGTTATTTGTATATATTATTCACTATATCAGTATATCTGATTCAAATAGGGAGGGGGTGGGGGTTCTTCAAAATTTGTTTACAATCAATGAAAACAGATTTAATCCTGTTAATTTTTAAATGAAATATTTTAAACATGAAGGACGGCCATTAAGTTATCTGAGTTCTAAATTACATCTAGAACTGAGTTCTCAGATATATATGGGATACAGTTTTATATCAAAAAAGTAATTGAGTGATCTTCTACTGAATAACTGTCAGTATGTATCAGATAGTAACTTTGTTGCTTTATGCAATATCTGACTGTGTGTTAAATGATTTCTGATTTTATGATATTAATCAGTTGTCTCATACATGTCTTATTATATACAAAGTTGTCTTGTGTTTGTAACAGATCTCTGATAAAAACATCAGTTACTAAACAATTGAGAAAGGAAGTAAAGCTAAATCAAGAGGTAATGTGTGTGTGTGTGTGTGTGTGTGTGTGTGTGTAGAGAAAGGGATTCTTTATTCGACTGAATGGAATATGAAGCATATATATTTATATACAAGATGAAATTTACATGTAATTCTACTAACAGCTTTAGATAGTTTTGTTTGTCCATTAATAAATATCATCGAATATTTTTGCCTTTGTTTGTTACTGGTGTATTAAATAATAGTCTTATATATTGTACATCGTAGGATTATTTCTTCATTTTGTGTATGTCTGTGTGTTTGTGCATGTTATTGATAGGAAGTTGTCTAATACCAACCAATATTTTCCCACTTACCACTGATCTGTGTTGGTTTTCAGCTGTTCATGTCTGTCTTTGGTCTGGAGCCGGGTGAATCAGCACTGTTTATTAATGGACTACAGGCGCATTTGGACATTTATGATGTATTTTCCTTACTAGACACGATGAGAGATGAGGCTAAACTCATGGAAGGCCTATACAACCTCGGTAGTCAGGTAATTAAATTTAGGTATAATAACAATTACATCAAACATGCGGATAGTCAGTTAAAACAGATTATAGTTTTGTATAATATATCAACATAAAGTATCTATAGGTGACACAACAATCACCTGATAACCAAGTATCTGTGTGATGAGGTATAGATTTGAAGCAGGTGGAGGATACATTAAAAATACAAACTGTGATTAGATTTGTCTATTAGATTTAAAGTGGTATGATTACTGTTTAAATATTTAAACTTGGATCAAGCTGATGTCAGCATCTGCAGTTTTAAAGTTTTCAATAAACATATATTTAATTTTTAACCAGAAGGATTTGTTACTTTATTATAAATTGTGGTGTCAGATTAAATGTTTTATTGTTGTGTGTATTCCTAAATGCAGCTAAATTTAGCTTATCAGCAGATTAAATAGGTTTATGGGTGTATAGATAGATATATGGAAATACACAGGAGAATATATTGTGTCTGTGTAGATATTTATCCTAAAACACACAAGCACACACACACACACCATAATATACAAATGTGGTAAAAAAACATTTACTCAAAGGATCTTAACATTTAATGTTGTGACTGTGCTTTAACTTATTTACAATAGACAGTGTTATAGTGCTAAAGATAGTCTAATATTAATTTAATAATAATAATTTCAGTATGATATTGGTGGCAAACAGATGATGGAGCTGTTGAAATTAGACCTTCAAGACACGGATTCTAATTATGCCATAGACATACGAGATAACAATATTATTGTAAGTAGATTTCACTCTATGTAACTTGAAGCCAGTACAGTGAATTTAGCTTCGTTAAAACTAGGCTGTGGATTTTAGAATGTTCGACATAAAATATCTGTTCAATCTGGTACAGTGCTGATTATACTAATATTTAATAGAATTGTAATATGTTTGTATCAGTACAGTTTGTTAATGGTCACCGGTTAATTCGTTTAATCATAATTATAAGTGATTATGTTGTGAATTAGCTCTGCTCTTGTCATATGATCTAGCAATTAGTACTTAATAATAAGTACTTAATGGGTATAATGTGAGAATTAATTATGAAAGAAATATTTCTTTATTACTTTCCTCCTCTGAGTTGTCTTCGGATTCATATTTTATTTTAGTATGTCAATAATTTGGAGAAGGACAGAAGGTATGCTGGCTGGCAGAACACCATTCAGGATATCCTCCGACCTACGTTCCCTGGAATGTTGAGACACATACGTAAAAACTTCTTCCATGTGGTAGGTCAGAGATATGGATATAAATTAGAACTGTGTGTGTGTGTGTGTGTGTCCACATGCACACTTAAATATGATTTCTTTTGGGGCAATCTATTCAAGATCTTATGTGCCTGTGTATAATCATTCACCAGATCCATTATTATGACACATAAACCTGGAATACAGTGGATATACAAGAGAACAAGGTCGTACAGTTTTAAATGCAAGTGGGTCTTGTTCATGCTATAAGCCAGAAAGCGATGATAAATTCTTCTTCTTCTGGTTAATTAAAACTTCCATGTTAACGGCACTGTAGTGTAGAGATTTTGTATATCATCGTATTTTAAAGTGTAGTTAAATTTAACGTAATTGTTTGGTGGAATTCTCTTACCAAAATCAAATCAGAATTGCCATAATTTGCAAACAAGTTTGGAAAATAATTGGATTACTCGTAAATAATCAAAATAATTTGTATAATAAAATGGTTTGCTCAATATCTTGCAGGAAAAAGCCAATATATTATTGCCTTTTTATTTTTATCTGCCTATTATATAGTAAAGGGTTCAGATGTCTTCCACATGGAAGTTTATGTTTCAGGAGGAGTTTTGTACCCGATTCAGTTTCGCTCTTCAATAAAATGCAGCCTTTTTGCCTTGTATGAAATTCTATGTATACACACATTTGTATGTATGCATTTTCTGTTACAACAATGGGTTTTTAAAGTAAATCTTGTCTAATTTTTCCTGTTTCTTATCTATTCAATGTTTCTATTCATTTTTCATTATAATATAAATGTATATACTTTTTGTTTGTGCATAATCAAAAGCACTGTTTTGGTCCATTTCCACAGTAGTGTATTTCTTGGTCAATGTTATATGCATCTAGGCTACAGAAGATGCATTCTCAAACCATAAATTCCAGGAGGTTTTGCTGATTTAAATATTTTAACAATCAAGGAATGTTTATCATCATTCTAGCGAGTGATGGGATAACCTAATTAATTATTAGCCCCATGGTGTTTAGTCAGTTAACTGATGTTGATTAAAATATGTGTTTATGACAGTTAGCAAACATACTAACCAGGTATGAGATTATTATAAAGTTTCACTGTAAACAGAGTTGAAATTTGCATGAAAGCTCATTAAATTTCACAACTTTTCCTATCTCACAATACATTTCCACAATACACAGGATACAAATTTTTATGCACACAAAATGAAACTAAATAAGATCTCCCCTTTCTACCATATTGTATGCTGGGCTGCTATTTGCAAAATAACTTTCTGTTTCCGTTTCATTTTACATTGTATACAATTCCCTGTACCTGTGTGAGACATTCACTGATTCCAGCCAATATTACACAAGCTTCATGTACATATAGCCCCACTTAATTAATATTGACTACCAGTGTATAAATCTGAACTAATTATAGAAAGGGGTTAATAATTAAGCCGAAATTGGTTATATGCTGGTTGCTAACTTGTTAGTAAAATCCATACCCATTGTGGCCATATATTTAATCTCGAGTCATTACGTTTTGGAGTTCTTAGAACTGAATGCAATCCAGTAAGTTAATGTCATGCAAATATGAAGGTTTTTATAATATCTCCTGATCAAATTCTGTAGCCAGTTCAAAAGTTTTGATTTAGAATGTTTACGATTGCTCAGGTGATTTGTTTTTGGTGTCGTGTCTTAACAATTCTTTTCCTTTACTTTATGGAAATTCCATTTAGTGAAAATCACATAATTAGTATAGATATTTATATTAATAAATAATAAGCAGCATGCAAATGCCATAGTTACAATACAGTTTATATTTGGTTATTATATGTCATCTTTCAGGTATTTATGATGAATCCTGTTGACAAACAGTACAAAGACTTACTGAAGATGGCTGAAGCTTTCTATGTACATAATGCCCCTATCAGGTACATCATTGTTATGGTAGTGACTGTTATGAATTAGTTGCTCAGTGGTTATCGGTGTTCATTGTTTGGACAGGGTTCGCACAGGTCCTTGAAAACCTGGAAAGTCCTGGAATTTGTTTTATTTGGATTCCAGGCCTGGAAAGTCCTGGAATTTTCGTAGTGGTCCTTGAAAGTCCTGGAATTTGGACATATAGATCTATATTTCTAATCATAAGCATACAGGAATTCAGTCGTTACACTTCTTCCGAATTATGGGTGTATTTTTGCACGTTAAGAGTTCATGAATTCATTGAAAAGGTCTTTGAATTGGACATTGGAAGGTCCTGGAAAGTCCTGGAAATTTGAGATGTCAAAAAGTGTATGAAACCTGTTGGATTAACAACATGATACGGAATTTCTTTCCCGAAAGATCAACAGTCTGTATAAGCCTCTATGGCTTAGTGGTAAGACTGTGGTACTTTCTTGCTCATGGCCATGCTGTGCGGAGGTCGGAGGTTCGAATCCCGGCCATGGCACTATAGTGGAGGAGATTTTTATCTAATCGGCAACTGGCAAGTTTTTCTCCGCCGAATATGCCATCTACTGTAAATTTTAAATTTATTTAGAATTAGTCCCCGTGGTGAAGCAGTAAATTACAGACCATATGCATATCCCTCATTTAAGGTAGCTAAACCACGTAAAATAACTCATTTAAGCTATTATTATTGTTATTGAGTGACCAAGCAGGTTAGGAAATGAATGATTGAGTGAGTGAGTGATTAATTGAATGAGTGAGTGGCATTGTTTTGAATCATAGATATGTTGGTAATGATATTTTATTGTAGTATATCAGCCATCACATAATTCATGTTGTGATTAATTGTTGATGTATTTATGATGATGTGGGATCTTTTTGATGTAGTAAATATTATGATTGTTTGGTTTTATATTATCAGGTAGCTTATCTAATTGTTTGATTTAAATCAGTTGGTTTAAAGATTTTGTTTAAATTATGGATTAAATCACCTTTTTTATATTACTATTTAATTGGTTGTATTAAAGATTTAAATTATGATTTAAATTGCAGTAGTGTATTTTATGTGAATCCAGTTGTCACTTAAAAATACATTTGTAAGAGCATTTGATCCAGACAGTCATAAATACCATAAGCTTATAATTGACAGATCCTGGGAAACAAATATATTAGGAAGTAGTATTTAGCAGTTCATATTAAGTTTTTAAATCTGAATATTTGAAACATCATTAATTAAATTATGCCTCAAAATTCTGATGTGGTATTTTGTTAGCTACATTATTATTGAAGAGTATAATCTTATTCAGATTAATACAGATTATGATGATGTTGTTGTTGTTACAGGATAGGTCTGTTGTTTATACCACCATCTGAAGAAGGTCCTGACAGAGAGGCATGCCTTGCTTTGATAAAGGCTTTTCACTATATTTCCGAAAAGGAAAGTCCTGGTAAAGGCTTATCTTTTATAACAGATGTAAGTACAGCTATTGGTTCATCCTGTCCTACTTATAATATCATTATTGTAACACAAACAATGACTATCTCTCAAGATCTTTGTGCAGTAGATCTCCGGGTCATGGGATCAGTGTTGCTTCTAAGATGCATTTTTGCGGGATTCCTGCAATATTTTAACGTGATATCCCTGGGCACCACACAGTGCAGAATAAAATCCCAGGACGCAGTATTGTAAGTGTTGTTTGCATTAATGGTCTCCCCATCACATTAGCTTTAATAATGGCATAGCAGACTGCTAAAAGCGAGCATGGGTTTAGTTGCCAAAACTCAAGCGAGACAAGTCATCGTAATAAATTAAAAGAAAAGCACCTCAATGTTTTTGATGACAATTAAAACATCAAAATGTTCTGTGGCTGACTTTGACTATGAGTTAGCTATAAATATGTTGAAGGAGAAAAAAGCTGGTAGAATATATAAAAATGAGTCTCATCAATAAACTTTTGAAGCATTTCTGTATTCTTGCTTTTTCATGTTACAGATATAATTAATTAAGTGGTATGCATACATTTAATTAGGCTTAGAAATTATGTGTATAAATACCTCCAATAGGATGAAAATGTCATAATTTTCAGTTCAAATATTCCTAAGGGTATGCATTCATACCCCTAAATGGTTTTCATTCCAAGTGCTCATGTTACATTAAAATCCTCCATGCTTTTAAAACCTTAGGGGAAGCTCCCCCACATTCGCTAGATCCTAGAAGCAGCACTGAGATAAAATGCCTGTTTCTGTAGGATGTTTCATTTTAACATCTCACTTATGTGGGCATTATCTTTTCAGCAGTATGTGCTGGGTGTGACCAGTGTCAAGTTTAAACAAAGCACTCACTCCCTGAAAGAAATCTGCCTTTATATTTACAATAGGCATAAGAATGGTCTTTTAATCCCATCCAATTAAAGGCCTGGTAGTTATAATAAATGTAACACTCCCACTTTTTCTTACAGTCTAAGATCATTATTTTAGTGGCAGATCTCTCTTAGGTGCTAGTTATCATACCATGGATATTAAACCATGGCCATACAAGGTCTGCTTTTTCCTGGCTCTCTGTTATTTGGTAACTGACATGTATTATAAATCCATTCTGAACTATGCAGTCTAGCGTAAATACTCACAACAAGATTTATGACCGTGAATGCCATTAATGTTGTAAAACGTATGTGATCATCATATCTTCTTCACATGACTGTAGATATTTACTACACATTCGATTAATTTTATGTTTGGACTCGATGTTTTATTGCTATCAATATCACCAGCATCAAATTATTAAAAGTGGCTGGGAAACCTGAAATGAACTTCCATTAATATAAAAATCAGTCATGTGACATAAGAGTTATTGTGAAACCATTCAATGACAACTTGGCAAAAATATATTCTGTGCCATACTCAAATTTGTAACATGAAATCTTAATCTTCTTTGTGATCTTATACTATGAATGCAGATGAAGTCAATTAAAACACTTCTCTTGAATAAGAAACTTATAAATCATCAGATCAACCACATGATTTAGCAAAGTGTAGTTTGAATGTCTTTTTTTAAAGACTGCATGTAAATAGATAGATATTTAGAATGTACTGTGATATGTATAAATGAAATGATGTTGCAGGAAAATTCTCAAAATTTATCAGACATAGAGAAGTTATGTAATAAACTGGCTCATACAGTGAGAGATGTTCGAATGTATGTGAAATAATGTTTATTTTGCAATGGTGGTTTTTTATACATACTGCTGATGTTAACAGTGTGAAAATAGCTAGATTTTATACTGTCATATGTGTAAATAATGCATTTTTCTGTTACAATTAGATACTAGACTTAGATGGTACTGAAGTTCAAAAGGAGGATGTCATATCAGAATTTTCTGAGAGACCATACAAGACTTCTGAAGCGAAATCTGTGTTTGAAAGTGATAAATATGATGGCAAGATCCAGGTACATGAATTGTTTTTTGTGTGATTTATCAAAGTTATAAATGCTTAATATATTGATATAATAAGATCCATTTAGCACATGAAATTAGCAGATGCCTACTACGTCTGTGTTTGATCCCGTTGGTGAAGTTAGAACTTTAAGCAATTGTCAGCATCTAGATACATTATTAACCTCAGCCTTTAATGAAAGTTTTGGTCCAAAATGGATACTGTGATGGAAGTAATTTAATCTTAAGAGGTTTTATACTGGCTACTGCTACATAATACATAATCTGATGCTTACAGAGGAGTATTTCAGAAATTATAAACCTCATGCCATCGTGTTCAAGGCATTTTAGCATTCACCAGTAAATATGCACTGTTTAAGATTGTGAAATAATAAAACTAAACAAGTGATTTCAACTCATTAGTACTATCATCAGTTTGTATTAGAATTGCATTATTATTTTAATTACCAATATTTTAATTTGTGCTGTTCTGAATACATTGTTCTGTATCATAATGGGTCGGTATATTTGATAGTACTATGATAAGACTCCACTGTAATAACTGTTAAGGTGATAGGACTCCACTGTAGTAACTGTTAAGCTGATAAGACTCTGCTGTAGTAACTGTTAAGCTGATAGGACCCGGCTGTATTAGCTGTTAAGCTGATAAGACTCCACTGTAGTAATTGTTAAGCTGATAGGACTCTGCTGTAGTAACTGTTAAGCTGATAGGACTCCACTGTAGTAACTGTTAAGCTGATACGACTCCACTGTAGTAACTGTTAAGCTGATAAGACTCCACTGTAGTAACTGTTAAGCTGATAGGACTCCACTGTAGTAACTGTTAAGCTGATAGGACTCAGCTGTAGTAACTGTTAAGCTGATATGACTCTACTGTAGTAACTGTTAAGCTGATAGGACTCCACTGTAGTAACTGTTAAGCTGATAAGACTGCTGTAGTAACTGTTAACGACTCCACTGTAGTAACTGTTAAGCTGATAAGACTCTGCTGTAGTAACTGTTAAGTGGAGGTGTTTGTGTGATAAATTCTAATCTCAGGATGATGACAGTATTAAATAAATTGAGTATTATAGATAGATATGAAACAGTGTTAGTAACATATCATGGATGGTGGCAGTCATAACATAGCCATAACATACTATGGCTTGATGTCATGATATGGTGACATTGTGATTTAACCTCCACTTACTTGGTATTTTTGAACCCCACCCCCAAAAAAATCACATTGATGGGGTATATACATGTATTCAATCTTGGGTCATTATAATAGTTGCTTGGATATTTCAGAGTTCCATAGAATATTTTGAACGTACTGGTTTGGGAGAAATACCACAGGTGTTGGTTAATGGTGTACCCATGAAGAAACAGGATTATGAGGAGTTTGAGGAGTCAGTCGTGTCAGCGATCCTGAGACAGACACCAACTCTACAGACAGCTGTGTATAATGTAAGTCATGTTGATCATGTTATGTGACTGTTACTTTTAGGGTTTGTTTTATTTCACAACTAGATCTGTGGTGGGATGAAACGTAGATAGTATAGTAGAGGGAGAGAGAGTGAGTGTGTGTGTGTGTGTGTGTGTGTCAGTTATGTAATAAAGAAAATAAGATTTTATATTCCCACTCAATCAGTATTCATCGGAATATTTAAGTGCCTTTATCGAGGGAATTTCTATAAGAATTATGACATATAATTGTAAGGCAATAACTGAGTAAGTGTTTTTTTTTTCTTTCTAAACATACGTAAATATGATGTCAAGATGAAATCAGCACGTATATGTATACAAATTATAAATCAATATATTGTGGATTCCATCCTGTGTTATCCATTTATGAGTGAAGTCACATGTCAGAAATTGTACTCTGTCCTTCTAGAACTGGCTAACGGAAAAGATGGATATCTTGGAGTTTGTTATGACGAGGAGTAACGTCATGCCTCGACTAAACTCCCGTATATTGTCACCAGAAAATCAGCACGTAGACTTCACGGCTGACACGCGTAAGTAATATTGTTCATCTTGATTTCCCCCAGTTATCTCTGCATCGCTAATGGGTATATGTTTTAAGACAATACGATATGCTGTATTAATAATACGTATGAAAGTTTTACATTAACATACACAGTCTAAATGATCATTTGGTGTAAGGTGTTTAACAAACATTAGAATATTTCTATAATAGATCTTGGTATGAGAGTCATTAATGTGATGTTAATTAGTAGAAGATATATCTTGTCAGAATTAGCTTGTGATGTTCTGTCACGTGTACTTCATTAATTATCAAATACTTTTCATTTTGAAATTTATTATTCTAAGCAAGGACAAGGGGGTGTAATAATCCTGCCAGATATGCTAGCTTAGAACTGTTGTTGTCATTATTACTATTATTATTGTTGTTGTTATTATTATTACTACAACATGTGATGAGATTTTGTTTCTTCAAAAGCCATCTCTGTAATTTTATGTCTTCGACATAAATCCAATGTTGGTCCAGGATTTAGAATTAGTCCACCTTATCTTTTGACATGTCACTGGAGGAGACTAATAAGTGACAACTTTAAATGACCTTTATGCACCAATGTCTCAATAAGCACCACTCACTCACTCACTCACTCACTCACTCACTCACTCACTCACTCACTCACTCACTCACTCACTCACTCACTCTCACTCACTCACTCACTCACTCACTCACTCACTCACTCACTCACCACTCACCACTCACTCACTCACTCACTCACTCACTTGTACTTAACCAAATCTATTATTTCTTTTAGCACCAAGTTTGTATCAGAACAAGGAAGCTTTTACATCATTGTTACCTGAACAGATGGCCTCCGTCTTATTTGGAAACATGAAGTACCTGACAAAGAGTGGTACGAATTTGTTGTATTAGTATGGTATCGATATTTGTGATGTTTGTAACTATAAGCCATTCTAATAAAAGCCACCCTGATTTTTCGACATGAATCTGTTTCATGATGAATGCCACTAAATTTATATATTGCGCAATAACACTTTTAAGATTTAGTTACTTATTAATACCAAACAGTAAACTATTTTGTAAAAAGTAACACTATTAGAAATGAAACAAGTTGTTGTAATAGTAGTTGTAGGAATTAGTACAGTGGAAATGTGTTAGGAGCAACAGTAGTAGTAGTAGTAGTAGTTATAGTAATAGTGGTTGTTTGAAACGTGGTATAATACATGAAGCTTTATGAAACAGATTATACTTTATTACATGTTTTATATCATTTACACATCTCGGTTTTTAAGATTTTATTAACCAGATATAATTTTTTCAGATGAGGATCATGTTGTACATTCTGTTACTAATTGGGTTGTGGGGGACTTCAATACCCCTAAAGGTCGCCGTTTATTACATGCAGCAATAAAACACTTGGTAAGATCACAAGTATTACTCTAATGAGTATAAACTCACATTCTATTTGTATATTTATTGTTAATATTATAAAGCATCTGATATTATTTGTATCTGACAAGCAAGTGATAAGTTAATATAATGTAATGTTATATACATTAAAGATTCCCCCAAACTATTCTCTGCTCTACTGAATTTACGCCTTAAAGTTCACAGAACTTTGATTACACATTAAGGTCTTATAATAATAATAATAATAATAATTGTGCAAATAATAATAATAATAAATGAAATAATTTATTTCACTGATATGACATGCCTTTTTAGATATGCTCAATTTGCAGCTGAATACAATTGTAACTGGTTCCCATTTCATTTCGATAGCACCATGGCCAGGACTCTAGGATAGGAGTGATTCACAATCCGAGCCAACTGCCAGAATCCGAGAACAAAGATGATTTTTTCATACCTCATGCCATACAGTGTGCCCTGGAGACACTTAGTGTGACGATGGCAAAAAGCTTCATCATCAAGTTACTGAAAGAGGAGAACATTTTGGCATTGAAGAATGGGGAGAAGACGCTGGAGGATCTCGCTGTATATGTAAGTCACTATGCTGGTACATGGGTTGTCATAGTTTGCTGCTGCTGATGCTGGTGATGAAAAATGTGATAAGAATGTGACCACTGAATTGTTGGTCGATGATAATGCTAAGAATTTCTGTTGCTTTTGTTATTCTTTAACAATGTCAGTGTGTCTGTGTGTGTGTGTGTGTGTGTGTGTGAGAGAGACAGACAAAAGGCCATGTAATGTTATTTACTGTCAGTTTTGTGATTGATTGATTACAAGTTTGAATGAGAGATTCGTACTAAACTATGGTCTTAATTATAGTCACAACTGGGTATCTGAAGTCTTAATTTATGGACAGATATTACACCTATCCAGGCAGATCACCACCTGTTATCCGAAATGAAATAATTATTTCCAACAACTTCTTTACTAATATAAATGTATACTGAATAAGATCTTACTATAAGATTTACATGTTTCATTAAATATTAGGTATTTTAGCACATTTGAATGCATGACAAATATTATCAATTGATTGTATTTGTCTTCACAATTACATTATCAACTGACATGTTTTTGACATGTCCATCATGATGGAACTGTTTGCCGACCTACTAATTTCACTTGACTATATAGACTTATATACCTTTCACTGCGTATTTATATTCACAGGTATTAACATTCACAGTGATCAAGTGATCTAAAAAGTGCAAATATTATTATTACCAGATGAAAGATAATACATCAACGATATATCCAGCTGCAGTGCGATATTTAGATTTAGGCTTCTACACAGCTGTTATAACACAGTCAGCTATTGTTCATTATACTAACCTTGGATTATGTTCTAAGATTGTTTGTTCATTGTGTATTTATATCCATTTTACTCTTTCAGGGTATGGACTTTAATGCCTATGAGAACACACGACAGACATCGTCATTGACATATCAGTTTATACACAGATTATTTGTGGAGAAGGCACTCAAATTCCAGCCCGGCCAAAGAGGTGTTTTGTGTAATGGAAAGGTTAGTTGTTGAAAATGTTATTGTATTTAAATTCTTCTTCTTATTATTATTATTATACAATATTGTATGTAAAGACACCTGTTACGTCTGTATTATATTATTGTTAGGCACCTAAAGGCAATACTTCTACAGGTTACAGTAAATTCTTGTTAAGTTTAATGTTAACAGGCTTACACAAATACATGTGACTAACCATTAGATTGATATATTTGTTAGTATGGATGTTTATAGGACTCTAGTCATACGTACACAGATAGTGAGATAACAGGGCTTTCATTATGTAAATTTTGCGTATTGTAGTACTACAGAGAAGATCTGTTATTACTGACCGATATATATACAGGAAATCAACCTTCTGATACACTATTGTCCATGATAGATTTAGTTCCATTTTAAATGATTCTTTTATCAGCATGTCTGTAATAAGTAAACATCAAATAGTCAATGAATTCAGTGCCATTTCATGTCATTGCATATGGTCATTGAACAAGATGGGGGCTACAATTCTAGAATCGCACCTTCATTTAGCCCACACTGCTCAACTTACCAAGAGATATTAAAGGGACTGTCCACCCTCAGAAAATATTTTTTAAATATGTAGTGCTTACAACAGTAACCAAAAATTCCACAATAATAATCACAAAATATACCTGATATCATAGATATAGGGAAATAATCCAAATTACTGGAGGGCCGCCATTACAGCTGCACCAGAAGCCAGATTCGAAGGCGGGAAGGAGAAAACTGAAATGCTTTGATGTCACATCGGCGCTCTCTAGACTGACGCAGATTATAGTTTCTCTTGAGCATTAATATCTGAGCCATTTTGAATCATCTTCCTCTTGTCAGGTTCCTTCTGGTGGTTGTGTTATGTTCTTGAATAATTCTTTGCTCATACTTGTTTACATGCTTTTGTATGGGCTCTACAGACTTGGGGTCAAATGGATGCGTTGAAGTGAGTTAACATTCAGGAGCTTCCGGTCTCTATCTAGCTTCAAAATGGCAGCGCCCAGGGGCCATTAAAAGTCAATTAATCAGCACTTTGAACTGGATTATTTAATATGTGGGTGATCGTTTACACATTTTGACATTATTTATGATATTTGTGAATATAGCTGTATTAGTTCTCAAAATGTTTTCTATGGGTGGACTATCCCTTTAAAGATCTGTCAACTATTTCCGTTAAACAGACATCTATGTTGGACTTTTTTCAGTGAGATTTATTTAATTGGATTTTCTTGCATTTTTGGGGGAATTAAAATTATTTGTCAATTATATGAAATGTAAAATTTTTTACTTCTCTGTATTGGTAGTATGTGTCAGATTTGTTGATAAAAGTTAAATACTCCATGAGATTATAACAACAACTACAGTGACATTGTGGTTCCTATTGATGTGGTGTAATATTTTTGCTACACATACATTATTTTCATTTTAATATACTTTATACGATTTTAAAATATATTATGAAATATCTAATGTATAAATTTATCAGTATATTTAATGAAGAGAAAAATTCAGTGTTTTGACCATATATTAGTTTGATTTACTCACACTACTATTAATAAGCCTTGCATTCAAGTCCATATGTGATGATTCGACATTCCGACATTCACTTTAATGAGACATGCCTTTGTTACATCTTGTATAAGATTATTGTAACTCTCTGTTATATGGCATATCTGATTATAACATTAATCACTTACAGGGAATTCAGAATAGTGCAGCTCGCATAGTAACAAATACTAGGAAATATGATCATATCACCCTATTTCTTCAAAAACTACATTGGCTACCTATTAGACAGGTGTATCCATTTCAAGATTTTATTAATAACTTATAAATCTAAAAATGTTATGGCGCCAGAATACCTGTGTGAACTGGTGTCCAGTAGAAAGTCATCCTGAAAACTCAGGTCATCTGGTCAGATACTATTGCAGGTGCCAGTGTCTCAGCTCAAGTCATATGGTGATTGTGTGTTTAGTGTGGAAAAGGTTGTCGACAGATATTAGAAATGCATGGTCTCTTGAATTTTTTTAATCTGTTCTAAAACCACACCTGTTCAACGTTGCTTTCACAGATAAATAATAATTACCTGTATATTTATTGACATATTATTTGGGGTATTATTATATTACATATTATTTGTACAGTGCCTTTGAATGGCTCCTGCTAGTAAGGGTGCTTTATTAAATATACATTATTATTATAACAAACCTTGTTGGAATAATGGATTTTCTCTGCATTTGTGTGCCATGGAACAGACATTCATTCAGATAGCCAAAAGGGCAGATGTTGCTGGTGACTCAGTGATGTCATGTAATCTTGATGTTTCCTTGTCTGGACCAGTGCATTTTCATGCAATGCAGTCTCAGACATGCCTTCACATTGCATGAAACTGTGTATTTCCTCAGGTATTAGGCCCACTGAAGACCAATGAAGAGTTTATACAAGAAGACTTTGACTTGTTGGACAAATACACACATAGTACATCATCTGGTAAAGTGGCAGAGAAGGTTGAAGCATTTGGTCTTCTTGGTAACAAGTACGATATTCCTTAGTATTATTGTAAGGATGGTATCGCATTGTGTCTAAACTATATTGATTCATTTAATTATTGATTTCAAGGAAGAATCTTTCTTAGAATGTCACATACAATTGTAACCAATTGTATTGCAGTGATCTGTTCTCTCTCTCCCTCTGAACCTTTCTGTATTTCTTTTGATCTGTGTGTGTGTGTTTGTGTGTGCGATACTTGTATCCCATTCTTGTTAGTAGTATTTACATTGTGTTTTATTCGGTGAATCTCACAACATAACTAATCTCTGTTTTTCCTTTACAGGGCCAGTAATCTAATTATGAGATCTTTATCGTTATTGATGTCAGTCAGTCAGCGAGAAAGTCGTAAAGATATACCTTTTAAGAAGGATGAACATAGCGTCATCAAGGTGGCGCCACCAGACGACTTGGAGCCAGCTTACCAAATAGTAGCCATCATGGATCCTATTAGTCGAGCAGCACAAAAATATACACCTATACTGATGGTATATATGGTTTGAGTTGATATATATATTTTGGTTTTATGAGTGGGAAATATATTTTTCATTGAATCACATTGTTTTTCTTTTTTTCCACCTGTTTAAAACAAATAAAATTAGGTATTTAGTTGCAGCTAATCAGTCAGTTGCGATCTTTTTCTTGATTGAAGTGTTACTTACTGATGAATCATCCAGACATAACAACCCATTTATGTTTATGGTTTATCGATGGTTAGATTTATGGAAGCATAGTTTTGATCGCTTTATAAATATAGGTTTTTGTGGCTGTATAAGTTAATTTTCTGCACCATTGGTACACAAGTCATTTTAAGAAGTTTGGTATTATGTGAGGATTAACTTAGCTTATCACTGAAGTCTAGTCCCATTTTATTTTCAGTACGTTTTGATAGCAATGTAATATTTCATTTAATATTTATATTTACAAATATTGGAAGACATCAATTCAAAACCACTTACACCCTAATGATCTGTGATGTACTCACTGGTTGATTCAATCATAAATGTGTATCATGGAGAATGAAATGAATTACGTTGATAATTTCAACTGGAACAAGTATTGTTGTGGGAGAGATTGATGGTGGTCTTGGGACTTTACAGTTCTTTGAAAATTACCTGAATTTTCCATTTTGTAAAATGGTGCCTTTTTGTTTGTTCTAATTGTTGTTGTTGTTTTAATTTTATTATTATTGTTGTCGTTTCAGGTATTACAAGAAGTGGTCAATGTGGAAATAAAGATATTCTTTAACTGTAAAGAGAAGCTTTCTGAGATGCCATTAAACAGGTATTTGTTGTCAGTAGGTCGGTATTTCCATTGCTTGTTTCAGTTTCTCCTCCCAGATTTGATAGACTGTTCGGTTTGTAATGCAGACACATAATATAGAAATGTTTTCTTTATAGTTGATTTTCATGCTGAATTAGTTAATTATAATATGTTTCTTAAATGCATCTACCTTATGTGAATGTTTTTATGGTAAAAGGGTTATTTTGTTCTTTGTTTTTTATCCAGTTTTTATAGATTTGTTCTGGAGCCAGAGTTATCTTTTGCTGTAGATAGCAATCTTGCTACAGGTCCTGTGGCATATTTCCAGGTAATGAAACACGTTAAGAACGTGAATTTGTATATCCTAACTAAGGCTAGACCTAACGATTTATTGGTTTGATAGAAGTGGTGGCTATTATGACGACGACGATGATGATGATGATATAGTAAAGTTAAACCTTTCTGTGCTAGATGGAATGGCTCAGTTGCCAGATCTGGATAAACATTCACTGGGCGTGCTGTCCCGACTTCCAGGGAGGTCAACCACTGGCACTTCACCTCCCAGATCTATCCAGACACCGATACATACGTGTAGAAAAGAAATCCCACTTTTCCTAAACCAATATCAACCCGACATGCCTAACATTGTACCTGTAAACTCGGCAATTTTATCATGAACATTTTTAAACATCGACAAAAGTAATTTAGAAAAGCATGACAAGATAAATGATTCGGACCAGCCGTCATTCGCTGTGATGAGTCGTGATAAATGGCATTGGCAGACATACACGTGTGTGTGGGATCACGTCTGTTATCTTCGCTGCTCAATGTTGACCAGCAGGGAAAACTTACCAGTATAAATGCAAATGATGTCTGAATATATATTTTATTCTAAACTGCCTCTGACAGCCTCCAAGTGACATCTGGTTTGATAGATCAGCAACACTGAAAACGCCTTGTAATAATCCGCCAGTTACTCGCAATTATTAAAACTTGTTTGCGATTGACTCTTGTTTTTGGATCTAATAGAAAATGTATTTCCTTTTGTTTTAAGTGGATGTCATTGATGTTAATAACTGTAAATAAACTCAGTTGTCCGCCATCTCTGGGATCTCCCATATATACTTTTCATTATAAACACGGCCACAGGAATATTCTTAGCAAAACTTTGGTTTTCAGACTCATTTTTTTCCATATATGTGGAGCCAATCTGGTGAGAATAAAGGCAGATATCTGCCTATATATTCCGTACTAGATCTAAGTGGCCATAATACATCAACGATATATCCAGCTGCAGTGAGCTCCGGTGGCCTAGTGGTTTAGCACCCGGCACTTGGTGCCAACGGTCGCAGGTTCGAACCCCGTAAGAGGTCGAAACTTTTCCAGGGATTAATTTCTCGGCTCACTACATCGTGGGTGGCTGACCACGTTAAATGGCGCTGCCGTCTCCACTGAATTATTTAAAATAAAGGGGGACGTTAAAAACCCCCTGAGGACGTAAAACACTCTGGCAGTGACCACCCTCGGGGTATTTCGGCTCCATCTTTCCGTACTGCTCCCCTGTGAGTGGTGGGGGAGGAGGTTTCTCAACCACTCGAACATAGAGGCTGTGCTGATTAAGCGACAGCCTGGGGATTCTCCCCGAACAACAAAACCAGTGGCCATAAAAGATCAATCATCATCATCATCCATGCTAGATCTAAATCGTAAGATTTGTATGTTATTTTCAAAGTCTTTCGTTGGCTAATCTCACCGGATATTGCAAAAACAGTGCTGCACGAAGCGAACAGTTGGAAAAACTACCTAACTGGCAACTGGTCCATTGTTTGATTTAGGCCGTATTCGGGTTAATCCACATGGAAATAATTCAAAACAAGCGTGCAGCATGGAAGAAAAACCTTTGAGAATTTAATATTGTTCTTGTTAAGGGAACTGAACAATAACAACCCAGTATGTTTCATATTATTGTGCTATATTAATATTAACGTGGGATAAAATATTACAGCCTCACACCATTGAATATTAAGAAGAGATTTAATGATGTCAAATGAAATAGTGTTTCAATTGCTGCACGTGTTAAATATAAGTTTATATTGTATTTGCTGAAGATGTACATTTGTCTGAATCACGTAAAGGCTGAATTACCTGAAATAAATAGGGGTTCATTTGTAGTGTGTTCATTGTGTTTGTTTTAGAACATGCCAGAGACACCGTTGTTAACATTAGGTATGGACCCACCGGAGAGTTGGCTCGTTGAGGCTGTCAAAACACCATATGACTTGGATAACATATATCTGGAGGAGGTCGAGTCAGGTGTACCTGCTAACTTTGAGTTGGAGTATCTATTACTGGAAGGTACGTGTGAATCTTTGGTTTGTTTAGTGTTGAGGGGGAGGGGATGCTTTAATCTCAAATCCAATAATTGGTGTGTGTGTGTGTGTGTAATTGTGTGTGTGTTAGGATATGTTTATGATTGTGCTGCCACATTGTGTTGACATCTTGATGCTTTGTTAAGAGTGTGCTCATAATTAACTGTCAGAGCTGATGTTATACTATTGTTATTTTCAGGTCATTGTTTTGACTCAGTCAGTGGACAGCCACCGAGAGGGCTACAGTTTATACTTGGTACTAACACAACACAAGATGTGGTAGATACTATTGTCATGGCTAATCTGGTAGGTTGTTGTTGGAAGGCAGTTTGGCTTGATGTTAACTCAAACTAACACAAACAACACTGTATGTGAACACTTATACATGGGTGTATGCACACACACACACACACCACTTCTAATTTTATGTCCTTGTTTACAGGGATACTTCCAGCTGAAGGCCACCCCTGGTGTGTGGAATTTGAGACTCAGGCCAGGAAGGTCACGAGATATTTATGAAATCACAGGGTAGGTGTCAGGTATTGTTATAGAAAGGTATATAATCGCTAGTGTATTCTGGCCATTCTGTGGATGTAGACATTCCAGTGTTGCAGTGATTAGAAGACTGCGCTGCAAACCTCCAGTTTGTGGGTTCAAATCCAACCTGTCTTTGTCCAGTTTGTTTCCCTAGGTAGACTATCCTCGGCCATATGTCCCACATGTAACCAGTGCCAAGACTAATCAACTCAACTTGACTCATTCTGTGAATGTATATAATGTTATGCTATTTATATTTGATTATCAGTTACTTGATATATATTTTTTTTCCACATCCAAGTCTCTGCTCTGGTGTTGAATATTAGCTAGTTGTTGATTGATGACATGTCATAAAATAACAACAATCCTCCAAAATTACCAAAAATGGCTGAAAAGACTGAGGGCGGCACGACCCTGTATAGACTAGTATAGGCCACACATGGAAGAGCCCCATGCAGCCACCGGGCTCCCGTGTACAGACAAATACCATTTTATTTAAAATGATGTTATGTGATAGGAGGTGGGAAATACTCTTATTCAGGCCCGGAGTGTTAACTTATCAATTAAACTTATACCAACACAAACAAATACACACCAGTCCAACTCTTATTGTGGACCGGGGCAGGGTGTTGACGGCACAGGTGGTCTCTGGGTATGCACTTTTTCGCGAGTGGTTCAAAGCTGTAGGGCTTGATATCCCCATTTTGTCTGTCAAATGGTCAGGACGCTTGTTTACAAGCTGTGGTACTATGTGATGTTTGGCAAAGATGACGTCACACAATAACCCGTAGAGAGTGTAGTACACACTAGCAATGGCTCGTGTAAGTTCGGAAATTTAGGATTTTGGGATCAGTTATTTATTATGTTATGTTTACTTTGAAATGTGAAATTTCTTTTTCCATCACCTTTCAGTAGTTCATTAAAATCTAGCTGATCTATTGATGTAATGTGGACAGTATTATTTCAAAGTTTTCAACCATTGGCTCTTGTATAATCAAGAAATTTGAACTGAGCTCTGTTCAATGTATTAGGTGAATGTTTTAAAACAGAGAATGTGGGATTGACTTTTTTGTGAAGAACTCTCCACAGGGAACGTCGAGGATTTTCAATGATTTATGTAAGACAGCAGCCTGATGACTTCAGGGAAATATGTTGTGAATCCTTGCATCTTCTCTCTCAATGAGCTACATGTTTTACCAGACTAGATGACCATTTCCTGTTTATTGACCACTGTTTCGAATATACGAATGGAACATCTGAAATAAATGCTCGAATCGTTATGATAGAACCTTGTTGCCAAGTCGGACAACCGACAGTAGCTTTTATATTGCCCGTTATCATGACTAGGCTCCCAGTGGCAATTGGACATGTGTTAATGTTGAACCCTGCAGTGTTAACTTTACAATTTTATTAGAATTAACTATATGCACCTTGTCCCTTTGTAATAGACCCCCCCCCCCCAGTTTGTGGACATATACTTTGGGTACCTATTATCACTCCCTGGGAGTATACTACTTCAGGCTACCCATTGTGGACATATGACACATAGCAAGCTGCCTTCAATAAAGCACTTGTCTGTCAGGTTGGGTAGATAAGTTAACTAAAAAAAGATCAGTAAGCAATTAAAAGCTGTGTTAATGGGATGTTTACTTAAAAAGGCACCCCTCAACTATACATCTCAAATATAATAGACACCAATACTAAACAAACAACCTCATCATTCATACAAACAGTTTGTCGTTTAGACTTATGTATTTTTATATATAATTTTAAGTACCAAAACAAATCACCCGTAATTATCTGTATCAACTAGAATAGAGATAGTATTTGTAGAGTATGGTATGTTAGTCTATGATGAAGGTGTTAATGTGGTGTTTGCTTATGTGAAAAGTTTGTTCAATTATAGTAATCTGTAGGTTTGACTAGAATTGTATTTCCTATGGTAGTTATGGACAATCTATGGTAATTATTTAATGAACACGTTTTTCCAGTTTCTTACACATTTGTCAGTTTGAATATTGTTACACATGTTTGAGCTGATTGTAGAACTAAATTAATTGATTACAAGTGTTACAATATTTTTTAGTCCACAATTATGTTCTTACACAGATTATGGTATTATAATAAATTTATATCCTGTGGATAAAAGAGGTATGTTTTAGCTTAATATTAGTAGTAATATAGTAATATAGTAATATAAATCTGATGTCTCTCTCTATCTCTCTTTCTCTCTCTCTATATATATATATATATATTTATATTGTAGCCATGAACTAACAGATTCTCCATCAAGCTCACCTAATGTTATTGTTGTCATGGACAGCTTTAAGACGAAGGTCATTAAAATAAGGGTTAGTATTTTGTTAGTCTATACTGATGTACACAGACATGTGTGTATATAGTAATGGATTTGTTTCTGTCTATTCAATTTTTATGACGGTGGTGTGGCCATCTTACAAATTTCACGATTGGTAGATTAATGTTTACAAATTGTTGACTTCAGAAAGAACAAAAACTGTATTTTTTCTTTGCTATCTCACTGAAAGTTATTGTTATTATTCTATATTATTATCCTTGATGTTGTCTTGTTATTAATTGGTGCCATTGTTAGGTTCTGTTGCAGTAATCATTTATGGCCATGAGGATATCTTTTATTTTGTTGAATATTTTGTCACTTAGAGCACTCTAAATGGTTATTCATACTAAAGTTTAAGTGTTAATTATGCCTGGATGTCACTTCAAATATGGCTAAGTCTGCGGCCAAATATGTTTTTGGAAAATGTAGATTTTTAGAATAAATCTTCCATTTTTCAGGTTGGCAAAAAATCTGGAATGGAACTTCTAGACCTTCTGGAGGAGGATGAACCATCAAAGGGATTATGGGATTCAATATCTAGGTCGGTTTGTATGATTCATCTACTGATTAACATAATGAGGGTGAAAATATGGATCCTGATCTGAAATGCCAAACTTTTCATTGTCATATTTCCATTCTAAGAATGTGTGAGCATATATGTATTTCTCATTGTTTAACAATGAAGAGCAAATTTTAACAATCTGCACACACACACACACACACACATACTGAAATATATATATATATATACATATTTGTCTCCATAACAAATTACCTCAAGACCACAAAGTTTGTCCTCTTGCTAGCCTTAATTTGTTATTAGGATAATCTGAGATGATTGATCCAGTAATGGCTGGTGTGTGTGTGTGTGTGTGGGTGAGTAGCCAAACATGTACATGGACACTAATGTTAGTGTGTGTGATCTGGTTGTTGTTATAACCCATCATAATAAACCATTCTTTTATTCCTATTTCAGTAAGTTTACCGGAGGTACATCAGGTGATGGTGTCATGGTTGATGATATTATCAACATCTTCTCTGTTGCTTCAGGACATCTGTATGAGAGACTGCTCAGGTATGACAATATATAGGAGATAGTCTGGAGCAAGTGTATTAAATCTTATATTGACAGTTCTATGATGTCATCATCTAATAATCCTTGGTAATACCTGAATAATATCTGTCATATTTAGCATCATGACTTGCAGTGTCATAAGAACTGATAGATACGTTGGTACAGTTGTGATGTTTTATTAAATGTATAGTTATTAACATTTCCTTTGGTGTTGTATTATTATTATTATATTGGCTTATAGTATTTTGTCCGTAATTAATTTCCAAGCCTTCACCTTGTTATGTGGGAGTTTGTTTTTAACAAATCCATGATGAACTTTTCACCGAGGTGAAAGTTCACGGAATTCTTTTAAAAAGGGGTGTAACATCGGTCTTATTCTGCTAATATACAGACAGAGTTGTTATTTTTCTAATAATTATTTTACAGTGCAATCATCATGTTTGAGTGTGTGTGTGTGTGTGTGCATGTGTGCGCACATCTACACATGTGTCTGTGAAATGACCTCTTGTATTAGTACAATCATGTTTATGATCAATTCAAAGGAAATTTCCTCAACCTTGTGTATTACCATGGAAAAATCATCACAGAGAAAACATCATTTCACTCTGATACACACAATGCTCCCGTTTATATTAAAAATGGAGGGAAAAATTAACAACCAGCCGTTGTCCATTTAAAATCCAACACAGTTCAATTTGGGGCTCATCTTTTGATCGATTAATTGGCTTAGGAAATTAACAGTCTCACTCTGGCCTTACAATGTTTTGTGTTTTTTGGACCAAAATACATTATTACAAAAGTTTCGAAAGTATCTTCAAAAAATAGCTGGCCAAAATGTCTGCCTACCACATAAATCTGCGAATAAATCTGTTTTGTGTATGAGTCAACAGAATCTGATTTTATCATTTCAGAATTATGATGGTTAGTGTAATGAAGCATACCAAGTCAAAAGTAAAGTTTTGGTTCCTTAAGAACTATCTTTCACCGACATTCAAGGTAAGTTTATTTATTATTTTTAATTCCTCATGTTCATTTGTGGTTTTCCATTTTAACATATTTTTGGTCAAATGATGATGCAGCTCCATAAATATATTGATGATTTTAATGATGTGAAGTTCTTTAGTTTGGTGACAGAATTGTGAAATGTTTGAAACGTTTACAGTTTTCAAGTAGTTTTGTAAGAAGATAACAGGCTCAGTGGTAAGGGGCTAGACAAGAATTTGAGAGTCTCTGGATCCAATTCTGCTGATCCTTCATGTTTTCACTGGCTGTAACGGCCATATGTGACTACCCGGAGAAGATGTATTGACAAATAACATCAGGACATCGCTGTAAATTATTTTGCTATATTTTTGGGACTGTTGACTTCTCCTGTATAAAAGTTGAAACGTTCATATTATAGCCTTTTGGGTATATTTTTCTACATGTAGGTCACTCTTGAATATAAGTCACGCTTTGCTGTGTTTTTATGAGATGATCCAAATTTAATTTAACAATTTCCATTATGGGTTCTCCGGTTGTTGCTTAATTTGACTGCCTACGACTGGTTTGATTATGATAACTGCAGTGGTATAACGTAACAAACTGCCAATTTGTAAACTTTTCTTCATCTCTATTTTAAGTATATTTGTATTTATAGTTATTATAATTGTCTCTTAATAAATTTGGTCCATGGCATAGATAAAAACAAGTAAAATTTTTTTACAGTTCACCAATATCCTTAATGCCACAGATGGTATTTGTCAGCTATTTTTAAGTGACTAATCATGTGACTAAATTTAAATATTTTTTATTGTATATTGTATTAGTCTTCACAGTTATGAAATACCACGTTCAATCAAAAAGTTTTCTTCTCCGGCTACTTCAAAATATGGCCATTTCTATACAATTTAAAGCAATCACATGACAAGTAGTTGTTACAAATCATAATACGTAATACTCTCCACTATTTTTTATCAGATCCATTCACTGTGAAATAGTATGACTTGATGTTGTTTTGTGACATAAAATGTTGAGGTTGACACTCTATATACACTCTAGATATGATTTTTAAACTTTTAAAACTAAATATATTGTTTGTGTTTAGGAATTCATCCCACACATGGCTAAGGAGTATAACTTCGAGTATGAGCTCGTTCAATACAAATGGCCGAGATGGCTTCATCAGCAGACGGAGAAACAGAGGATTATATGGGGGTGAGTTCTGCTCTATCCTGGGAAATGGTGGAGTCAAGTACACGTGTACTTAGAGATCACAGGATGTTATTGTTCTGTTTTATGGTCTGATAGTTTTAGTATAGATAATGTGTTTGTATATACTGCTATAATATAACTAGTCATCAAACAAGATTAACAACACACTCATTCACCTCTCATTCAGAGTCTATTGACAGGGTATTGAATAATAATTTATAATTGTTCCGTCAGAACTACAGCTGTATTCCAAATATATAAGCTGTCTTTTATTCCAGTACAATGATTTTGGACTGATAGGTTTCAATTCTGACTAACAGTATATTGTTACGTTAAGTGCCAAGTGCCATTGTAATTTGAAAACATCCTGCTCTCCAACAGTGGATCCTAAACGGTGTCTTGGCTAGGAATTTGAGAGTTCCTGTCCTTATTCATTGTAGCTGATAATTGCAAACAGAGCATAATAAATGGGGAGTGTGGAGCTCTAGCCACACTGCTCCAAGTAGTCGGAAGATGTTTAGTATTCTTTGGCATATTCTAGGCCATTTGCAAGAATTGATTTTTTTATCACTGGAAATCATTTAGATATTTCTAGGATAGGCTAACTCATCAATTTGGTGAAACTGATTAGGATTTATAATGGGCAGAGGGGTGGCTGTTAGGATATTGATCCTAAGACACACACACACACACACACTCACTCACTCACTGTGTTGAGCCGTGATAGCACAGCTAGTTAGAGCATAGAACTCGTAGCCGAAGAGTCACAGGTTCGAGGCTCCGGGAGCTACAATGCTGTCATGTGGTGACTGGTTCACTCATCCATAAAATGAGAACCTGAAAGGTTGTGATGGTCATATATTTGAGTAATGCTTTGCGCCTTTAATGGCAGCATGCGTTGTATGCTCCCTTTGGAGTTGAGATGTGTGCTGGGTGAAAACAGGTCTGAATCAGGGATAATAATACTGTACAGCATCTAAGAACAGGGTTACCTGGTTCTGGCGCTATATAAACATGCATTATATATATATATATATATATTATATATTATATATATATATATATATACTTAGGGATCATGTGCCTGATTGGTCTGATATGAGGGTGTTGTCTAAGGGATGGTGAACTAGTTTCTACCAGATTTATAATATTAATACCAAGTTCGTCATTTTGTGATGAAATAGATAATTAGCTCCAATCTGACTTTGGTGAATACATAACTGTATATAAGTGATCAATAACTGATGTCATCTGATGATTATATTCTTCATTTAAAGTTTGTATCACAATTTGTAGACCAACTGGTGTTATTGTTGATGGTTGAAATTAAAAATTTACTGATTTGTATAATCGAATTGTGACTGATATCACTTAAATATTATGCAAATTTGGCTTCAGCTACAAGATCCTTTTCCTTGATGTATTGTTCCCACTGAGCGTCAACAAAATTATATTCGTAGATGCTGACCAGGTAAGTGATCACGTTGTGGTATAATGTTGTTTGTTTTTGAGAAAAGTATTTTAATAATGTTAGTAAAACATCGTGGCTTATCTGCAACACAAAGTGGACAGCTGGTAATGTCCCTCGTTCTTCAGATCTTTGATCTTATATTGAATTTCCAATGGTTGTTCACATACTTACTGGTTATCTCAGCTGTAAGTGACTACCTTTGTCTTTCTGGATGACATGGATCATTGGACGTTAGGCAGAGACATAAAGATGGTAATAAGAAATGGTATACTTCCTATGGAGTTGATGTTGTAGCTGGACTATACATGTCTATGTGGAGATGGAAAGTGTCCAGTTAACAAAACTGTTGTGCTCATGGCAGACATGGGGTCAAAAGACACTGAATGGCCTAAATTGTGCCGATGTGTCGTTAAACAACATTAATCCCATCCATTTGGGGTCAATTCAATTCCGGAATTGGAATTGATTATTTAAAAAAAAGTGGAATTTGAATTGATAAATTTGGAATTGGAATTTCCTACAAAAAAATAAATCCAAATTAATTTACCATTTAATTTTTTAATTCAGAAATATTTCTTCCATGACAATCCTACTTGGAATATAAACTACTCAGAGTAGGTATTCCATGTAGGTACTCAGAGTAGGTACTCATGGTAAAAAGGATTAGGTGTAAAAAACGGAATTGGGATTGAGACACTTGATTTGGAATTGATCAAATGGAACTGACCCCATATCTACCCCATGGTGATGCTGGCCTTGGGCTTATAACTATTTACTATCAACATTCTTGTGTTTATAATATTGTTATTTACTGCAATGCCATTACAGTTTAACACTAATGTTTATCCAATTTAGGTTTGTAGCATGCGGTAACTAGAATATAATTCTAGATTATTAGAATTAGAATTTAGTTCATGACTGTATTTTGCTTAAGAGAAAACAGAATTCGAGGAACTTCTCTGTCAGCAGCCAATAATTCTTCTCCAAATTAAAGTGATAGGTGTTGACATTTTGTGAGATTTATGTTGGATTGTTAGTATCTAAGGTTGCCCTGTAGGGAAAACTATTTACAACTTGTTATAATGTTTTATTAGTTTTTAGTGGAGCATTAGCAAAAGGTTATCTTTGTATTTTCTCATTTCAGTTAAGGTCACTTAAATAAGACATATATGCTATACTTCAATATCTTGTTGTTAGGAATGTTTTTGACCGTGTTCCACTTCTGTTTCCTGTTTTCAGATTGTACGAACCGATTTGAAAGAGTTAATGGAATTTGACCTCGAGGGTGCTCCCTATGGTTACACACCATTTTGTGACAGTCGCAAAGAAATGGATGGCTATCGTTTCTGGAAATCTGGATACTGGGCAAGTCACCTGGCTGGACGAAAATATCACATCAGGTAATGACAGTAGAAATGTTAATCTGTATTAATAATTGTAGATATATCATCTGCAAAATATTTTTTTTTTACCTATTTCCTTAGAAAATATTACAATTTCAGAGTTCAGTTGAGCAAGAATCTCCAGTTAACTCATTAGTAAAGTATTTGTTTATTCTTTGGGTTGTCCTAGAGGGTCACATGACAATCAAATTGCCAAATTGGTGTCCTGCCATTAACAAGATATCACTGAAAATAAGTTCACCAAGCAATCTTGTGGAGGCAATAACATGCTAACTGGTGTTATGACTTTAGTCACAGTTTGTTTGTTTGTGTGGGGTGTGTTTTGTGTGTGTGTGTGAACACACCCACTTGTTAATTGCTGGTCATGAGCACTGTCTGTAAAATATTCCTGAGTTTATAAACATCCATTGTGTCACTGTTTTTCAAGTTTGTTTTTTGTAGGAACTTGAATATTTATTTTTAGTCCTCATATCAGCACTGTTAATATCTTTTTACACAATTTTAATCAGTTCATATTAAGGTCAGATTTATCTAAATTCCATAACTACTAGGAGAATAGGATACTCTTTTTACAGATGAATATGTTTGTCTTGTGTGTAATATAGATCATGGATTCAATAATGTTTCTACCGTATATACTCGCGTATAAGTCGCACCGGCAGATAAGTGGAGGTAAGTTTTTGACCCTCTAATTCTTTCCTGAGACATATGCTCACCATATAAGTTATTGGCAAGTATTGGCTTAAAATCCCTCAAAATCCGAATCATTGTCATCATTCTCGAAAAAGTTTACCCAGTCATTCAAACTCATGGTGTCAGCAAGTGCATAGTGAATATCAATTTCTTCGCTGGCAGCAACACACACTCAGATGACTAACACACACACACACACACACACACACATGGATTTCGCTTTGATGTTATAACTAATATAAATAACTTGTCACACCAAACACACTTGATGGTAGACGCCCTTCATGGCAAGCCTTATTAATTAATTGTTTCAAGTGGAGAGTAAGGTTTGCAATGTGAAGTGATTTTTATATTATCGCTAATCATCTGGAGGTACCGGTAGTTAACAACCCGTGACTATCAAGTATTATATTACATACAGACTGGCATTTTTGTGAGATCCAAATAACAGTTTGGTGAAAATGAATTTTAATTTATTGACTAAGACTAGTAGTAGCAGAGATGTGGTGATTTTGATCCAACTATCGTTCACACAAACACACCTGATTGTAACTTCAATAAGGCAAGTGTTATTAATTCATTGTTTCACAGTACATCTGAAGGTATGGTAGTTAACAGCGCGTGACTATCAAGTATTATTACATAAAGACTGGCATGTTTGTGAGATCCAAATAACAGTTTGGTGAAAATTAATTGTTATTTATTGAATAATAATGGATTAGTAGGCAGTGATGTGACGATTTTATTCCAACTCTGGCTCTTATTTGGTTGAATCCTATAGTGTTGTGTGTCAAGGATGGTCGAAAACATCTTTCCTTCAGCTGGCAGGAAATATGACTGACGTATAAGTCGAGGTGCTTCTGAGAACTCCCTTTTCACTTCCCCCCAAAAAATTGACTTATACGCAAGTATATAGGGTAGTCATCCAATATATTAATATTTATCCGAAGTGATATTTGTTTATTTTCTTTCCTGCATGTTGATTTTGTTGTTTTACTCATTTTACAGTGCCCTTTATGTTGTTGATCTGAAGAAATTCCGTAAAATAGCAGCAGGTGATAGGCTTCGTGGACAGTATCAAGGGCTGAGTCAGGATCCGAACAGTTTATCTAATCTGGATCAGGTGTGTGTGTGTGTGTGTGTGTGTGTGTGTGTGAAGGTAAGCCATGGTGATATTCATCAGGGAAAGATTTGTAGGCGATTCTGCCATACATTGGACATCATTAAACAAAATAAAAAAATAATTATGTTGTTGACATTAACAAAAATTATGTACAATTAATCTTATTAACTAACTATTAATACATTTTTATTAAAAAAACGCTTGACTCCAAATGGAAAATATAGCATATATTTAAAAATGCATAAAAATTACCAGTATAAATTTGTAATTCCATTACCAGTTTGATTGTTGGTGGTTAAATGCTGATGTTGTACTAAGAATAAATGTATAGATATTAATTTAAAAAAAATTATTTGCCAGTTTCTTCTATATTTAGCATCATAATTACTGTTGTTTCTTTGTATTTACAGGACTTGCCCAATAACATGATTCATCAGGTGGCGATTAAATCCCTACCCCCGGAGTGGTTATATTGTGACACATGGTGTAGTAGTGACGAATTGGCTAAAGCCAAAACTATAGACTTGGTTAGTACGATCTCTATACATCACACCGTTTCTGTGATGGGTATCGTTAAAATTGTTCGGGACATAAATTCAGTTAAAAACTGTGCCAAGCTGTGAGTTGGTAATCACTGGATAATTAAATCTCATTTATATGCAAAATAAAATTTTAAATACCTTTTTACTACATTTTCATCTCGTTCAATTAACTGGATTTTGCTTCTTAGATGACTAGTCTTATATGTAAGCAATAACTGCCATCACAAGAATATATTTAGTTTTTCATGTTTTTTTTCTCCATTTGAGTGGCTAATTGAAACGCTTGAAAGTTAGTGTACAAGTTATATTTAGTACTGTGTCCTGTTATATGGTATTTGCCACTCATTTTCTGAGTTTATGGCACTGAAATTGCAGTTTTGTTACTATTTCCATTTTCAATCTGTTCACATTGTCATAATTATCATCATCATCATTATCATCATCATGGAGAAGAAAACCTCCATGTCATTGTAAATAGTAAACACAGCAGTTTGTATTTACAGTGTAATAATCCTCGTACGAAAGAGCCAAAATTAGATGCTGCTGCCCGTATTGTCCCGGAATGGACCGACTATGACCAGGAAATTAAGCTGATATGGGACAGAGTCTACGGCACACACACTCACTCAGATAGTTTGAAAAATATCTCCAACAAACAAGATCCAGGTAAGATTATATTGGGTTAAGTATGTGATTTGGGGTGGAGTTTATCATACACTCACTAACCCTTTCCACGGTTACAGGTGGATAAACATATGTCACACTGCCAGAACTCCTAATAAGCGTATTCACTGTAATTTGTACTATCCACTCATACGGAACAAGATGCCTTTACCAACTACATGTATGATATAAGGGACACCTCCATGGCATAACTGGTAGCGCGCGTTGGATCACAGATCACTACCACCTGAGTACGAACTTCAGTGTGAGCAAATCTGAAGGGTGTTTCATTTTGACCATTTGGCCTATCTTGTGCACAAAAATGGCAATAAAACATCAATCATCTGTCCAGTATAGAAGAACAACATTTTTATCAAAGTCCTTTATTTATTAAGCACCAGAAACATGGTACAAACTCCCAAAAATTATAAAACAATTGAGATTAAAAATAGCTTCAACATATCTCTAAATTATTTTTTTATAAACGCTAAATTACAATTTTTAAGTGAAGCACATTTATTATATAATATATTGCGCTACATTACACTAATTTAGTAAATGGATCAGCACGCATAGATAGCAGACATAGAGAGCTTTTGGACAACCACACCTCCTCATATAGTGTGACTTGCCACTCTCAAATATTATATTTCATTGGAGGTTACAGCTTATTGCTTGACGGTTAGCCTCGTCGTATACGCATAACGGTACCTGTTAGGAATATATAACTTGTAATATTATTGTGTATATCATCAAATAAATTTACTACTTATAATATCAGTAATGCATTCATTTTAATAAGAGTTTGTCACAAATGTGGGATGTTAAGATACGCGTTTCTGAATTAAAGGAGGCATCCTAGTAATGATATTAATGTTGATAGCATCTACGATTTGGCAAAACCTGAACACTATAAAAGACAATGTATGCAAATAATAATTAGGGGCACATTTAAGACATACAGAGTTTATATACTTCATTAATATCAATGTAATATTGGGCTGGTTTATGCACAGCATGTTTAAATATTTGGTTGAATAATGTGCAAATATAAAGTAATAATACATATTACTATTTATTATTATTATTATAGAATGTCAAGGATAACAAAGGAATCAATTTTTACCCGTACTCTTTAAATAATGGAGGAATGCCTGCAATTGTGGAGTAGTTAGAGCACTGCACCGCAAACTTCCAGATCGCGGGTTCAAATCTGCCCCAAACCTGTTGGGGTGGGGAGGGGATGTTTCCCTCAATCGTGTGTGCCAGGTGTAATTAGTGCCCTAGTTAAACAAACCAATCAGCCAGCTAATAATGTAGACGTATTTGTCTGAAGATTTAAGTTTTCTCGTTTATAACATTTCTGTTTTTATTTCAGATCAATCCAAAGATGAATTGTGATGTATGCCATTCAGTAGCCGATCGTTCCACATCAAACTTCATCGGCTTTCAGCCACCAGCTAGCTAAAATTAAAAACCTTTGTTGTGTGGCCAGCATCATATTCATCATTGTAGTCAGGTGACTGTTTTGGGGAGTGTTGATTCCACATGTTAGTGCGTCTTCCCCCGACTCTGATGGATAACAGGACTGTATGACTTAGTGCATTTATGTATTTTTCTGCACAAGCACGCCATTTGTATTTGGCTGTCTTGTGCTTAACACTATTTTCTGTGTACCCCAAAGAAGTGTGTAATGTTCATGAAATGGCATTTAGATGAGTTCCTTGATAATTTATTTCATGAGTCACGTTTCTGAATTTCGGTTATCATAAAATGGTCTGATCTGATATGTTTATCACCACTGATCAGTAAAATAATTACACAGTAACGTCTGTTTGGGAGACCAGTTTTGAAACCAAGTCTAACATTTCTAAATCCATGTGGTCTTCAAGACCGCTATTGCTCTCTATAGTAACTATTTGTGGAAATATAAAAGACCATTTAAAGCTGAATTGACTTCATATCTGTTTTGAGTAAGAACTAATTGTTAATCTTGCCAGTTCCTGTGTTGAGTTTGAAAAGTTAGTGTTATGTGAATTTCAAAGTTAATTGTATGTTTGATTTGTCTATATATATATATATATATATATATAAATGTTGTATGTGTGTTTATGCGTGTGTGCGTGCATGTGTGTGTCATTGACAATAATATTAGCTAGTGTCAATTATTTCATGCAATGAATGATGCCATTTCATCATTAGGAAATTGCTTAAAGGTTCTATATGATAATGTGAGTTTGTGTGTGTGCGTGTGTATGTGTGTGTGATGAACTCATTCAATACATTATTGCACACATAGTTTCATAACTATACAGCCAAGTGTGAGTACACACACACACACATGAATGGACAGATACATGTACACACTGTTTAATTGTAAACGTATCAGAGGCCTTCTGGTGTATCAGTGGCCTTCTGGTATCATGTGTATATCACTGTGACTGTACATTAAGATGCTGTGATAATTTTTCTAAATTATATCCCATACATCTCCCAACAATACGCTGATGTCTCCTAACTGCTGACTGATGAAGCAATTCATATTGTAATTTTCTGCTCCTGATAAGATGGGTTATGGACATGTATGCTAAACAAACATAATTATACAAGTGTGTGTGTGTGTGTGTGTGTGTGTGGTACTGAATGTTTCATAGTTGTATGGTTTATATATATATATATATATATATATATATAATACTTATATATAATATATATTCTATATTTAATATAGGTATTCAGCTAATTTATTAATGATTTAATCTGTGATGTCTTGATTGACACTTTATTTAACTGTAACCTGCATCCATTGTATTTCGATGCTGAATCGTTAGTACCTGTACCTGCAGGAGCCAATCCAGTTTGAAGTAGGGTATTTTTCAAGACATCGATTTTCTAGCAATTTTCAGTGGAAACCTGGGATATTGCCATGTATTTCAATAGGCAACTGCATTGAACGGTAGCCTCGTTATCAAAATTGTCTGTAATGCTTATGTCCCATGTTGTAACATAATTAATTTTAGTCCTGTTGGATCTCATGTGTTGTTGTTGTTATGTGACATTATGGTGAGAAGCCATTGCATCTTCTAATAATGAATGTGTGTTTAGGTTATATGATATTTTCTGTTTGAGATGTACCATTTGATATTGTGTATCAGGGATGTTGGACGGTAGCCGGTAGAAGACATATGTAGTGTTATGTCTGGAATATGGTGTTTTGTCTACTGTCTACATCGATAGTTACTTTGTCCAGAACCTAGAAGGCTAACGTTTCGTATCCTGTCTCTAAATTGTAACAACGCGTGTTGTGTCTGGAATGTAACCTGCCGTGTTATGTGTGCTATACGTGAGATGCCGTTTTTCACCCAGAGTGCATCACGTTCCATCGTATTTGGATTAGGGCATGCCATATGTTGTCTGGGGATGTGGCCTATTGTGTTAATCTTTGAGATTTGCCACGTTGTGTTGTCTTTGAGATGTACTGGGCCTGGTGTACTGTTGACTGGGATGTGACAGATTCAGGATTTGTGCGGCACATGACGGACTGTGTGTGCATTTATGTATGTATGCGTGCGTGTGCGCGCGCGCGCGCGTGCGCGTGCGTGATTGTGTGCGTGATGGGGATGTTGCAGATTGTGCTCAGTCCAGCTGGTGATGCTTAACCAACAACACAACTGATAGGTTTTTGGTGTTTTAGGATCCAGCAGATTGTGGTATGTTCAACAATTTCAACGAATATATGACCTGTATTTATCACATTCATCAAGCTCCATATTGTTGTTGAATATATCATGAGCACAGTCTGTGCAGTAAATGCCCATAACTTGAATGGATTACAAGTGTTTCGGGTGGGGTGTTTTTTGCAGCAGCAGTAATAATTCTATATATGAGGCAGTACTGTATGGTTAATGTATTTCATTACTATCAATACTTGGTGCCTATTGTTAACATATAATCATTACAGTTATGACATTTCCATATATCATTACTAGGTCGGCTGTCCATTACCGGCAAAGGTTATGGCTATCATTATCCGTATGCTCATTGCAGTGTGTTGCATTGTTCTTTCACCGAATAAACAGTACATGGAAATGGTCCGCATATGTCTGTGTTCTGTTGTCAAGTGTTCTGTTGTCAGATGTTCTCTTGTCAAGGGTTCTCTTGTCAAATGGAATACAAAGTGGCAGAAATGGTGAACCCAATAATGTGGGCTATAATGGTCTTTGTTTTTATAACATTCTGCTGGGAAATTCATTGGAGAGATTGTTGGATAGACAAAACCCCACTCAGACAAAACCCCCACTTCGATAAATGTCGACTCACTGATCTGAAATATTTTATTTAAAAGAAGTAGCCAGAATATTAATTTTGATAAAATAAATAATTTATATTATTAATGTGTTTATAATTATATTTATAAAGTACTTCAAGGGGATGGTTTGAATTAGAATTTTGGTTCTGTTAATTGGTAATTGGTAATGAAGTGGCCGAAATGGAAGCACAATTGGTCATAACATATAGCAAAAACGAGCAAATAGACTTCAAATAGAGCAAATAGACTTCACACTCTTAAAATCACCACCTAACAACATTAGTCATCAGAAAGAAAACATTTCGGCTAGACATTCTTATTTCACTTCTGAAACTGGTATTACTAAGTATCGGCCCCAATAATTACAATTAATTGTTCAATGAATATAAACAATTATTGATTCTAAAGTCTTATTTCAAAAACTAACATCTTAAACATCAGTAAACAACACTTGTATAGTACGAATTATTACAACTATTCTGTTTGAGACTCGCCAGATCCGGTCCATCTTACTTCCGCTAGTCCTAAGATATCCCAGTCATAGCAGTCTAGCTCGTGGTTCAGTTCCTTGATATTTATTGGGGCATAGGGTCCCGACATTCCACGCGCCTATTGCAATCTTCTAATGTAGGTTTATATTCTGTTGCGTGACAGTAGCTCTCTTCTCACCTCTGTCCTGACGCACGCCGACAGAAGGCGCGGTTGTTGTTGTTGACCCGGAATCCCGACCAATCGGGTATCTTGATGCTTCTCCGTGTTGTTATAATGGTGTATCAATAGGCTTGTGATCTTGGTGGCGCCTGTCTCCTCTCCAACGTGTGGTGTGCTAGTTGACTAAATGAGGTCCTCCGCCCTTCGGTGGGTATCGTTTTTCTTTCCATCAGGGTGGATTATCTGTTTAGTCGTCGATGTCCCGACCCTGTGACGGGTTGTACTGGCCTACATTATACCAGTAGCAGGATGACCTGACCTGATAAACTGAAGAGAGCGTTATACTTGAAAGATGGACAGAGCATTGACAAGAACTGTACAACTATCAGTCGCAACTGGGTACATCCATCCTCGACAACAGTCAGCCCAGACCCACAGACCATGATATTGATAGTCCCATCCTACACCGTGAAGTAGAGGACGCCATCCGCACACTGAAAGGAGGGAAACCCCCGAAAAGGACAGCATCCCAGCGGAACTCATAAAACATAGCGGCCCAGCAATGGTGAAGGTCCTAACTGTGCTATGCCAGAAGATATGGGAAGCAAAAGAATGGCCGAAGGAGTGGACACAATCACTCATCATCCCATTACCGAAGAAGGGAAACTTACGTTTATGCCAAAACTCCAGCACCATAAGCCTCATCAGCCACCCCAGCAAGGTAATGCTACGAATCATCCTTAACAGTCTCAAACCAAAGGTAGAGGAGATACTAGCAGAGGAACAGGGCGGCTTCAGGATGGATGATGAATGTTGTTTAACGACACATCGGCTTGGGGCGGCTTCAGGAGCGGGAGAAGCAGCACTGGACAGATCTTCAACATTATATCACTGGTAGAAAAGCACCTAGACCATCAAAGAGAGCTACACCACAACTTCATCGACTTCAAGAAGGCTTTCGATCGGATATGGCACGATGGCTTGTGGAAGGTCATGAGAGACTACAACATCGATGAACCACTGATCATGATCATAAAGCTTTTTATGAAGATGCGACCAGTGCTGTAATCCAGAACAACCACCTTGGAGAGTTCTTCAGAACAACGGTTGGATTCCGACAGGGATGTCTACTTTCCCTAACCCTGTTCAACGTCTTCCTGGAAAACATCATGCAAGAGGCATTGACCAACTACGACTCGTCAATCTCCATCAATGGCAGACCAATCTGCAATCTGAGATTCGTAGATGATATCGACCTCATGGCAGGCCGTACAGAGGAACACCAAGACTTCTCTATACGAGTTAAAAGAAGCAGCAGCGCCTATGGTATAGAGGTCAGCACTCAGAAGAGCAAAAGGAATACTGAATAGCACAACACGAGGGGCCAAAACAGCAATAGGAATGGGCGGGAATCTCCTGCAAGATGTAGACCACTTCAATTACCTTGGTCAATCCTCGACAAGGATGGCACATCCACACAGGAGATAAAAGCACGAATTGCCCAAGCAATAGCAGCTAGCCACAGCCACCCCACACATAATACTCCCCTTACTTAAAATAAGACCCATACATCCTCCAAAAACCAAACAACACACACCAATAAATCTTTTGTAAAAGTTCGGCACCGGTCCGTCCGGGTTCGGAACTTTACAAATCTATTTTCAGACATAAAAGCTATACGGAGAAAGACTCCACCATAGAGGATGTGCTAAACAAGCAACAGTCTAGGGATACTCCCCGAAATACAATCAAACAAATAACAACTATGTCGAGACTCCACCCATACTGCAAAGCAAGAATATCAGCTTACAAGTCAAGATCAGACTCTACGGATCTCTCTTCATCCCCATCTTCCTTTACGACTGCGTGAGTTGTACGACAAGTGCAGAGACCAAACGCGGGCATCCAAGCCTTCGAAATGAAGTGCCTCCGCAAAATACTTGGGATCTCCTACCCACAACGACGGACCAATGAATCGATTCGCCAAGTGGTGGGAGTCAACAGGTGGAAGACGGAAGACACGGTTGGCCACGGTAAAAAGAGACGGAAAATGAATTGGTTTGGTCATATTTACCGACACAACTCACTTGCCAAGATCATCTTACAGGACACCGTCGATGGAGGAAGAAAGAGGGGAAGACCGAGGAAATCATGGCTGGACAACATCAATGACTGGACTGGGATGAGTACAGACACCCTCCATCGGAATGGGGGAAGATGGAGCTACTTGGGCACACATCACTGTTGCCAGTTGTCATAGTGCCAGTACGATTAGTGGTCATGGGTCTTGATGATGATTGATGTTGTATATATTACCTCCCTCCATAACGGAAAACGGAATGCTTTATTTAATAAATAATATACTGACATTTGGGAAGACGTGAAGTATAATCTCAACACGTATGAATGTAATAAATCATAATAATAATAATGAAGGTCATTGACAGTTATTTTACGTGGCTTAGCTACCTCAAACGAAGGAGACGCATGCATGGTCTCTAATTTACTGCTTCACCACGGGAACAATTCTAAATAAATTTAGAATTTACAATATATGGCATATTCGGCGGAGAAAACCTTGCCAGTTGCCTGGTTGGATGAAAACCTTCCTCTGTTATATTGCCACGGCCGGGATTCTGACCTCCCGCACGGCATGACCATGAGTAAGATAGCCTTACACTCTTACCCACTAGGCCATAGAGAGAGAGAGAGGGGTGACAATTTAAAAACTGTTTCACATTATTAAAAAGCGATTTTAAATTCAGTATAAAGTCTACATATATCAAACAAAAATTTGCATACACTATTACTTGGATGTTATAGTGGGGTTTTTTTTCTTCTCTTTCAGTCTTTCCTGAAACGTCTATATATAGGCTGTGGTAACATTGTATGATTTGAATACCGATCTAGCTATAGACGTCTATATTTAGGCAGTGGTACCATTGTAGGATTTGAATACCGACCTGGCTAGACGTCTATATATAGGCCATTAATTGTAACATTGTAGGATTTGAATCCCGACCTAGCTAGATGTCTATAAATAGGCCATTAATTGTAAAATTGTAGGAATTGAATCCCGACCAAGCTATAGACGTCTATATATAGGGCGTGGTAACATTGAAGGATTTGAATGCCAACCTAGCTAGACGTCTATATATAGGCTGTGGTAACATTGTAGGATTTGAATACCGATCTAGCTATAGACGTCTATATTTAGGCAGTGGTAACATTGTAGGATTTGAATACCGACCTGGCTAGACGTCTACATATAGGCTATTAATTGTAACATTGTAGGATTTGAATCCCGACCTAGCTAGATGTCTATAAATAGGCCATTAATTGTAAAATTGTAGGAATTGAATCCCGACCAAGCTATAGACGTCTATATATAGGCCGTGGTAACATTATATGATTTGAATGCCAACCTAGCTAGAGGTCTATATATATAGGCCGTGGTAACATTATAGGATTTGAATGCCAACCTAGCTAGACGTCTATATATAGGCCGTGGTAACAATATAGGATTTGACGTCTATAAGTCGGGATAGAAATACAAATGACGACAAATACTAAATATATAGAACTATATATCAAATATATAATTCTTATCTTGTTATCTCTTCCCGGATGACGACATCACTGTGTATGATTAGCCAACTTATGGCTTCTATTAACTACGGAAGATGAATAACATTAACGTATATATATATATATATATATATATATATATATATATATATATATATATATATATATGGATTTTTTATCGTAATACGTTAATTTCCACTGATTTCACTAAAGGATGCTATAGTTATACGATATACCTGTGATATTCTCTGTCAATATTTTTTAGGAACTAGTGAGACATTATACATGTCCGGCATGAAAAGTCCCCATTCTTAATTAAGAACGCTGATGAATCATCCAGACATTGAATTTACAATTGCCTTAATTATCCCACACTGCTAAGCGCGCGCACGCACGCACGCGCACGCACGCACGAACGCACGCATGCACGCATGCATGATAGACATACATGCAGTTTCAATTGTAAACTTCAAACTGTATGTTATGATCGAGAAATTAAGGTACATATACACCTGAATTTAACGTGGATAACAATCCATATTATTCCATCACAGATGTGTGATCATGACCTCCATCGAGGCCAAACAAATAATTCACTCACTCACTCACTCACTCACTCACTCACTCACTCATTCAAGCTCTGCTTTTTGAAAGTCCTAATTTTCCAATTGATTTGATCAGTTAATGTCGTGTGTATATATATATATATATATATATATATATATATGTATATATCAACATCAGCTGGCTGTGTCCAATAGGCGACAACCACCCAAACTTCAACTCCGTATTCCAACGTGCGCTCTATTCCTGACACATTAAACATTGTTATTTCAAGAAACGACGATTGTCCGTATGGATTCCAAGATGTTTCGTAGATATCGCAAAATCTTTACTTTAGAACAAACAGTGAAGGATCTGGAGATGCATGATAAAAAAAACAGTTCTCGGACAGTTGTAGAGGCATTTGGTTTGAGGAAAGACCAAATACGGAAACTGGTCAAGTGACAGTGATAATAGTGACAATGAATAAACATCAACTGTGTCACAAGCACCTCCATCACTTGACAGAGCACAATAATGTTTGCTCTGCATACTGGCAATGGAACATTCGTGGATCGCGTCATGGACCTACAAGATATGAGTGTCACAATAAGGATGAATTCGTCACTAAAGCAAAGCAAGATAAATACATTTTTTATATAATTATATATATATATATACCTTTAATTTCTGATCACTTTACCAGATATAATTTTAGGGGTTCTATAGTTGTATATATTGTTCAACAGGAAGATACTATACACACATATATGTGTTTAGGTAAGAACACGTGGCGGTGGCAATTATCAGATGTAATGTGTAAAACGATTTTATATATATGCATTGCATAATGTATTCTATCGGCAACATGGAAAGCTGTGTTACTGATTCTGAAAAAAAATACTCGTGTCCTGAAGCTGCTACATTAATACCCAAACTTGATTAAATGATTGATTTCTTTCGTTTCATGATCTCTGACCATAAAACATTAAGGATATAGCACACGAAGTATGAGCACTTATTTCCAAGTGTGGTCCCCTTTAATAGATTATTCCAGATGAAGTCAAATTACTGGTTTTAGTCGATAAAGTTGTGAAAGACTTCCGGGCACTTAATTTGGCTTACATTTATATGTAGATTTCGTTTATAACCAACACAATAAGAATCATATTCTGTTCTTCATCCTCCTTTTTAACTCCAGTTTGTTCTTTCCAAAGGATGCAGCATCAGTGTCTCTGTATGTGTCGTTAATTGGAGCTGTGTGCAGTATCTTCAAAGCGGTTTTAATATGTGATAGACACACACGCGCGCGCACACACACGCGCGCGCACACATAAACTTAATTGAAGCCAAAACAGAGTGACACAGGAAAAACTCATCAGTCAAATTTCAATCAGTCAATCTGATGTGTATATATTGCAATCAAACCGAATTGTTTTATGTTTATTGTGTTTATATGATATAGCCAAAACGTTCACCCTGATTATGTACAGTGGCAAAAAACGTCCATGCCAAAACGTTCGTCTAACCCTAAACACATACAGGTACCAGGGTTCAAATATATTTTAATTATGTTCTGAAGAGTGTTTCATATTTCATTTATTCTTTTTATGTACGGTTATTTCTTGATCAATTTAATATATTATTTGTACACGATCGAGTGACCGTAAAAACAACAATATGTTCTCATGTCGCAAAGATTCTTAGGCAACACGATACAACAAGCACGGATCGGGATATTATAGAACATATTGATGTCGTAAACAATTTTGTATCTTCTGATCATCTCCAACTATTAATTTGCTTTTGAATTGTAAATGTTTTAGTGTTATGGAACTTAATAAATGTAATATTAATCCACGTATTGTTAAAACAGATATCTCATATACCAGGGATGCCTTTTTGCATTGTTTTCGTTTTTGAAAATTCAATGAGGATCGAGCTCGAGCTGATGCTTTAGCAAATAATTAAGCTTCTGTTAATTGATAATGCCAGTTTTTTAAAGGAAGTTAGCAAGATGAATCGTGCTGGAAGTAATGTACTGACGTCAACAATAAATGGTGTTACAGGTGAAAATAATATAACTAAGGTGTGATATGACCATTATTACAAGTTGTTGAACTCAAATGGAGATACTTCTGATCAGTTAACCCTATATGTCGAATCTATCGTGAACGATATTGTACACTCAGAATCAGTATTCCCTCAGTTCTCTGCATTGGATGTGGAGCATGCAATTGATACACTTAAAATGGCTCAAAGTGCAGGTACCAACTCGATGCAAGGTGAACACTTTAAGTATGCACACTCTAAGGTTACTGCATGGTTTGTTATCAATGCTGTTTAATGATATGTTTCTACACAACTATATATATTTACATTGCAATTAAGTTTATGGAGACCAGTATTGTTCCTATTATAAAGAATAAAAAAGTCTTATTACAGACAAAGACAATTACAAGTCTATTGCTATTACTAGTGTTGTTTCCGAGATCTTGGAACTCTTATTGTTGGATAGACTATAGTTTCAGTTGGAAACTTCTAGTAATCAGTTTGGATTTAAACGTAAACATGGCGCTGACATATGTACGTGTGCGCACACTATCAAACAAATAACAAAATACTATAATCAACGCTCTATAGTCCAGTATATATTTGTTATCTTAATTGATGCTTCAAAATATTTAATCGTTACTTCTATCCGTCTTCTCATATTCTGGTATTGTCAACAAACATTTTGTGTACGTTTAATTTGGGTAAATAATTCTCCAAATTCTTTACTGTGTCTAATGGTGTAAGATAGGGTGGAATTATGTCACCTGTATTGTTTAATAATATATATATATATATATGGACGAACTCAGTAATTATAACTTTAACCAGATCTAGGTATGTACATTGTAGTATGAATGGCATGATCATAAAATGTAATCATTTAATGTACGCGAATGATACATGTATCATGGCTCCCTCACCTTCAGCTCTCCAGGAACTGCTGGATCAGATTTGATTTTTGATTTATTGATTTATTTTCTTTCGTTCACAAAACATTGATCGCTAGCACACAAACATGCGAGCACTCATTTCCAGTGTGGTCCCTTTTCTGTATTGTTTTAATGATGATTGATGATGATTGATGTTTTACGGCCACTTGTGTGCACAAGGTAGGCTAAATGGGCCGAGCGACTTCCAAATGTAATGAGACGAAGTGAAAGACGAAACAACCTTCAGATATGCCCACGCCGGGATTCGAACACGAGTGGTAGTGATCTGTAGTCCAGCACGCTACCGCTAGACCATGGAGGCGCCCACGTATTGTTTTAATGAGAAAAAGACAAGTGTATATGTGTTTCAAACTTAATTCAATGAAAGGTTTATTTGTACTTACTCTTAATTTGCCTTAATGATGTACATATTTAGATCATTCCTTTGCAATGGCTATAGCTGTCAATTGTGGTCAACCTATAAACAATATTCGTATAAGCGTGTTGTAGTGGCCTAATAATATATACAAGAAATGATTTGGTATTCTAAGGGGGGGGGAGGGTATGTCTGCAATTTATAGCAATAATAATATTGGTTGATTTTGGGTGTTTAAAGTTTTAAAACACGTTTGGACTTTAGGTGCAATATTAGCAATTTGGTAGTACAATGTATTGTTTCTAGTTTTACTATCATTCTAGTTCTTGTACATTGCAATTTCTAATTTTTTATGTGTATTATCAACGACACTGTATCTTATATATATATATATATATATATATATATATATGGAATTTTATATTCTGAAATAAATTGATTGAATTGAATAATTCTACGAGAGAGTAAATAAATTTATCATATGAATAGATTCGCGCATGCGCAGATGGCAACGTAAACATGTCCGACACGTTGCAGTCGAAGATGCAAACTTCGAAGTTGTTACGAGAAAAACTGACGCTTTGGGATGCTAAGAATGACCCGAAAGCCCAACTCAGTGATAAACAAAAGGACAGTTTTATGGAACTGACAACGCATTCGACAAATCGTCCCTTACCCATTGAGGTAATTACAAACCGGTCTCGTTTACCTTTTCGAAAGAAGTTTAAGCTACGAGTTTTCGTTCGGTTTGTTTTTGTTATGATGGCTGCTTCCGTAATACCAGTCGTGCAGTAACAATGTCTGTTTGTTAAATCCATAATACGATCTTTGTTTATCTGCATGCACCATTACACTACAACTGTCAACCATTTGGCAAATCATGTTTTAATACTAACCCAGTAACACTTATTGACTTGAACAGTATCAGAGTATGGAATCTCATTTATTATTTTTATAGACTAAATTTATGGTTTTAACTTGTGACTGGCAACTACTGATATGTCAGTATGAGCAATTAAATTAAACTTACATAAAAGTATACTTAGGTTTACTTAAGTAGATACTGGATGTAGGTTGTTAGTCCTGGCTGTGTGTTCAGATTCTCATCCAATTTTGACAGGGCATGACTGTGACGACACTTACTCTTGAGATCTACTTGTCCCGTAGGACAAGTGCTGCAAAATTTTACTTGTCCCATCTGAAATTTAGTTGTCCCAACAAACCTCCACAATATCACCGAATTACGCGAAGTTACAATTTATTAGCAGCGTTGAATAATGAATGGTGCTTCAGTTTACTTGTCCTGTCGGGCAAGTACCTGGCATAATCTACTTGTCCTGCATGCCAAACCACTTGTCCCGGACAAGCGTGAATGTCCTGCCCTGCTTGAGCAGAAATTTAGGGCTGTTCATGATAATTCGCTTTGTAACCTAATGTTAGAGCTGCCTCATAATTAAAAATCAGATCCTGATCCCTCCAGTGTTTAAAAGATTGTATACTAGGAGCCTCCACTATTTTAACAGGCAAGCTGATCTAGGAACATGTTATCCTTTCCCTAAAGTAGTTATCCTTTCCCTAACCCTGGGAGAGTTTTGACATTTGCCTTGGTCAGTTGGTGGTTAGACCAAATCTAACCTTTTAGCACAAAGTGCTCAACTGCTAGACTGACAGAGTTCATGCTTATAGTGATAGAAGCAGATATACATCAGACAGAATCACTAAGATAGAACTCACGGAATGGAGACAGGACCAGTTTGTACTATTCTTAACACAATTGAACAAATATGTTATTGTAACATGTATACCAGGGTTTTTCTGCTGCACAGCAGGCAGAAATGATAATTCCCAAAATGGGGCTATTGAACATGGTTCAGCCACTGGGTCAGCAATTGAAGTTCTAAATTTATAGTAAGATTGTGGGATGCTTCTTAAGGATTGCTGGTTGAAAATTTACAAGGGTTTCAAGAACAGAGAAATTGGCAGAAACAACTGATTTGAAAAATACAATCAAGTTTATTAAGCTTGGTAACTTTTAGCAAAGAAATGAAGGAAGCCAGTATAATCAGTCAATCACTAATTCATTGTGATTAGGTACACTACAATGTTGAATTCAATAGTCCAGGTCTGTATATCCTCTGAGCATTCTGTAACAGAGAACTAACTTGGCTGCCTTGTCCAAAGGTTGAAAACACTCACTCAACTGAAGCAGAAGAAGCACAAGCGGCATGCAGCTGTATCATAGTGTCCACTAACCCTTCTGGAAAATTATACCTCTGCAGTCCTTTCCACCATGTCAGACTCAGAGGTGTCATTTCAGTTGTTTTGAAGAAGAATGCAGGTGGAATGGTGCATCAAAAGCAATGACAGCCTCAACATATGATGGGTCCTTCTCTATTAGCCACTCTACATCTGACTCTTCTTGTTTTGTTGAGAGTCCACATCCTCTGTATCCATGATGCAACCATGTGGCATGGCTTGATGGCCTTTGTGAAATGATGCTGAATGCGATCTTTGTGAGGCTGGAGTAGCGACTCATCTTGCAAATAATGAAGATCTTTCACACATCGGTGAGACCTGTTGTGTCACTCTGTGCCTTGTCAATGGCCACTGCTACAGTTTTCAGCTGATCCAGGGTTTGATGGAAGAGATTGTAATCCATGACTTTAGGGTGGCATAGAAGTCAGCTTCATGATCCTGTATGATTTGAATGTAGTGAGGTCCACGTCAGCTTCATGATCTGAATATAGTGAGGCCTGTTTGTCAGGAATGATTCCATACAGATCAGTTGGCTTTTCCACTTTGTGTCCCCAGGTAATTGCGGAACAACCCATGAAATAAGTAAGTAATTGCCAATTTTTACTGAAATACATGGTCTACTGGATTATTACTGCCATGGCGGAAACCGACAAGTGGCAGACCCTGATGCATACACTAACTTGGACATTAGATATCACTTATAAATGAAACTTCTCTCAGTGGCTTCTTCTGTTTATCTGTTTTTGTCCAATCCAAAGTTTGGCATTAGGATAAGTTGTTTTTGAGACCAAATTTTCCCATTCTCTAACAATATAAATAATTATATGCAACTAATAATTAATGAAAAATATATCACATCTAGCCTTGGTCCTTTTTAACATTCCACTTGTACCACCATGTTTATCAGTAATACTATCCAGTTACGTAAAGGTCTCTACCTCGTCAATTTCATTTCCTTCCAGTTTGACTGGATTTATCTTGAGGTTTTTTTTGCATTTATGTATATTTAACCCCACTAGTGAAGAGATGGCTGCCAGTTCACTTGTCCTCTTCTGCATCTGTTGATGGCTGTGGAACAACAGTGCTAGGTCTTTGGCAAAGTCCAGGTCTTCAAGTTGTGTATTTAGTGTCCACTGGATTCCAGTTCTTCTCTCCTTTTATGCATATCTTCATAATCCAGTTGATGACCAGAAGGAAGAGGAATGGGGACAGCAAGCAACCTTGTTTAACTCCAGTCCTTCACTTTGAAGTGCTTCGTTAGTTCTCCACTATGTATTACTCTGCAGCCTGTACCTTTATAGCTGTTCTTAATCTTGTGCTGTAATTTGTGTAATATTCTATGTCATTCCTCTCCTCTGTGACTTATTTCCATAAGCCGATTATTTTCAGCTACCCTTAGATGATGTGCCAGTATTCAGAACACGTCACACATCTGTCAATCTTGGCCCAGGTGAGGAAGAGGAACTCGTCAAACAGTTGGAAGAGGAGAAGATCACTAACTCTCAACAGGTTTGTGATGTTATTTAGATGTCAATCATCCATCAACTGTGATGAATGTTATATTGATCTTGATCACAATAATCTTCCCTGGAATTTACAATATGAAGTTGTTGGGTACATCGGTACAGGCCTTGACAATAATGGTTGTCTGCCTGTCCGGGACAACCAAACTACGTAATCGGACAAGTAAAACCACATGCTTGGTTGTCCGCCATGTCAAGTCGTATTTTTGATTGTTCTTGAGTCTATGTCAATAACTGCAATTATTACAACGTGCGTCTACCAATAATTCAAAATTTCAGACAAGTGATTTTTTGTTCGGACAAGTAAAAATAAAGTGTGACTTGTCCGACATGACAAGTGGCAAAAAAAAGTTTATGTCAAGCCCTGCGGTAGTGTGGATAGTTAGAGAACGCGACAAAAAGTTATCTGGTAAATCTACTCGAAGTATTATTTGTTCCCCCCCCCAAAAAAAAAAAAAAACTATTTTGCATGTTGTAGTTTGTTTTTGATATTGCGTGAATATTCATTCAAGTTTACATGATCATTGTTGAATAAGTGTGGTATGTGTCAATAACTATATCTAATATAAATTAATTGAATGCTGTTTATTTTTGGTTGCTTGCGTTTGTCCGGAGTTGGTAGGATTAATCTGCCCCCTCCAGGTTAAACTCATTTTCAGCCAAATTCATCACTTATTGATAAGAGGTGGTGTGTATCAGGGTTGGGGCCAAGTACATTGGAAAATGAGTACATTGTTTTTTATGTGTTGTTATTTAAGTACTCAAGTACAAGTACATTTTTTTTGTCTCGGAAATCCCGGAATCAAGGGCTTTAAATGATGGAGAGTGGCAATAGATCATCTGTTTTTTTTTTATTCTATAGAAAATCAAACTCAATATGAAGACTATATCTTTACAGAAATTAAAAAAAATTATTAATAAAGTAGTTAATAAACATTATAAATGTATTTGTTGCTTTTATAACTGTAAGATTCGCATGCATCTGTGATATACACATAAAGGATGTTTACCTTGAGATGTTTCACAAAGTTGGATGTGTTTTTTTGTGTGTCCTGATGTGACTGACGGACAGTGCTTGCACTCAGTCTTTATTATACTTCCTTCAGTCGCCACTGGTACTGTATATACTCGTGTACAAGTAGATTTTTTGGGTAGGGAAAAGGAAGTTCCCAGAAGCACCTCAACTTATACACTTGTCATATTTCCTGCCAGCTTAAGGAAATATGTTTTCGGCCATTTTTTACACACAACACTATAGGATTCAACCCAGTAAGAGTCAGAGTTTGAATAAACTTGCCACATCGCTGCCTACTAATCCATTATTATTCAATAAATAACAACTACTTTTCACCAAATTGTTATTTAGATCTCAAAAACATGCCAGTCTTTATGTAATAATACTTGATAGTCACACGCTGTTAAATACTGGTACCTCCAAATGATTAGTGATAATATAGAAATCACTTCACATTGCAAACCTTACTCTCCACTTGAAACAATTAATTAATAAGGCTTGCCAGTTGAAGTTACAATTAGGCATATTTGGTGTGACAAGTTTGTTTATTAGTTATAACATCAAAGCAAAATCTGTATATATATATATATATATATATATACTACTGCCAGTGAAGATATTGATATATTTACAACGCACTTGCCGACACCATGAATTTGAAATAAGTGGGTTAGCTTTTTTCATGGATCACGACAATGATTAGGATTTTGAGGAATTTTAAGCCAATCTTTGACCTAGACTTATACAGTGAGCATATGGCAGAGGAAAGAATTACAGGGTCAAAAATTGAGTTATCTGCTGGATCGACGTATATGCAGTACATAAAAATGGCTTAATACTGTTGACATGATAAATCTATTGTTATGATAATATATGTTAATAATTTAATAATAATAGTTTGTCCTGGTATGGTGTTATTGTATGATGGTGATATAAGCTACATCATTGGTTTATCTAATTAATAGGGGTTTTACCTTTGTGTAAGGTATATTATCTTGTATTCATGATTGTAACCACAGCAACTTTACAATGTAATCACAGTAGTAATGGATTACATTCAATGTCTATGAAGTCATATTTGTAAGCATTTCAGTATCGAGTAATTAAAATCAATTGCATTGGTCCTGTAATAGTCCCAGTTGTGCGGGTCTTTATTTTCTCAGCTAACTCATGAATGCTGTATATATTTAGAATTAGATGTTGGTGTCTTTGTTACCTAACACTTACTTTAACTAGTTGTTGTTGTTGTTGTAAATGTGTGTTATATATTTCAACAGTTCTTTACCTGGTTCTCTGAAGTAGAAGACCAAATACAGAGTCAGGAAGGCTACCCTCAGAGGTAATAATTTGAACATTTCTACTCATTTTACGTGATGTATTACCATTGAAAATCAACACAGTACAAATACAGTATAATTGTCATTACATATTGGTACTTGTCAGTGTTCACAGTGTCTGGCTTAATACACGATTGTTTGTTGGTATATACCATGGTCACCAATTGTCTGGAAGGAAGGATAACAAACTATATGGCACATGATTGATTTAAAATTTTCTCATCAATAAAGTACAATTCATTTGTTGTTTGAAAACCTTCAGTGGAAATTTTTCGTTTAGATCAATACGGAATCGATTCTAAAAGAATCAATTTAAATGGTAAAATTGTAACTGGTTAAATTAAAATAATCATATTTTACTAAATGGTCATGATTGGTCGCATCAGTCAGGGTTCCCATGCATCCTGGAAAGCGTAGAAAGTCACAAATTAAATGTCCTTGAATTTTTTTTAATCAGGAAATGTTCTGGATGAAATAGTGCCTGTCAAAAATCCACTTTGAGAAAAAGCCTGTGAATAAATATGCCTGTAGAAGAAATCTTCAATTGTAGAAAAGAAAAAAAGAGTACAGGAACATAGTTGTTGATATCCCATGTCAGTTAAAATTTAAATAAAACGGTGAGGAGGAAGCTGTACCATAAAAATGTCAATACTGTAATCTTCCGTGTATAATGCGCACCCCTTGTTGACCAGAAAAATGTCTGGAAAAACCTAGTTTTGGTGTATAATGCATCCTATTTTTTCTGTAATTACGTACAGTCCACAAAAAGGTCAAAAGCTGTTTGTCACAACCTTTGATTTCCATTTGTAATTGCTTTGATGTTATAATTAATAAACAAACTTGTCTTAATTGTGAGCAGTGATTTCTATTATTTATGTTCACACCTTGTATAATGATCATTTGATTTCCATTTGTAATCGCTTTGATGTTATAATTAATAAACAAACTTGTCTTAATTGTGAGCAGTGATTTCTATTATTTATGTTCACACCTTGTATAATGATCATTTGATTTCCATTTGTAATCGCTTTGATGTTATAATTAATAAACAAACTTGTCTTAATTGTGAGCAGTGATTTCTATTATTTATGTTCACACCTTGTATAATGATCATTTGGTAATTAAAGGTGATAAAAGATAATAATTAGACACAAGTGATTAAGTGATATATTATAATAACCGTTAACACAGTTCAATTAAGTTTACAGTATTATAAATAGCAATGCACATATTCTTTTATTGGTGCTAGCCTTATCACTACAATATTTTCGATAGCAATTTTAAGTAGATCTCCGAAAGGTTTGAACTGTTTATGTGTTTCTTGGTGAGGGGGAGTTATAGTTAGTTTAAATTTACAAGATTTCTAGGTTTGAAGACCGATTTACTGTAGAAATAACTGAAATAATTTTTAATCGGAACTGACCAGTCACCATTTTGTCCTGGAAAATAATATTTCCTTGGCTGTGGGAACCATGAACAGATGGTATAATAAATAAGACATTTTCAGGCAGCCTTTTGTTTGAATCCCATTCTCCATGTTAACTACTTATGTTGGTGTTTTTAGGTTATAAACGTTTAATGATGATATGACCTGTTTGACTGTTTCAAGCTAAATATAAAATACACATCATTGGTATGATAGCCCACGTGATACTGTTGCTAAACATAAATCTTGGAATCACAGGCTTGAATTCCTTTTTAGGATTCTGCTTGAATCGGTTCATTTAGCTGTAAATGAGTATTTGGTTGGAATATTTTATGATTTACAATTATCAAGTGTTTGTGTTCAAGGTATTGTATTTTGCGTGATCTTGTACATTTTCCAGTACCTACATGATCAAAATAAACAATGTTGATGTACTGAGAACAGGTATTTTGATTATATTCTCATTTGAGGGTTTTTAAAACAAATATTATTAGTATTACCCATAAGAAGAATTTACAACAATATCAACATCATTCTCGTCGTCCTGATTTTCTGTAGCTAATAGTGGCCTAGTCATATGATCCGATGTGACCTTATCCGAGTCTAAAGAAAATACTCACTCCTGAGCTTTATCTGGTTTGTCATTTTCCAGGCCGATCAGAAATCTTATTCATAATTTTGTACAGAAATCAGACAAATCAAATGGGTTTGAATAGATTGAAAATATTTCTGTTTTCCAAACAGGTGAAATAACTGTTAGTTGTTTGGTGGATAATAACAGGCCCTCATATTTGAGGTAACTAGGCAATGGTCCTGTCTGATGGTGTACGAGTGCAAAATGTACATAATAACAGTATATATTATAAATATTTCCTTTTAGTATATATTATCAAGAATAATTTGATCAGATGATTTTAGCCTTTTACAGCTGGACTTAGCTCATTTAGTGCCATTAGTAGAGCAATGTCCCACAGATCAGCAAGTTAGGGTTAAAATCTTAGTATTAATGGTACCTATAGGATGGTTCATCTGATTCATTTCAAGTCACCCCTTGTCCTTCATCTGGTCAGTGCTTTGATTAAACAAAATGTTCTGCACTCACTTTCCCTTCTAAAGCTTGACTTGACACATATCTTTAATTTAGTATTTGACTTGATCGACATTCAGTATAACTTTAATTTAAAGGTTTATGAAGATAACCATTTGGTGTAGTACTAATGAGTCTCATCCATGCCTGACCACATCCATATTTATGTATACTTAACATAAAACACGTTTTCTAAACATATATTACTTTTTGTAGTTTTTAGTGAAATTTAAAAATATTTCTTAATGTTGCCAAATTAGCTGTTTGATCATTGAATATACAGTGTTATATGTGGTGCTTGTTTTTCTTTACTAGTGACAGTAAAGCTTTAAAATGAATCACAGACTGTTTGAAATATTGAAATCTCCTCATAATATTAGGGCAGCACATTGTTGGTATTGTGTTTGCTGAATGCTGATCTGGGTCAAAAAATTTCTTACAACTAATTTTTTACCTTGTCAACTTGTCATTTAGCTTCAATGGTCATATTGTATATATTATTGCAGGAAGATGGTTGGTGAGCTGCAGACATGTCGATGCGAATGTGATCACGTCATTGATGAAGTTACTCAGGCTTTGAACCATCTTGAGACCCTCAAAGTCAAGTACGTTCAGGTTGCCACAAAGACCAATGCTTTACACGAAGACTGTGAGAATCTTTTAGAAGAACAGGTACTTTGTTTTAACCTCTGGTGCCATTTTGACTGGATGCTTATATGGATGCTACATGCTTGATGTTGAAACAATGTGTATATTTATTGTTCTAGCTCCTTTATATAAAAAGATATTTCAAGTTCCTCTGCAATTCACACAAAGAAAGTCTCATATATTCAGGATAATAGTGGGATCATTATCAAATATCATTATCTGATCAAACTTCATCGGCTCATTTAGCCTGACTTGTGCACAGAAGTGGCCATAAAACATCAATCATCTGATCAAATTTCCTCTTCTGCTCCAAAAAAATCATTAATTAATTTGTAATGAAATTCCTTTGTTTTATATCTGCTGCATATATGTGCGTATATGTTATAGTTAATCTATATAATTAGGTAATATGTATATTACCTGAAAATTTCAGGTAATATACCTATTACCTGATTATATATATTAACTGTAACATCTATATTTATAAACAATTATTTTCAGGGAAAACTATTTCTTGGAACCATAATTCTGCTATCTCCTGTAAACTGATACGTTGTATAACAATGCCGTTTATTGATTTATATAGGATTCATCTGTTTTAGTAAATTTATTTTGACACTTGAGACATTGTTATAAATGTTTGGTGTATTATCATATTTCAGTTATAATAATGTTTTGTTTTTCATTGTTTAGATAAAGTACTGCATTAGTATCCATTTATATTTTGGGTGCAAGTTTATATAATTTGTGCTTTCTGTCTAGTTTATAAAGGTTTATAAAATATAAGTTGTAAGTTTTTGCTTTGCCCTATCATATTTAAAAACATGTTACAAAAGAGCATACATTTATAGGTAGTGGAATATTAACTAATATTTAGTGTGAAAATTAAAACTTGGTGAAAAGTTTTACATAGGTATAGACTTTCTGTCTAATAATGCTATTGACAGCTTCTTGTAAGTTATATTTATTACTCTTTCAGACAAAACTGGTCAACATTGCCGAGAACATTAACAGCAAATTGTCATACTTCAATGAACTTGAGCGTATTTCTAGTGTAAGTATTAAGTGGGGATCCATTTGTCTCACTGTGCTAAATGTTATGATGTGACTGTTTGGAGACACCTCTGTTTAATCAATAACTGATTGTTTTAATTACTAATAATTTTTTCTCTGTGTTTCACCTGTGGAATTGTCTGATAGTCACAGTATTGCGATAAAGTGGCTTAATTTTACCTAAATCAATATTCAACATGGAGCAAAAGAGCAAATAAATAAATTTATACACACATGGTTCACACACATGCACAAAGATTCAACCAGTATTTCTGTGGCAGTAGAATACCATATGTCCAGTCTTAAACTCAGGTGATCCATTAAGGCAGGTTGTAATCTACCCAGGACTTGGTCTCTTCAGACTTGTATAAACATATAAAGTCATTCAGCTTTTGTTTCATATTGGATTTGATTGATTCCAAATTTACAGGCCAAGCCGGGTCAATACCAGCCGGCCGACTTAACACCCTTATTACATAACTGTGGCTTGTTTTCCTTAACAATGTTCTACCATGATTTAACCACAGAGACATATTTTTGATGGACAGAAAGTGGAAATTTACAATTCTTGTCTTCACTTCCAGCTACCGGTCTTTTGCGTACTTAACAGATGGTTTGGTTATAAGTCGGTACTTGGCTGGATGAAATGCAATATTTCTAATTATGTTCTTATAATTGGCATATGGGCAATAGTACATCACCTATGGGGTTGGTGATGACATCATATTAAGTGGCTCCATTGAGAGCATCCCTCGCTCCAACTAAAATATGGAGCCCTTTGAACAGTGGAATTGCATTTCAGATTAGAAGTCAACAAAAAAGATAACTCATCCAGAACTAGCGACTACTTGTTTGTGGGTTTTAAACTGTGTATTTGATCTGTACTCTGGTTTAGTTCTATGATTATGTCTTGTGTAAATATGTAACCATACACCTCCAGTTATCAGACTTGGGGTCAGTTCTGGAATTGGAATTGATGGTCAGTTCCAATTCTGGAATTGGAACATTTTAGAATTTGGAATTGGAATTTGATCATGTCCACAAAATAATTTGACTTTTCCTTTACTAAAAAATAAGCATTAATGTAATCAATCGTCTACTCCTATTCCATACTTGGCCGTACGGGGTCAGTTCAATTCGGTAATTTGAATTGGTGGTCAATTCCGGAATTGGAATTGATAAATTTGTTTTTGGGAAATTGATCAACTGGAATTGTGTGGAATTGGAATCGACAAAATGGAATCGACCCCACGTCTGCCAGTTGTGTGTGTCAGGTAATTTATAGAAAATAGCCAATATATATTGATCAGTAAGTTTATCACAGCGTTGTCAACATGTGACACAGAACTTTGTTGTTCATCAGTCAACAGAGCTGATTTATTGCTAAATCCTGTTCGTGCATTCACTCACTGTTCACGCATGGTATGGGGGTGCCTCCGTGGTCTAGTTGGTAACACGTTGGACCACAGATCACTACCACCTGAGTTCAAATCATGGCGAGGGTATATCTGAAGGGTGTTTCATCTTCGACTTCACTTCATTACCTTTGGAGGTCACTCGGCCCATTTAGCTTACTGTATGTTCAAAAGTGGCCGTAAAACATCAGTTATCACCATCCAGGCATGGTATGGAGAAGGTAAAGTTTTCTAAACAGGTTTCTTGTGAATCCAGAAGAGAATCCAGAAACAATGGTGCTGATCATTTATTGTTGAACAGGGGTGGTGATTTGTCACTTTTTGGTGATCTTTTGGGAGTGACATGACCTACACTGAGGCAGGCTTCAAGCAGGATGAGTTGCATACTCGGAGAAAGGCATATTATAGCTGTTTATTGAAAGTGATCATTCTGGGTTGAAAAGTATTTGGTTGGAAAATTGTAGTTTTCTTGTCTGTCTGTCTTCCTGTCTATTTAACTGTCAGGGTCTATCTGTCAGTGTGTGTGTGTCAGGGCCAGAAGAACCAGTAGCCTGGACATCCAGGACGTTTTTGTTTTGATTTTGGGCTCACCAGATTAGTGCCTCTTTGAGGCAAACTATGTGGTAATGTTATGTTTATCATTTATCAGAATTCAGGTGAAGCCCCACTCTAGTTAGAATTTTAATGCTTTATGTAAAACTAATAATTAATTTTAATAAAGTATTTTTATCTTTATTTCTAATTGTACTTCAAATGAAGGTTTTTAAGTGAATATTTGATTCTTTTGATTAATAATGCAGCCATTTCAAACTGAAAGGTTCTGATCCTTTATAATTGGATTAATTTCTGAGAAGTCAAACTATTTGTATACTGGATGAAAGAAAATTATTCCTGAAATTATACAAGGAAGCCATACAATAGTATATGGCTTCTCTTAACTGTTAGTTGTATGACAACTGATCCACATATGAAGTCATCAGAAACTGAAAGAGAGTAATCATTCACAGATAACTCTCTCCCTGTAATACTACCATAGAACATAGAGATCACTACCAACCACAATGATGGTTTGAAGCTGGCACCAAGTCAGCTCCAGATACATCCTGATGGCACCAAGTCAGCTCCAAATACACTCTGAGAGGTGTTGGACACTGTGTGAGATGGAAGTACAGAGTGTTCTGTTGTTATTTCTGTGCCGTCTCTGATACTATTTGTCAGTAAAAATAGGTGAATAAGAATTTAAAATGAAAAAAAAATTGGTTTTTATTTAATACAAGAGAGGTGGAGTTTTGTCTAAGTGAGCTGTTGAATGGGTTCATTCATTTTTTGTGCAGTGGTGTTGTGTCCGGTTAATCATTATGTACACGTATATATATTTCTTATTTCAGAAACTTGGTGTACCCACACTGACAGTAACCAACGAATCATTTGTACCGATGTTATCAAGACTTGATGAATGCATAGCCTACCTGGAGAGAAATGTAAAGTATCAAATTTTATTGCACGTTAATATTTTTGTACCAGCGATGAAATAAGTTAATTACTGTAATGCTGGAATATAGTTTATAACGATTTATTGTGATAGAATTGTTGAAATGGTAGAAAGATATCAGGTTAAATTTTAGCTTAAATCGGCTAGTTAAGTCTGTTACATATAGATATACACATCATAAACAGTGTTCCTATCCATATGTATATCATTTGGAGTCGGCTTCTTTTTTTCAATTTTTTAATGTAACCAACATTTATATACCAAGGTTCACAAGGATATTTGAAAATTTGGATTCCAGGCCTGGAAAGTCATGGAATATTTGTAGATGTCCTTGAAAGTCTGGGAATTTGGACATATAGATCTATATTTCTAATCATAAACATACAGGAATTCAGTCATTACACTTCTTTCTTCCGAAATGTTGAGTCTTGCCACCAGTACACCACACATTGTACACTACTGACCTACATTGTTCGTGTTATTTCAATGTCCATCCACTTCGGTGCTGCTTTCATAGAAAATATGGGTGTATATTTTCGCTAATTAAGAGTTCATGAATTTGTTGAAATGGTCCTGGAATTTGACATTGGAAAGTTCTGGAATTTGAGATGTTGAAATGTGTAGGAACCGTGGCTACAACTTGTGTGTTTCGTAATGGTTCTGTGGTCATCAAGAAATGTAATGTCTAGATACGTTTTAGTTAAATAAATACAGCCATTAAGATTCCAATTAGAAGACAATTATGATGGTTAGTGAGGGTCATCCCTGTGGCTGACATGATAACATGGTTCATCAGGGATCTGTCCGGTCCGAATTCAAATCCTGGCCAGCTTATGTCTGAATGAAGTTGATGATTTATCTTTTATTTCACTGTATTGCCTTCAGATATGTTTGGTTTTACCAGATGTATTTAAATTGGTCATTAAATAAACAATAATTACAATCAAACTTGTAATTGTAATTAAGCACAGGACTGATTTATGAATGATACCAAATGTGTTATGCGTACAAGTGTGCCAGCGATCATTAACCTTACCCACATGATACTATCATAAGTGTGTGTAAGATGCTTTAATTATTATAATCCAGTATCATTGATATGTTAACTTTTGTACTTAAAATCCAAGACAGTATTTTAATGGCCGACATCAGCTAAGTTTATGGATTCTGTTGAGTGGCTCTTTTATTTTAATCAGTCTGTAGTGTATTGATTTATCTTAGTGATGTATTCTCTCTCTGTATCTCACACACACACACACTACAATTTTAATGTATCAAAATCTTGTGTCCACACTAAAGCAAACAAAAATATATAACACTATTTTATATTAATTAAATGATGACACTCACATTATCAAAACCACAAATTGTTTGTATATATATTTACTATTTTGACCATATCATTTGTATAGATATATAAGAAAGAACTAGCAGGCTAAGTTAAAAAGGATAGTATGGCAAAGAAAAGAATAAATATAATTGAGTAATTGATTTTCAAGACTTTTTTTTTGTTAGTCTGTATCCACATCATTTATGTATTTTCTAAATTAGCCTCAATACAAGGAGTCCAGCAACTACTTGGCTAAGTTTCATCAGTGTCTGTCTCGAGCGACCACCTTGATTAAGCTACATGTGATGAACATCCTACAGAATGCTACCCAGCAGGTGTTACCAAAGAAAGTAAGTTTTCTTCTTATGTGTCTTCTCCCCAGTTCTCCGTGTATGTGTGGTATTTTGTATGATTACAGTCTGTAGGATATCTGTTGTAGGATTTATGCTGTAAATGTAGCGGACTATAGCTGGGATGATTAAATCTGCATTTAAAGATTTATTTAAATATTCATCCTACCATGACTGAATACACTTGGTACAAAATGCTGGCCGGGTTATGTCAAAACAGGTGTTTCATCTTTCACTTTGCCTCATTACCATAAAACAGTTAATGTTTAACATGCCTATATTGTTTATTTGGGTGATAATGTCTGTCAAACTACATAATGTATTATATCATATGTGCAATTGTTTTTGATGGCAATTAAAAAATTCATTTTTTATTGTCTAGTAAAGCAGCATATTTTCAGTAGGTTTTTCCCTCTCTCATCATCAGAATTTGTATTCATCTGGCTAATGTTGCTGTTCTCATTTCTGTGCTAGCAACTGTTTTTAAAATATGTTTTGAAACATAGATGCCTATGATTAGTAATTGTAGCCGATAATTTTTATGAGAAATGAGAAGAAAACACTTATTGAATAAAACTCCCATTCCCGCTGTTAACAGCACACTATTCAATATTAAGTAATTTCAGATATCTTTGTTTCCATATGTAAATAATTTTCTTTATTGAATTTGTCTCTTCCACTCTTTATATCCACTCTTTATATCCGGACTACATTTGTGCAGTTTCTGATAAATTCTCTGTCAGTTTTGTGTGAATGGTTATAATGTTAATTAGAGGTTATAAATATTCATGTTTGACTGATTAGCGTTATCAGTGAAAATCTGTCAAAAATTGTTGTTTACGACATTCAGATGTAATTTATGTTGATATGTTTCTATAACGGAGGAGGATTGCTTGACTCTATCGTAATCAGTATTTGATGTTTGAGACTGGTGGGACTAAATAAGTTGGATTATTTGCTTTGGATTAATCACCGTCTTTGATGTTTTATTGATTACAACGGATTGAGTAACATTTTTGTTTAATATGTTTTCACAGTATCTTATTATAGATTAGTAGTACAGTCTAGTTTATATCATTCAATGTGAATGAATCGTTCATATAACATAACATGTCTATAATTATGACTGTACGTATTGGGGACACAGTTGATGGCTTTATGATGAGGGAGCAATGTACCTTTATGATAGTCTAACAGAATCTGTATAATAATGTTGGTAATTTAAGATAATCTGTCCTTTCTCATCAGCCTGACAGAGTCTATGATATGGATGATAAGGTAAGGTGGCATCAATGCCTGTATGTTGAAAAATTACCCATAATCCAATTGCTAAGAAGTTGCAAGGTTCTTACCCACTCTGCAGAAGTAGTTTTCTTAATTTAGATAAGTGTCCAATCAATTATTAACACCAATTTCTCAAACAACAAAATGACATTGTAAAAAGATTTTAACGAATATTACTGTTAATTTAAACACTAAGATTATGAATTGTTTAAAAATTTACCTTGTCATAGAGAGGTTTTATCATGTATTAGTTTAGCAGTTTCAATTGAATGGAGATATTATTTGGCTTCTTTGTTGTTACATAACTATGGTTATACAAACTTACTTTTGTCAATTTCCTGTTTAGATGATTAAGATCTATGGAACATATGGAACATTTGTTGCCTATTTTCTTTGTGCACTATTTAAGGTAACATTTACCTGTATTTATGCTAAGATTAATGTAAATAAACCCTGACTAGCTGGACTACCCTCATAATGTTCATGTAGATGATCTCCTGTAAATATATATTTATTCCAAATATATATTTTGTTCAATAAATGGGATCTTTTTGTTCCATGTTTTTTTCTTTCTTCTGGTCATTTCAGGGTTAACATTTATTCAATATGGTCTGACTATTTATTGAACTGATTACAGTAAAATCTGTCCTGCCAACTTCCCAAGATATCAGTGTAATGTTCCATCTCCATTTTTGTTCCTTAGACACTAATTACTGTAGAAGACAACCTCTCTTTTGGGAACATGATCAGATGGGTTGTGTATTCTGATGGGTTGCAATGTAATTATAATTTAATGATATCGTACCTATTTGACTGTTGTTTAGTTATATATTAGCATAGGTATTAATTTCAATCCCATCATCCACGATGATAAAATAGCTGCTGTTTTCCCGACTGATTTTCATGATGTTCTAATTTTAAAAAGGGTCATCTGGTGCAGGTAGTGGACTGATTAAGTGTTATATATTTTGGTTTATCCACGAATTACTGTTTTTATTGCTAGCCAAATGACAGGTGGTGGTATGTGTTATGTATTGATTATTGTATTTTTTTTAAATGGGTCGAGTTTTCAGGCCATATACTATGATCAAGTCAGTTTTTATACCATTTCAGCTGGAAATATTATATATATATATATATATATATATATATCATTTTCTCTCTGTCTATTCATTGATATAGCTATCATTTATCTCTTTTCCCGACTGACACACACACACACACACACACACGATATTCACCATATTTGATGCACTGTATGGCCAGATATTTATGGTCACATATATCATATACTCATTGAGACCAATAATATCAACATAACATCACAGTATGCTGTTTAGTAGGGCCGTGGCTTGTTGCAGAAAAATATATTGATATTGATTTCATAATTTCAGCATAATAAATTGGACATTCTGATGGTGCAGTGGTTAGAGTGTTGTACTTTAAACCTCCAGATTGTCGGTTAGAATCCAGCTCATGTCTGTTTTTGTAGGATTTATTTCTATTGGTGGATATTCCTCGGCAATGTGTCCCTAGTGTGACCAGTGCTGATGATAAACAATGCAAATCAACCTAACATAACAGATCAGCAATACCATAAATGTTTCTTGAAGAATACTTAGCATATAACAAAATAGAGTCTATTACCAATGGTCCAACCTGAGATTACTTAAATATATATGGCAGGAATATGTTCCTGTGTTGGTGGTGGATTATTGAACTGTGTTGGTCAAAAGTGTGAATGAAAATATAGTCCTGGTCTAGAATAATTATTTAAGGTGAATGATATATCCCAGATGTGGCATAAAAAGTGCATACTCTATAAGTTGAATATTATGTATATGAGGTATATAATGTACATACATATATTAAACAGATGCATGGATACACACATGCACACACACACACACAACATCAATAACAATTTTAATATTTTCTACCTTTTTATCCATCAGGACTTCCCGGCTCCCTCAGATGATGCATTTACGTTATTTTATGGAAAGTTCCGTACTAACGCTCCTCGCATCAAGTCACTGATGGAACAAGTAGAATGTCGTTTGGAGAAAAGCCCTGAGTAAGGAACACTGTAAACCATTGTTACTGAATTAGAGTATATCTCGCTGAAGTATTACAGAAGATAAAGCCTCTTTTATGTCATAAAAAACACTTAAGAAATGAGGATTTCAAGGTTTTTTGTCTCCCACGGTTATAATGAATTAAAAGTGCACATCACTGAATTAAAGCTGGATATTGGAGTCTCTCTGGTGACAAAAAAAGAAGCTAGGAATGAACCGTGTCAGAGGTTTTTGTCTCCATGATACTGGACTGTTACTTTGTGGGGTTGATTGAAAAGGATATAATATTTGTCCCATAGGGTGTAATATTTGTCCCATAGGGTGTAATATTTGTCCCATAGTGCCAACACTAGATGTAACCTCCCTCACCAAAATATGTATGTTGTTTACCCGTGGATGAGTACTTGGTGCGAGTGAACAATGATATGTAGTGCAGAAATGTATCGCACGATGGTTACGAACTTAGAATGCAAAACTTGTCCAGGAGCAAATTGCTTAAAATGTCTCAACCGAAGCATCATTGTATGCATTCGTGTTAAGTCTCTTTTATTAGCAACTTTGTGTGTTATCAGCACAGAGCTGATAAAGCTAGATTTGCAATAATTTTGGCTGCTTTATCTTTTGTGTATAGCTCATTCTTTTATTGTGTTTTTACTGCAAGAATTTGGCCAGCAGTTGGGCTTAGTTAATATCTGTCATCTATTTGTTATGATATGGCAGATGTATTTCGTTATTTAGCAAAAATGGATCATTGCGAGCCTGAATGGAGAGACACGAAAGTTGGTTGGGGAGTTTGAAAGATCATGTATCGGGGTTGGTCATGTTATTATAGGGTTCCCACGTGTCCTGGAAAACCTGGAAAATAACAGATTCATTTTCCAGGCCTGGAAATGTCCTTGAATTTTACAAAGTCAGCAAATGTCCTGGAAAAAATACTGCCTGAGAAATAATCCACCTAGAACAAAAAAGCCCATGAATAAATATTATGCCTGTAGAATGATATGTTTACATACCGTTTATTTAGTTAATCATAATAATAATAATAATCCCCAATACTTTAAAAGCTTTCAAATGGGACCACTAAAAGTCTTGATATCCCATGTTCTTAAAATTTTAATAAAAGTTGATGGATTGGACAGCTAGAAGGGGCGAGGCAGAGTCTGTACCCTAAACAAATTTCACACGTATCTTGATTTATTATCTTTAAATCTTGTATACTGGTACTTTATCCTGGAAAATGGGAATCTGTCCTGGAAAATGGTAATTTTATTCTGGAAATGTCCTGGACAATAATATTTCCTCGGCCATGGGAACTCTGTACTAAAAATCACTGTCTTTTAGCAATTGTCTTTAAAACAGGCAGAGAATGAATGATTATATTTTAAGTTTGGAAAGATTCATAATAGCTGTTTTGAATCGTTGCTGGTTGATGTGTCAGTCAGTGGTTGAGGGATGTGCATGAAGTTTCACAATCGATCGAAGCACCTTATATTACAGGGCTTGCTATTAATGAACTCCTGTACAATCTAATGTACCTAGGAAGTGCATACCATATCTTGTCACCAATCATTTAGGAATGTTATACATCCTGTCTCACCTCATCTCCCCCTTTTGGCAGTATACATACTCAGGCTTGTCTAACCATACGTTTGTTTAAAAATAAACACATCTTAGAACTGTGAGTGGACATAAGCAGCCTCCTTTAAATATCTATAATTTGTAATTTTATTTCATCATTTGTTATATTACAGATATCAGCAGTTATTGACTGACTGTCATCAGTGTTATTTCCAGCAGAGGATGGCTCTACTGAGTCCCAGTGTGTCTGGAGCAGTCATGGATCTTGCCAAGAAACATGTCAGGGATCACTGTGCCTTGGTAAGTGATATGTCATGGATTACTTGAATTATTAACATGTTAGTGATTTAGTTTTGCACTCTGGCCATTTATCCCTAACAAGATGATCAGTGCTTAAGCTAAAAAATCTTTCAATTCAGTCACTCACTCACTCACTCACTCACTTAACTCACATAATCACTTATGGCAAAGGTAACCAGCTAAGTATGTTCAAACCAGAAGGCACTTATTCTGTTTGAATTGACCCCACCCCCCAGTTTCTGTTGCACATTCTATCACTGAGCCAATGGTAACCATGATCTATTCTCATGTTATAGGTTAGAAGTGGGTGCGCATTTATGGTTCACGTTTGTGAAGATGAACATCAGCTCTTCTTCAACTTCTTCTCAAAGCCGACTTCTTTATTAGAGTAAGTATCCTCGCCGATCTTGTCACTGATCTGATCTGATCTGATTTGTTTGTGGCAGTGCACTATTTCTTCCAGCTCTGAGAGCTACGACAGAAATTTGTCATCAAATAAACATGCTCCGGAAACCAAAGAAATATAATATTGATGTAACAGATTCATATGTCTTTACTTTAATTAACAGTGTTCAGTTTGAAGCAGAATATTATCATTAATGAAATTTTCTCCTTTTGAAGAACTCTTAGTACATCTTAAACTTTCATTTCTGTGATATGAATGATGATATGTCTGCTTCTCTTAAAAATAATCTACCAGACAAGTCAATTTGCTGGACAATATAAGTCTTGTCAGTTGTGTTTTACTTTAATTGTTCCAATTAATTTGGAAGATTATTAGATGGAGACGCTAAGCCGCACACTTGTTTGCTTGCTGCACATGCATTTGAAGCTGTGTAGTAATTGGCACGTTTTCTACTAAATGCATATCCCGTTCAATGTGAGGCGGATTGTGTGCTAGATTACATGCTAGGTTTGGCATTCATGAATAAACATAAGATTAAATGTAAGAAATGGATTTACTTTGTTTAATTAAAAAGTGAGTGTCATTAAACAGATGGTGAATTGCCAGTCATGTGGCGATTATGGCTTATAATGGGTGCAACAATAAACATTCTGTTGATACGGTGAAGGACATCATGTTATTAATATTGTGTGGTAACGTTAGATGTATATTATATATTCCTGATCATACAGCGATATGTTTAAATGTTTATGAGTGTTATCTGATTGCGATATTTCACAGCTCGACGCTTGAAGCTTTGTGTACCAGTTTGTACGATGTACTGAGACCACTTATTATACATATCAACCATCTAGAGACATTGGCTGAACTGTGCAGCATCTTAAAGGTCAGTGGTGGGCATGGCAGAGATCAATTGTCCATATAATTATGGCTGTATTTGTAAGTCTCAAAATGTTAGTATTGTCGGCTCACTTATAGGAAACACTATATTAATAATTATACAAACTATAACATCGAGGTGTATGATTGATTTCATTCCAGATTGAGATGTTGGAGGAACATGTACAAAATAATCGCAAGTTCCAGTTTTAATTATTTTTATCATTAGGCATTTTTGTAATGTACAATGTTGTTGATGTCTTCTAACAAGAAATATACATTTATAAATTATAGTATTGTGTGTGTTTATGTGTGTGTGTGTGTGTGTGCAGGCATATATATATATATATATATATATATATTGTTGTGTATTTTCTATGCAGCCAGCCAATTGGCAGCATTTGAGACTGTGTGTAGCCAGATGTTGGAAGACGTACAAGAGAGATTTGTCTACAGGACGTTGATCTATATACGCCAAGAGATACTTAACTATAACCCAGCCCAAGGTGATCTGGCCTATCCTGAGAAGCTACAGATGATGCAGGTAAACAGAGATTACTGATGGAAACACTAGCTGATGTTGTTGGAGTCATGTGATCTATGTAGTAATAATTAATACCATACTATATCACTCATTATAATTGATGTTATCACACTGTTCCTAAGCTACAGAGTAAATCTATTATTACTGACCTCATTCATCCAACAAATGCACTTTCTGATCAAATATAGTTTGTGAAGGATTTAGCTCCATTGTGTAGTTTGCTGGATAAAAGAGTCATTTATAATGGAGCTAAATCCATGACAGACATTGTCAAATCAATTACTTCATGATTTGTGTACATACAAACAAATTCTCTATTTCTTGTCTTTTGGAATTAAAATTTAATACAGAGAAAATTTAAATTTAGTCTTTCTATGTTTTGCTCACACTACTAATAACCAACCCTTGCAGTCAACATTATTTGTTATGTTAATCAAACCACTATAAGTCTGTATGTTATTTTGTCTGTATTATGTAACGGGACACAGTGACCATGATGTTAGATGGTATGAGCTTTGAAAAAATTGCGTTAAATAGTTTTTCACAATAACCAAGATATTAAAAATGCCGTTAATAGGATAATAGCCTTTGGTAATTTTAATAATGGTCTTAGATGATTTTTCACTGTTATCCATGGTCTTAACCTCAGTACCCTTGTAGTATATTATGATATTCATGTTACCGCATATACTTGTGTATAAGTCGATTTCGTATATAAGATGGGGTCAGTATATCAGTCAATATCGCGGGAAGCCGCCTAACTGGAATATAAGACGAGGCAGAATTTAAAACTTTTAAAAGGTGTTATTTTCAGAGAAATGGCATTTTCTTTTTGACCTGGCATGTTGAAATTATCAATAGTATTGAACTAGTGGTAGAAATATGTGTACGTAGAACTGATTTCATATCCAAAGACATCATTGAAGACAGCTAATCAAGCTGAAATTGTTAATTGTACTTGCTACTTCATGTTTTTAAAACATCGAATGAAACAAATTAAAAGACAAAACTGTCACTGATAATTGCTAATTAAATTGAACTGTTTTGTAGGAACATGAGTAGGTCTAATTAAAACATAAAACAAATTTTACCCATTAATGCCCACCAGACCTGACAGCTTTTTACTTTAGTTAATATGGTGGTTAATATTGCAGCATGGTAACTTGGGGCTAACCATGCTTTTAACTACCGTAATAATTTTGATATTTACTTACAATGTTATTGATTAGTGTATGATAATAATTGTTATATTAACAATGGTTATTGGGTAATATTCCATAATCACAGTGATATCAAGTAATATGTTATTATATATTTTATGATAATAAAGAAGGTATTAATTGGATGCTATGATGTACCGTAATGACCTTTTGCATTCAACTACTAGGGGATGTTGTCTAGTTCAGTATTATTAATGACAGCAATGGTATTAATAAATACATTGCACATGGATAGCCACTCTGATAGATTGGCAAGCCATTTTGTAGCAATAGTGAATCGTTGCTCAAATTTGTGGAGCAGCAAATGTCATATGATAACGCGTAGAAAACTACTTAGTTGATGCGTATGTAGATTCCAAGGTATCAGCTGGCTAGTGCTGGATTCCATATTGAAATGGAGATAAGGAGATAGTACTAATGATTTACTAATCAGCTGTATTTGTGGATGTTCTGAATGTGTTCCCTTTCAAACAAGTCATAATTGGTGCGGTAAAGTTTGGGACTGTTACAGAAAACTTTGGTGTTGATGTACAGAGTTGGTTGAAAGTGGATGACGTTTTATCATCATCGTTGTCCTTGTAGTTACTATATATGGTCATTTATAAAAAACAAACTACTATTAGTCAAATCGTGTTTATGGCCACTTCAAAGGGAATTGCCTCATCAAACTATTTTATTAGTCAATTGGTTGACCATCATTTACCATGAAAAATTCTGCCTTGAAAAAATGCCGATTTGAAGAAAACACTCAGTTGTCTACCAGATAACAAATATTCAAATGAAGTTCTAACCATATATGTTGCATTTATGTTCGTGGCAATCATCTAATTTCATATGGTACCATTCTCTTTACAAAATATAACAGTTCGTTTTGGGGTCATTTTTTGGGACAGTTTAACAAATTGTAGGTCAACTCTTGGCTGTGCAAGGCTTGATATTTGTTTTTGGCTCCCTAATGTTTATCTGACCAAATACATGGTCATGTGATGTAGGATTTTCCTACGCAGCAACCAGTCATAAAATGAACTCGTAATGACTTGTTTACTTTTGCTGTTTTTATATGTAAGTTATAACTTGTGATATGATTGTGCTGGTGGTAATGTTCTGTAAAATAGCATATGTTATCATGCAGACAGCCATTGATTGAAATTTATCGCCAATGACCATTTTGTTTACCAATAAATTCCATAAAATATTCTTGGATGTAGGTGTTTCGTGCGTATACAATTAATTGCCTGTAATCTAATAGACTGTAGAAATAGGGCAGTGCTAGAACGCTGCAGAGCAAACCTCCAGGCATGGGTTCAGTTCCTATTCATAGTCGTGTTTGTAGGAAATTTCCCAAGGCAGTCACTACTTGGTCTTATGTTCCAGGTGTGACCATTATTGAGCTTAAATAAACCACTCACTTATTCACTCAAAATAGACATAGGTCGTATATATATATATATATATATATATATATATATATATATGTATGTGTGTGATATATATGTGTGTGTGTGTGTGTGTGTGTGTGTATATATAAAGTTTAGACAAAAGCATAACCAGAAGTAATCATGCACAGCAGCAGTTGCTAGGCAGTTTAAAAAAAGTATTTTGTACCTTGTAATAATGGTTAGTGTAACACAGGAATTTTTGTCTTATATTCAGTGTATAACAATTACAAATCTGTCCTGTCTTCCAGCAAATAGCAGCTAGTGTTAAAAGAGAGCAGGAGGAGAAACGTGAGATGTCACCTGTGTCTAGTCAGTCTAGCGATGGGATCAATATTGATGGTTTGACGAGCATTGAAAATGGTATCAGTGATAAGACGGACGCCAGGATGGATCCTAATGTCACATTTATTAATGTACCATTAGGTAAGAGTTTGGAGGATGTTATGGTAATGTTTGTCTTATCTTATCATCGAATATGTCTGTGTTATATTATCTCAGACGCCTTCAAAATCAGTGAATTTTTTAATTAAATTAATTTACAGCACAGAACCAGTGATTTTTCACATTATCACAATCTTCCTAAATAAGGAGACACATGCTTTTTCTTCGAGAATTTGTTTATATGATAGATGTCATGTTTTTTTTACATTTATTAATTAATAAGTTTCCATTGTTATCAGCTATAATGTAAACATGCCAGTGACTGGTAGTACAATTTTCTTTAAGTTCCTTGAAAACAAATATAAGAATGGAAGTATTTTTGAAACAATATTTTGTTTGGTTTATATTTTTTTTGTTTTTTCTGTTTAAGAATCCACAAATATGCCACTGTCTCCTGCTGACCTCCATGGTATGTGGTATCCCACAGTACGGCGTACATTGGTCTGTCTGTCTAAATTATACAGATGTATTGATGTAAGTACTGAGTAGGTTGGTTAATGTGAGTACGACACTTGAGTGGGTTGTACTATATTCTTTCCAGTTAATGTTTAAATGCTGTTCTAAGGATTTAATACCTCAGTCAGAATTCATCAGTAGATAGGTCATGACTCACCATTAGTCAGGTCATGACTCGCTGTTGGTGAGATCCTGCGCATATTACTGATGTTGTGAGATGAAAGGAAACAGATTCATATTTAGGATGTGGTGATCTTTCTCTTTCAGAGGAACACCTTTCAAGGTTTATCACAGGAGACACTCTCAATGTGTATACAGTCACTGGTTAATGCCTCAGAGTCTATTGCTAAAAATAAGGTATTACTGCTTGCTGCTATCTGTTTATTGTCGGTAATATATATATTGCACCGAGTCGATGCTAAATGTTTGACCTTTATGAGTATCACAGTGATATTTAATTATTCAAAATAGTAATTTATTTGACGGTCCTGTTTCATTTTGTATCTTGTGTACATTTCTCTCTCCTTGGAATAGTTCATTGTGTGGCTATTATACTGAGTAGGTTTGCTTTAGATGGCTAATCGAGGTATCTCAGACAGAGTCCAACACTTCGCAGAACTCCATCAGCTGATATTCTGTTGATAACACCAAATGCCTTAAGCAAATCTAACAAATTGTAGAAGTACGCACAAAACCCTACACACCAACACACATAGAAACTCTTCTAGTTTGCGTTGGGGGAAAGCTATAGTAAAGGTTTTGTATGTAACTTACATATGGGATATTCAGATTCAGTATTTATAGTAAAATGCATTCAGATTGAGAAGGTCAGAGAGTACTCTAACTAATTTCAGGATATAGAAAAGTTAAAGGATTTAAAAAGAGATGGATCAATTAAGGAATTTGAAAACCTCGTTATTTTGTCTATTATCAAAATACTAATTGCCACAGTTTGTCATGTTATTGATAACATGACATATTGCATTATATGTGGGGTGCCTCTATGGCCTAATTGGTAGCATGGTTGGCCACAAATCTATAGCACCTGAGTTCAAATCATGGCTAGTCTACGCGAGAAGGGTGTTTCATCTTTCACTTCGCCTCATTACCTTTGGAGGTCAATCGGCCCATTTAACATGTTAACAGAATATCATATAACATAACACTATTCAGATATTTACGGTATTCATATGTGGTGTCATACGTGATGTATAATCATGCGTGGATCGTTTCTTTTGGACAGTTGTCCCTGAAAAGTTTTTAAAAACCATGAAAATTTGTGGTTTGTTCCCCTTGAGATTGGGAAGGAATATGTTTACAAATATACAATGTGTGTGTGCGTGTTTATATATATATATATATATATATATATATATATGTGTGTGTGTGTGAGAGAGAGATCTGCTATGTAAGCTGTCCTTTGACTAATATCCATCTTTATGGATGTTTGATGTCTTCAGCACAACAGTATAAAACATTTCTTATTTTACAGGGTGCCATGGATGCCCAATTGTTTCTGATCAAACATTTACTTATATTGAGAGAGCAGATCGCTCCATTCCAGGTGGAGTTTGCCATCAAGGAGATGACTCTAGATTTCAGCAAGATTAGAGGCAAGTTGCTGAGATTTGTTGGTAATATGCGTGATCATTTCTTCATGTTATGTAACTGTGCTGACAGGAAGTGAACTTACAGTTGAGATGAATAAACTAACCAGTGTTCAATTATAGTTCTGAAGATTGAGGAAAGCGTGATGCATTTTTACTAAACTTGTTATGATATTTATTAGCTGTATGATCACTACAACTGGTCTTGTTTGAACCAGATTTCTGTTAATGTGCTTATCTGAAGCTACTTAATGTTTAAATACAATTAATGACACCGAAAGGGAACATTCTGCCGTTGTCTAACCTATATCACAAGCAGTTTGTGTGGAATAATAGAATTATTCTTACTCTTTTGTGTTTATTTTTTTACTTGTGTTTAATAGCTTCTATACTGGAGCTATCTGTCATTATATTATCGCTACTGTTAAACAGATATCTACTTCACCATTTTGGCTCAGCTGATGTCATTAATAAAGGGCACTTTTAGTGGACGTACCTGATGTCAGATACCTTGCGAATCAAATTACCCTTTTTTAAATGTTTGTACTGATAAGGTGGCTGATCATAGATATAGGTCTTGCTACATAAGTCTAATACATACCATATACACTCGTATATAGGCCGCACTCGTGTATGGGACCAATAAATCCACCTAGAGTCGAACCCGTGTGTAAGACCCCGTGTATAAGACGCCCAACATAAAACTGTTCTGGATGGTTAATAATGGTCTAGATTTAGTTTTGATCACTTAGACCCTCGCTTGTCATAATACGTTTATCCGGGGAATTACCAAACCACTGGAAATTCCGGGGAAGTTTCAGTTTCTGTGTCAAGTGTTGGCCATTTATTCAACGAAAGCGAAGTTGCGGAATGCAACCAGATTGAAGTATCTCTCATAGTAAATAACTTCTATGATGAACTAAAGCCTTTAGTTCACTCAGGTTTGTTTTAAAGATGAGTTTACTATAATTTTATGTTTTTTCGGTTTTAAAGGCATCTTAGATGATAATAGTTAGTTAGGTGTTATTTCTCATTTTTATTGTCCGTTGTATCAGTCATCTGACGTTCTGTTGTATTTCCTTTAGGTGCAGCTGTTGACTTGTTGAAGGCAAGGACGAAGTTATTTGCTCTTGAACACCAACAATGCCTTGTTACAGTTTATACTTGAGGTGAATGATTTCTGTGCTGCTTTGGAGGGAGGATGATTAATCTGTGTGTGTGCATGTGTGTGTGTGTGCGTATGTGCACATGCACTCATACATGCTTGCAGCTGCACGTTTTGGATATAAGCATTTACAATATTTTAGCTCACTCATATATGTGTTAATATTCATCAGGGTACCCCACAAGTGACAGAAACGTTCCTGGATTCTAAGAAAGAAGTGGACAATCAGCTGAAGAGGACATGTGAAGATTTTATCCATTATATATCTGACTATTTGGTTGGCCCACTACAGGATTTCCTTAACAAGGTCAGTCATAGTTGTGAGAGGGGCCTTAGAAGGGATATACCTGATTATGTCTGTCTTTTGGGCTGTGTGTTAATTCCTTGATTGAAATCTTACGTAATAATTGAATGACACATTCGGTTTTAATTGGCACGTTTTATTTATCAATAACAGTAGAAATACTTTAATATGCTGAATAGGAAACACTCTGATACCCTGTCACTGTTATCTATTGATATAAATCCTTAGAGTGACATGTCTCCTTTTCAGGCCAGCGTCGTTCTTCATATGATGGAAGAGGACAACTCTAATGTCTCTTTACGGAGTCAGCCTTTTGCCACGGCTGAGAAGCTTCACGATGTCATCGCTGAGACGTACAAGAATCTAAAGAATCGCAAACCTATCGTCCAGAAGAGCATGGCGTTGTATCTATCCAACAAGGACACTGAATACATCTTATTTAAACCAGTCAAGGTGGGTCATAGGTCATATTATAGATAAATGCCTTAAGATTGTCTGTGTAGAATTATAATGTTATTGTATTACGAACATACAGAGAAACCTTGTTATGTTAAATGTGAAGGGATCTGTCAACTCAATCAGTAGTCTGATTTTTCTATTAATTTGGAGGTAAACTTTCTAGTTTGTAATCAAAGAATCTGTTTTCAATTAGCAAGCATTTCAAGTTTATGGGAAACAATTGGTATATATAAATAGAATAACACATAAATAGAATAACATTAACGATAAATTGAATAATAATAAATTGAATAACAACAAATCGAATAATAATAAATAAGGACTTTATATATCACCTGATATTTTAGACTATTTTAATAAGTTCACTTTATTTAAAGTTTTCCTGGACAGGACTGTAGACCTTAAAAAGGTTTTTTATACGTGTTTGTATTTTGTTTGATTTTTATTTTCCTAGTCAAATATAATTTCAGTTTTCTTGTAATATATTGGCTGTTCTTTATCTCATTACTTGCCGTCTTCTACAGTGTAACGTCTTCTCATTGTCTCATTACTTGCCATCTTCTACGGTGTAACGTCTTCTCATTGTCTCATTACTTGCCATCTTCTCATGGTGTAACGTCTTCTCATTGTCTCATTACTTGCCATCTTCTACAGTGTAACGTCCAACAAAGTTTCCAACAGTTACACATTTTGTTATCCGAGCATTATACAGAGGAGGATCAACAGATAATAGCGGCTCCTACACTGGAACAGGTAATATTAACTGGGATTAGTTAACTTGGACATAATAGCTCAGCAATAGCGTGCTTAACTACAATGTTGGGGCTTCTTAGTTTTGATCCATCTCCCCTTTGGTGAACTGATATGTACTGATAGGGCTCTAACAAAAAACTTCAACTGAAAATAGTTTTTTCTCAAAATCATGTTGTTTTTTTTAAATATGAAATTGGCATAATTTAAAAATGACAAATAAGCTTTTGTTGCGATTCTGATAAACCTATTTTGATGGACTAATATTGTTACTAATTAAAATTATATATACGATAATAATGCAGAAAGAAATTAATCAATAAAATATTTATGTTTAACGATTTATTTTGTGTTTTAATTTTGGATTTAAATGAACCAACTATAGTTTACTGGGAGAGTATTTTAAACATTTAGTGGATGCTAGGTATTTTAGGTTTCAGATGGACAGTGATATGGAAGTAGAAATTTCATGAAGACATGATTAAAACATTTCGGTGTTATCCATCGTTAACAAACTTAATGAAATTGATAAAGTTTATGATGACAATCCTGATTTCCTGGAAGTATTGTTAGATGATGATAATTATCATTGTTTTAAAATGATCATTTATAGCTCATTGAATTTTTTTTTTTTTTGGTGTATGATAATAATATGTTTTTTTATCTTCTACAGATTAACCTGTTGTTGGCGAGTTCATCGTGCAAATAGGATCTAGGATCTAATCCTCGGAATATACAAATTAGGCTACATTTATGTGCAAGTGTCGATCATTTGTTCATCCGTAAACAACAAGCTTCTCGCTAGAAAATTAATTTGTACAGGTGTTTGGTGTCCAGTATTTAATGTGATGTTAAAGTATATGGTGATATAAGTAGTTATCAATATTTTGATTGATTCAGTAGCTAAATTGAAAGTTAGGTGTTCAGGTGAATTGGAGTTTAATATATTGATAATAATAATAATGCTTATTTAATAAAGCACTCTTACTAGCAGGAGCCATTCAATGATACCCCAAATAATATGTCTGTAAAATCCCTATAATAGGTTTAAATGATAATTATTATTTATCTGTGAAAGCGACCTTGAACAGGTGTTTTTAGAAAGGATTTAAATTCACAAAATAAGTTCAGTTCTCTTTTCAAAAATTTCATGAAAGAATTTCAGATAATTGTTTAGAACTAAGTCACATTAGTGTACACGTGTAGCATGTAACTTAACGTAGGGGGAATCTAGTGCACTGTTTTCTTCACTGACTGTGCCAAATATTACCAACGCAAGTGGTCATTTAATTGGTTTCTTGATTTTTTTCATATGTCACAAATTGGTGGACGATCCTTTTTTATATTTTCACAGTGAGAATCCATTTTGTATTAATTTCATTGTTTTGGTTTTTGTTGGAACAAGAATTCTGATATTTTTATATTGATGATCATTATAATGTTAATGAGGAATTGACAGAGCATCCTTTCTAGCATTCAAAGTCATCGTGCACGAAGTTATGCAATCTTTCACCGAAGATGTACTCGTGTGAAATGATTATCATGTGACACTTCATCCAATGTTTTTCATACTTCACTTCACAGTTCAAAGTCAGGAAGACAATTTAATACTTGACATTTACAAGGGTATGTTGTGTTTACATACTAGGTTCATCTTATTCATATTTAGGCATATATTTGCTGCTTAGATTCACTGTAGATGGACCAGTTGTGAGCTGGGCATTTTGTGTAAATACTTTTATTTACGACAGATCTTTGGGCAGTTATTCTGATCTGTGTACATGCTTCTTGCATTATTGTGTTTTGCCTGTGATATTTAATAGAATGACTAAATGTGTAGCCCAGTGTTACTAAGTTGCATGTGCATACATCAATACAGCTCATCGAGGATGACTAGATCAGTTGTAATAAAATATACCACTCCTTCAATATCTGTACAGTGTGTAGGGTGCCACTTTGTGAGATAACCTTTTGTATCATTTGGTTTCAACAAAGCTGACACATTTATGGAGATCTGTAGTGTTACTGCGTGAATCGTTCGGTTGTGTTATGTTTTGCAAACATTATAATTAGATGATGTTAATCAGAGCATTGTGACAGTCCTAACTCTGAGAGAATATGTGTGTGTATCACTTACTGTGAGTGACGTACATTCTGTAAAACAAATTGTTCCTTGAACCACTCGTGGTCTAATCGTTCTCAAAGTCAAATACTTTGTGATCACCTCCCTGTTAAACAAGTAACAAAGGTTTTATCTCTCAGCAGTGTACCGTTACCAATCCTCAGGTTCTAAGGTAACTTGTGGCTAATGTGATATGCGTGTCTGTACCTATCTGTTTGTATAAATGCTGGTTTTTATACCTGGAACTGGGCCAGGTGGGTGAATAAAACTTGGGAATAGTTTTGACTCTCATTTTATCTACATGTGCATGTGTGTATCCATGCCTGCTTCTCTGCACTGTGTATCATATAGAAAGACATGGAATTATCATTTCTGATGTCTTACCGATGTCCAGCTTCACAGCTACAACTGAACCAATGCGTGTCTGGGATGTTTAATACAAAACGTTGGTAGATAAAGTTGTACAATTCCATTATCTCTGCACAACTATAAACGAAATATTTAACTAAAATTACCACCTCTGGTTTCAGTTTAATGGACTCTTTCTGAATTACTTAAGTATTGAAACCAATCAAATATAGTTAACATTTCTCCAAACAGACCACTCGTGTGTCGAGATAAAAATCCATGATAAAAATAAATATTAATGTTGTCAAGAATTTCAATGGCATTTTCGTTGCAGGGTGTTATTAGATTTTACGTTAATAATTTGACCAACGCCTATTTTTCATGTGTGGTTTCAGACTCGACCAAACAGTGAATACGTCTTCATAAAACAAATGGAATTAATGACGAAAAATGGTGACGGTCGTAGAAGCTATTTATATAAATGGGCAAAACTAAAATATTTACTTAAACGTGTGCGCGCTTGTGTGTTCACTTTTCTCAGGGACATTTTCCTGCTAATTTGGCGGAAATACATCTTAAAAGCACATAATATGAACTTTACAGAGATATATACGCGTAGTTACAAACCGAAAAGAATAAAAGAGTAAACTTGATCTAGGGTACCAAATAAAGGCCCATGGTTTACTCTGGAATTTTTTTCTGAGCCATCAACTGTAGAATAAAGTGCTTTCGGTTTATATTGAATTGGCTCCAATGTCGAACCGAAGCGTAATCTAGGATTAGCTTCTAGAACAGCAATGGGTGCTTTGGTTTGAATTTTTTGTTTCAAAACAAATGCACAGTGGAGCTATTGTATTGTTATGGCACTGGATTTGTATACCAGTAGTCGTACTGATTGGAAGTTATTGGTTGCTGTTTTAAGGCCACTTCTGTGCACAAGGAATGCTAAATGGACTGAGCGACCTCCAAAGGTAATGAGGCAAAGTGAAAGATGAACTACCCTTCTGACATAGCCCAGCTGGGGTTTGAACCCAGGTGCTATAGATCTGTGGCCAACTGTGCTACCAGTTAGACCATGCAGGCTCCCCCATCCCTAGTGAAATGGAATATCCAAATAATGCATTATATTCAGTTCACTAATTTTTAAGAATTAATTAAATTCCATAATTTGAAAAACATTCGATTAGTCAATAAGTTCCTGGATGTACTGTATTTGTCATACATAACCTTATCAAACATTGGAGTTAAATAATTGTTGATCTGGCAGAAGATGAGTTCTGTTTTATTACTCGACTGCATAAGAAATATTTCAAGAATGTGCTGTTGATGAAATAAGTCTCGCACAGGCATACCTAATACAGAATGATCCGAGGATTAGCGAGACAAAAAGGTTCCCCATAGAAATGATATGACAGCACAGTGACAAGATAACAATATAATTTCAACTGTTAGTAGTATTTTATTGTTATTATTAATTGTTGCATAATGATAATATATTTTCTCGATTGTTTATGACATGTATAAGGTCAGGCAGTTGCCTATAACGTAGATTTGGGAATAATGACCCTGCACTCTATTATGTGTTGTATATTATAAAATGTAGCTGTTTTAAGACAACAATTGTGCAAAGGGTGCGCTAAAGTAAGATGAAACATTCTTCAAACATACCGATTGTGCAAAGGGTGTGCTAAAGTAAGTTGAAACATTCTTCAAACATACCGATGCTGATCAGACACCAAACCTGTACATTCTCTGAATTATGTTGTATTTTATGGATGTGGCAAGCAAAATATTATAGATGGAGGGATGTTATTTTATGACACATTGAAGGTTATAAGAGGATAAAACATGTGATAGACTTAGGCAGGGAATTGAATCTCCGTCAGAGAGGTCTACGACAACCCACATTGCTAGCTTCACATAAACGTGATTGGACACTGCAAATCATTAGTTCTCAAACTGAGGAACCTCTCCCTCCCACTGGGATATTATCTGGTAATTTCAGGTTGGCCATTTAACAGTTAATGCACATTAATCTATTAGCAATCAATACACTTGTTTATCTTCACCAATCATGTCATTATATAAACAAGAACGTCTAATTGAAATTATATTCCATCTTTAACTGACCTTAGAACAGGGACTGACTTGTTAAGATTTAATTTTGGCTGGTATTTAGAGGTCATGGTGATCAATCCTGAAGAAAGGTAGGTTAAACAGTAAACGAGTTAGAGACCCATTATCACAAATGTTTCCACGTTGACTGTCACTGTATGGAGTAATTCTTGCCACAAGCAAAACAAACTTATAACTCAACAGACACCAATCAACTGTTTGTGGAAGATCCACCTTGAAAGACATGTTTTATTTTCTTTAGTACACAAATATCAATTACATAACTTATCTTTGTATTTCAACTATATGACTTTCGTACACCCTAATACTAATAATCAGGTGACTTCAATCAGTTGCATATCATGTTCTGTCGGCAAACTAACCACAGCTACAATCTCCATCACCTAACAAATTATGTTTAACATTATCAAGTCATTAGTATAGTTTACTCTCGTTAGAAGAAAGTAATTACTGCTTTGCTTACTGTAAAGAATTCTTTGGCATTTGCAATATGTTGACATAACCCACGATACAATTTGTATGATGAATATATTCATCAAGATGATCTGTGTGCTATGACATTATTTCTAGCTCCCATTATAATAACCATCATTCAGCCTTCGGAATATGAATTGTTTTACTCGTAGGTTATCTTTCCTTTTGTGTAAATACCATTTGGATGAATGTGTAACCAGTAAGGTTAATTAAAACACAGCCGCAAATCAAATTTCTGAGTGAATATTTGGCAGAGACCACACACACACACACACAGTGTAACTGATAGCTCAGCACCAGAATAATATCAATGAAGTGGGAATAAGATCGGAAGCTTACAAACAAACATCACAATATAATATTCATCTAAACAATGGCCACGGTCAGAAACTGGAAAAGTGATTGTGTTATATTGACCCTCGAATATAACCAGTCAATCCCGCCCCCCACAATTTTTTTTTAATAAACTTCACAGAGAACAAACGGAGATCTAGTAATAAATAGGATGGTCCCATTCTTGACTGATCTGTCCAGTTCCTGTGGCGCTAGTTCTGATTCATTGAAGTCTAATGTTTCAAGTGTTGTGAGACACCGACCAGGTCCAGTGACCTACTTCCATCTTCCCGAGGGCCAACCAGCTGATGACTCAATATAGATAACTTACTTAGTTGATGCCCTTAAATCCTTCAATGGAATGTTGGTGGGCAATGCCATCAAAAATGGAAGTCAATCAATGGAAAACAAAAATCCATCTATCAACTTCGCTTAATTTATGGCGTCATGATCAAGCTCTTCATATCGCATTCAAAACACATATTGAACTAAGTAAGACCCAATAAAGGACGCATGATCAAAACAATAAAACTATGCTCGCTCACAATCAAGAGTAGTATTTGCTGCCAAACGATTTGTCCATCCGTAAGGGGAGGTAACTCGACAGGGCGGATACCTCCCAGTAGAGGCTGCGTGACAAGAAAAGTCGATACAACATAAACACAGCTATACACTGTCCTAGAACTACGCCTGTAGTAATGAGCTGAAAGGGAAAAAAACAGTATATACGTCTATAAAAATACCACAATGAACTGGGAATGGTTATCCAGAAACATTTTTAGTAAATAAGATCCGTTGAGTATGAATTACTGTAATTATTGATGTAATTACTAAGGGATTTATTTCTGATTCAGAACATTACAAATTAAGTTAAAAAATAAAGAGAAACAACAGAGAGAGAGAAAATTGAAGCAAACTCGTAGTACGACTGATTTATTATAATAATGTGTGACAATTTTTACATCCTTTATGGTCTAAAGATTGGAGAGATACCCGATACACTGTTAGACCTAATAATATTAAGTTAGCCATGAAGAATTATGCTGAACAATTTTAAAGATTTGTTTTTAAACGTTCCATAATGATTAATAAAACACTAATGTCGGGTATATACTATTACGTATGTAACAATGTTTTTCTTAACAATTCGACACCAACCATTCAAATAAAGTTACCTATTCACCTTTGTGTATGTAAAAAGTGAACCCTGTAATATATATCACATGTAGAAATTATTTGCTAGTGAGGCATACAAAGCAATCAAAGTTTAATTCTAGTCGTTATAATGCGGGCCATTTAATCAGACGAGACACCTACCTTGAAACGAAGATACGGTGACAGTAACAGTGACATGAGCACCACAAGAGGGGAGCACAGAAACCAGACCATACAGCACTGAAACCAGCATAAAAGAAATCAACCAATCGTTTTACTAACAGAGAAGGCAAAAGGTTTTCATATTCAGTTTTCTGAGGAGAAAACAAATATAAAGAAAACACGGTCAGTCTACCGTGGCTGCGTAGAGTAAAGCATTGAATGTCGAATCCAGGCAGAAGTTTTGTTTTGTTGTAAATCCTAAAAGGTTCTACAATCAAATCTACTAGACTGACTCCAGGCCGGTTGGTGATGGATAAGGAGACAGTAAAGTTCTTATACTGGCGAAAAAATACAAATTATCATAGCAGCAGAAGCAAAGAATGAATTATAGGGACGCCTCAATCAATAAAATCTCCTTTAAGGATCAACAAGCAAGCAATCCGATAGGGGACTGTGTTATAAACCTCCAGGATGTGGGTTTGATTCCGTCTTATACCTGTGTTTGTGGGATGTATCTCATGGCAGTTGCCTCTCAGCTATAGGTCCCAGGTCCGACTAAGAGTGAGGCCAAACCAACTCGAAGGACGAACAATCAATATAATTTGAGAAAGTGGAGTTTACAGACAATAAAAAACTACTACCCCACTTTATGGAATATTCATTCTGCAAATAGCTGGATAGCCAAGAAGCTATACATGGCTTTAGGTCACCGTATTTGTGGCAGTTCTTTAGCTGAACACAAAGCTGTTAATAAATCCATCGGTTAGTTGTGAGTAACTGACCTTGGTGAAGCTGTTGTAGAAATCCCTCTTCAATGCACTTCTCTCCGATGAGATTACATTTCTGAGATGCGACATGAATATGGCTGCCAGCAGGAGACGCGCAATGGCCAATGAGATTCCGGCGTAGCTACGATGTAAATGATACATCCTCTGCTCCTGCTGTTCGTATTGTTCCCACAGAAATGACATGCCCTGAAACCAGAACGATTCATCTAGTAACCAAGTGCTACGAAGAGACACATAACAAATCTGATCCATTTGTATAATGACTTTTTCTTTTTAATGTTTTGCGTCCCATTTGAAATAAAAACAGTTCAATCACTGGATTGCATTGCAAAATTTGATTAAACCACTTAAAATCACAAATAGTGCAGAAAAAAGAATTCAACTGAAACAAAAGTCTGAACATTTATAAAATTGCAATCATCGTTCCAAATCTCTTACCTGTAATATACCAATAAATATCACAATTCTTGTAGCCGATGTTTCCCTGATTTTACTTAATGAAGTCCTCGTTGGTCGGTATGAGTGGCCCAGTGCCCAACCGAGTGAAAGACTCAACAACATATACAGCATCACAAAGTGACTTGTCAGGTCCAACACTGTATGGGATAATGGATACAGAATTATGTAGAACAGCTTAATTTGCCTAACAACGAAATATCAAAAAAAATGGCTAGCAAGAGAAATATTTGTTAACATTAATTAAATAGCACACTTCACACAAAATCCTTCATTACGTATTGTTTAATGCTGGTTTTGATATCATGCAGGGTTCATACACATTTTGACATCTCAGATCCCAGGACCTTCCAAAGTCAAATTCAAGGACTGTTTCAATGAATTCACAAACTTTTAACTCGCAAAGATACACCCATATTTCAGAAGAAGTGTAACGATTGAATTCCTGTATGCTTATGATTAGAAATATAGATCTATATGTCCAAATTCCAGGACTTTCAAGGACCTCTACAAAAATTCCAGGACTTTCGAGGCCTGGAATCCAAATTTTAAAATTCCAGGACTTTCCAGGTTTTCAAGGACCTGTGCGAACCCTGTCATGCAATCATGATAATGCTCCTCCTGTTACTAATTAAGAATGGCATCAATCATAGGTTTACCATCTCGTTCAATATAAAAATAACAAGAATTCTTTTTAAAAGACATAAACATTGAGGGTACTAACTCCGAAGTGTGAATACCCATCAAGTACTCAGACAGGATAAAGTATCTTTGGTAGATCAAATTATTAAGATTAATACAACAAATCAACACTTCTAAGAAACACAAGGTCCCCAAGTTTTACTTTGGATTATATTCAAAGATGCATGATAACTGCAAAATAAAATTGCATTTTAGTGCAAATAGTAGACTCAGCTATTTAAATTATTTTACATACATTCAGACAATAATTCAAACATCGGTGAGCCATAACCATCGATGGAGTAGCTTCTTAAATGAATGAGAATTGTTACTGCTGCTGATGCCTGCAGGCAGAGGGCAGCACTGAGCAGGCGTATCACAAAGTCCATTGGGCCTCCCTTCTTGATCGTCTCATAAACACGTGGTATGTAGATACAGCCAAGTACGAAGTAAGTGATCAGCAGGATCTGATAAAACCTGAATAATCCTGAAGTGATTAAGCAAACATTACACAATATCTTATCATAATATGGACTTAAGTGTAAACAAAACAAAAAATTATTAAGTGTTTTGTTTATAGCTGAAGCATAACATAGAAATGACCTAATATATATCGGAGAGAACAGGTAGTACCGAGATCTTAACCTGGATGTCTGCAGGGCAGCAAATTAATAAGAGGATTACAGTAATGATCATAAAAATAAATCAAAGAAGTAATACACTTTTAATGGTTTAACGCAAATTTGAAATAAGGTACCCCCCCCCCCTGCCAGCAATCCAGACAACTGAAGGGTTAACTTATACTGGATAAATACTGATTTTAGGTGATTTATTTGGACACAAGAGCCTCCTCTGTCTACCATTATATATCGAGCTCATTTCTAGGTCCATAACATGGGAAGGTGTGTTCACTGAAATAGGTCACAGACCACATTCATGCTGATATCCTCTGAGTCATGGGGAGATGTTTCAGTTAGTCAATGCAGACACAAACTAATACACATGCATAGGAATATACACACACACGCACACCACTCATGTTATAGAGAAATATCCCAAAGGGCGACTTCTGAGAAAATATTTGTCACAGCTGCAAATAATATGATACTAGCCACAAAAATATTTTGAGAACCATCTTGATAACATAGAAAAAATTAATTTTGACATAGATGAGTCACAAAATATTTTCTTTTTAATATATATATATATATATATATAAAAAAAAGGAATTCACAATTTTTGTTATTGAACAATGTTTATATTGTAAGTGCCTAGATGTCATAATGATCATAATTTTTATAGTCACCTATATTTGTTCTATTTTCCAGTGAACTGTCATAAAACTTAAGACATGACAGTCGTAAACCTGTTTATGACATGACCAGTCGTAAATACCTTTAGGACGTCACATACCATCATAAACCTTTTTATTCACTATTTTGCGATTTAATTTTTTTTTAACTTTCACTTTTGATCCATTTTGGGTAGAACTAGTTGTGGATTATCAATATCATTATATCAGAATTAGTATATTTATACATTACATACATGATTGTAAAATAATATCCTCTTACATTTTTTCTGATTCAGTAATAACAGAAATAATTTAGAGGGTTTTTTTTAATTCAGTAACCACAACAGACTCTCACATCTTTCACACATGTACAATTGAATCAGTCCATTTGATACGACAATCATCAATAATCTGTGACAAAATACCAGCCTGGCTGTTATCTCATGAAACTATCCATGTGTAACTATTATTTAATGTAAAAGATATAAGATGGATTAATGGAATCAGAGTAGCAGACAGATTCCATTTTGTCAATTCCACATCAAATTTATCAATTCCATTTCCATTTTTTACTTACTACTTTTCACCACGAGTCCGTACTTGGAATACCCAGTCCGATTATATTATATTCCAAGTAGGATTGTCATGAAAGAATATTTATGAATTAAAAAAATTAAATGGTAAATTAATTTGTGGATTTAATTTTTTTGTAGCAAACTTCAATTCCAAATTTATCAATCCATTTAAAAAAAGCAATTCCAATTCCGGAATTGACCCCATGTCTGGTAGCAGATATATTTTGCTCTTGCCACATGGAGGATCACTAAGTGAAGCCACTTGTCACTGTCAGTGCATGGTCAGCCACAGATAAACACCAGCACCAACCCAAGAGGGCAGCGTCTTGCTTGTCATTCAATTAATGAATAATTCTATTAAATTAATACTGTCCCCTAAGTTCTAGAAGCAAATGGCAGACTACTCAAGTCAATTGATTTTGGCTACAAACAGCACCAGTATATGATTATCATAATCTAATAATCAGACCCTAACTTATTGTATAATAATTTTACTTTTAATATTACAATATTATATTAATAACATATTAATAACTTAAGCCATTCTAAAAAGTACTTTTCAAGTAAACGCTGGATTAATCCATGGATTTTGACATTATGTCATAAACCCTGGATTAATCCACGGTTTTTGACATTATGTCATAAACTTGCCAACCCTGATACAAATATAAACAAAACAACTCAAACCAGAATTAATATGGCATCTCTCAGTGTAAATAAACATTGCTTCAAAAAGAAAAAGCACTAATTATTTGAATGATTTAGTGGTGCATGAAAGAATACATTCTTACAAACAAGTTTCTACTTATATTGCAGGGAACCAAGAAATAAAATTGACACAGAATTTAAATTAAGCCCCTTTGACTACTACAATTTAGTTAAACACACACAAACACATTATTTAAACCATTAGTAACATATGGTGGAAAATAAAGATTATTTAATATAGGGAAACAATCTCTTAAATACAAACCAACATGGATTCCAGTCTAAAAGATCATGCCTCACTCTACTACGAGAAAACTATGACACAATTTTGAATTTTGTAGAAGGTGATAAATAGTGTACCCCAAGGAACTATTCTAGGCCCAATATTATTTCTCATTCTAATAGGGGACATAAATGACAATACGTGTAGCCATGTCTCAACTTTTGCGGATGATACAAGAGTACTTCTTGCCATCAAAAATGAGGATGACTTCATGAAACTACAGAACGACCTCAAAACAATATACAAGTGGCAACAAACAAACAACATGCAATTTAATGAAAGCAAGTTTGAGCTACTCTGATATGGATGGTAACTATCAGGACATAAAAGATTCCACCTCATACTTGCGACCAAACAGAAGAAAAATTGAACAAAGCCAATGTGTCAAAGATCTTGGTGTCAAAATGAGTGACACTCTCAGTTTCAGTGACCATACAGAGACAGTTTATACCAAAGTTTGGCAAAGATGCGAGTGGATCATAAGAACTTTCCATGCCCGAGATATGTACATAATGCTTGTTATAAAATCAATTAAACCAACTACAGTTAACTTCATTTATCTTGTTTGTAATGAAAACTTCTCCAAACAAATGCCACTCTCAAGTACTTCGATTAATTTAGTATCACAAATTTATAGTTTGTATTTCACATTTCATGCACAACAACAGAATCTGTTCCTGTACACATTTAACCTTAAAATCAACAGCAGTGAGTGTTAATATCAATTTAGTTGAACTTTGTATTGGGATTTGTTTTTAAACATTGAAGAAATGCTAATCTAATATTTTTACTTTGGACTGGTTTCTTACTTGTGAAAATGATACCTAGTAATTTTCTTTGTCAGTAAGTAAAGTTATTAATATTAATGCAGTAATCATCATACAAGGAACACCATATCAAAGTGTGCAATAGAAATAATTTAAATTTAGTATAAATACTGCATTAAGTGACACATTCTAATAAAACATTTCATGTTCTCAATACCTCAACCAGCTCTTGTTAACAGCATATCTGCTAAACATGAGTGTGTTAACAGAGGATCTGCTAAACATGAGTGTGTTAACAGCATATCTGCTAAACATCAGTGTGTTAGCAGAGGATCTGCTAAACATGAGTGTGTTAACAGAGGATCTCCTAAACATGAGTGTGTTAACAGAGGATCTCCTAAACATGAGTGTGTTAACAGAGGATCTGCTAAACATCAGTGTATTAACAGCATATCTGCTAAACATCAGTGTGTTAACAGCATATCTGCTAAACATCAGTGTGTTAACAGCATATCTGCTAAACATCAGTGTGTTAACAGCAAATCTGCTAAACATCAGTGTGTTAACAGTGTATCTGCTATCCTGCAAAAAATAAAATTCACAAATTAATTTACCATTTTACAATGTTAACACTTACATGTGGTGTTACCAATATACTGGAACCAAAACGATTCTGAACTTTGGTTCCTTATATATATATATTAGACATGCACACTGACTGTGGTGCCTCACATGAGCATTTAACAAATTAAAATGATCTGGATTCTGCCTACAACGCTGTGACACCACCACATAGCATGCCTGTAACCTATATAGAGCTATTGCTATATAGGAATTTTCCCCTGTTCAATGTTTAGAACAGGCAAAAAAACTATTTAAATCCACAAATTAATTTACGATTACGATATTCAAAAATATTTCTTCCATGACAATCCTATTTGCAGTATAAACTACTCCAAGCAGGTACTCGTAATACCTACTCATGGTAAAAAGTATTAGGCAAAAAAGAAGATAAATTCGATGTGGAATTGAGAAAATGGAATTAACCCCATATCTGGCTACTACAGTCTGGAACAAGCATAGGAGTTAAATAAATGTCTACGAAGTGTGTCTTAGGTTTGATAAAAGAAACATAACACTCATTAAACAAACAATAAATGTACATGCATATTCTATCAAATATACCAGATTAGGTGAATAATTAAGCAGAAGGAATAAAACATTGATTTGTTTGGCAGATGGAATTTGCATGATTTTAATGGCAACACAGATGTGTGGATAAATAAGATGTGGCTGTATTGAGTACAACCAAATAGACTAAGTTAGGAATATTCCACCCACCCTTATGTGACCAAACAAAACATACCTGCTTCATCACCACCGAAATGGTTGGCAGGATAGCCAAGACTATCCGGATTTAGCATCTTTATCTCATAACTGATGTAGACCGGCTGCTCAAGCGGTATTATTGGGCGGCCCTTGTCACACGTGAATGCATCTGCGTATACCAAGTGCCAAAGACGTGGTCGGACAAAGTGTGTCACACTCCATCTTCCTGTTCTGTTCTCAAAGAGATCTGAAATTTCAGATATCCGTACAAGAAATGTTGAATGTCCTTTTCAGAACATATCTTCAAAATGTTTTTACACTTTCTTGCTATAAAATTCAAAACAATTTTCCAAAATCAGATTGATAAGACTATAGAAAACCTGAAACATATGTAATGACACATTTATGTCATAAATAGGTTTATGACATTATAGTGTCATAAACTGTCAAAAGCATATTTTTTTAAATAAATATTGGCATAGTCAAAACCAATTGTAACAGTTTTTCCAGATATAACTGAAAAGTAGTTATTAATATAATATTGTAATATTAAAAGTAAAATTGTTATACAATAAGTTAGGGCCTCATTATAAGACTATGGTAATCATACACTGGTGTTGTTTGTAGCCAGAATCAATTGATCTGATTGGTCTGCCATTTGTTTCTAGAGCTTGGGGGGCGGTACTAATTTAATACAACTATTCGTTTATTGGATGACAAGCAAGACACTGCCAATCTATTAATCCATGTTATAGCTTTCACATTAAATAAGAGTTACACATGGTTAGTTTCATGGGTGGCTTCAATACAGCCGAAGGGGATATAAGATTGGGGAAATGAGACCTTGGGTCATAATGTAATACATTCAAAGACCAAAAGTATATATTTTTCATAAATATCGGCATATTATAGCATAGCACAATAACCAGTCATGTTCAAGGGTGGTAGACCTGGCAATCCCATCTGGGAATATAAGTGATAGGAGATGGCAAAGTTCGTGCTAAGTGCAAGATATGTGGTCACCAACAAACACCCTCTGTGCAGAGAGAATGACAAGTCACCATTTCTTGTGTGCTAAGCTACAGATAGCGATACCGTAAAAGAGACCAACATATAATATCATTTTATATTCATGTTTGCAATAGATAAATATACAATTTTGATATAATGATAATCCATAACTGATTCTAAACAAAACAGATCGAAAGTGAAAGTTAAAAAAAAGTTGATGATGTCATAAAGGTATTTATGACAGGTTTACGACACTGTCATGTCATAAACAGGTTTATGACTGTCACAAACACAACCCTGAAATATATGAATCTATATTTGTTCAAACTCACTGTTAAGTCTGGCCATCTGTAACTTATGCAGACAGTTTGTTGTTTCCTTTGCCTCTTGCCAATCTTCATCGAGGTATAAATACACACTAGCGCCCCCTATATTTGTCATGTTCACTGTGTATTGTATTTCTGCCGTCTCGCCTATTAATACAACATTTGTGTATGAAGAATGATATCTAGTCTATATGATCATATGCTTTGTGAGATCATTAAAAATTTATCCCACCAGAGGTCTACTTAAAAAAGTGATAATAACTGCCATAAATTGTTATTATTACACACACAAACATATAAAAAACTATATATTAATATGATGAACCACTATTCTAAAGGATAACTCTGATGAATTATCCATAAGTTGTTACTACAGTTTATGATTCTCTGTGTCAGTGTAAACACACATGCACACACAGGGAGAATTGTTAAGTCTAACGGATTAACATTTGAAGTTGTTAGAATAAGTTAACTGTCAGACACAATATCGGATGACACATGAAGTGAATGAAGTATGACAAATAACATTATAATAACAGCTGTATACCAGTATCACATGACAGAATCTAACACTCCATAAACTAGCAACACAGTATCACATGACAGAATCTAACACTCCATAAACTAGCAACACAATATCACATGACAGAATCTAACACTCCATAAACTAGCAACACAGTATATCACTATGTAAACTGATGTCCGAGTATCACTCCATAAACCATAGTAATACTGCACAAAGAAAAATAATATCACACAGACTCTGATACGAAACTGTTGATCATTGCATGTCATTACCATGAAAGTAGAAGCCAGCAATGTACTGCCCCATTGTCTCTTTTGCACTGTTTGTCGTGAGAAATCCTGATACAGTCTTTGCCTGGCCATCGTCAACAAACAGCCAAAAGATCAAGGTCAGCATGAAGACTGACCTATGACCTTTATCTGTCATAGTTGATATTGTTGTTAATAGAAGTTACATCTTGATGATAATCTGCAGAAGGTAAAATGGTCACATATGTATATGTGTATAATATATATATGGTATATAAATAGTGTGTATACATATGTTGACATAATATATAACTGTGCTATTGTGATGGCTACTCACCAACAATGTATCATGAACTGCATCGAAAACAACAATTTACTGTTCTGTTTGCACTGAGATAAATATTCAAATTAATGAAAGTTTCAGAAGCTATCGAACCGATTAACTGTTCTTACAGCTGTTAACATATACCATTGGACTAGAAATATTATTGATGATTTGGAACCAATAATAGGTTAATTTGACCAGCTCTGCTCTTCTGCCATTGAATTGATTTTATTGACTTGGACACAGGATAAATATTAGTTTGATTTGCAATGATTAAGCAGGTACATTTCTATCTCCATTTGCAATGTGGTTTCGCAGCTTCTATTATAGTAATCCTACGATATGGGACTACGGTAAAGTGATGTACTGATTAACCAAAAAGCAAACAGATGGCAAGGAAATAAGCACTTCTGAATGCCTAAGTTAGTAGACAAATATAGATGTTAATTATCTCTCTACCAAGCTAGTTTAAATAGACTGGTGTCGGATGATGACACATATGCCATATGGTGATATAAAATGCATTTTGACACACAACCACTGGTCACCTATTTAAGACTGATCAGAAAATCATGCTTTGTTTTTTATATGTTACATAATATTGACATACATATTAGTTCATATATATATATATATTATTATATATAATTGTTCTCCAGTTTCTAATACTATATAGATCTAGTAGTTCGGGCTCATACCTGTGTTTGTTTCCTTTGGGGGATCACTCTTCAGTCATATGTCCCACTCCCAGGCGTAACCAGCACCGAGGCTAAATAAGTCAACTCAAAAACAACAACAACTAGACTCTAGTCTACTCCAATATTAGTCTAGTGCCAGTATGAGAGCATTACTCACTTACTGAAAAATATATCAGATTCCGAGCAGTTACTGTAGTTCTAATCAAGTTATTGCCAATTAATCAGAACAAAACCGATGTACACCAGGTGTTGCCATTTTAAAACATCAATATCAAATCAGAAAAATACCCAATTGTCCATTCACATCATTCAGAATTACCATGGCTTGTAGTTGTAGATCTAACTTGTTTGCAATTTCATCTGTTCATCACTTCATCATTTGTCCTGATTTACTGTAAACTAAGATTGATTCTGCTACATCAGACACGATGTCATTCACAACTTCCCTCTCTGTCAGTATTTTATTAGTTAGGATTACGCGTTGAGGTATGATGTTGTCAACGTTGCAGGGCATTAAAAATAAATAAATAAAAACATGGGAAACACTCGGCACAATCGAACACACAAATGTACTGATGTAGCAGCAAGATTTTCGTTGTATCTGCAGATCATACAGATGGCTTGTGTTTACGTTGTCATCAATGTCGTAAATGTGTACGTGGCGTTGGTATATTGTCAAGTTTTTTAATTAATTAACCTTCTATACAAAATGACAGAGAACTGTGGCAAGATAGAGTGTTGTAATTAATAAGTATTAATATTTTCAGCCATTGCTAAACGTTTCAAATAAAAACCTTCGATGCAGGCTTTTAGTTATTATACTGACCAAAGGGTGGCGCCACGTGTTTGTTGAAATGATTTCGTCCGCGTGCAGTGGGCGAGATATTGCAAAATGGTGCTTTTTATGTCCGCTTTTGTACAGATGGTACGCTAAATGGGCTGGGACAATTTCAAATGTAACGAGGCGAAATGAAAGATGATAAACCTTTCTAACTTATAGATCTGTGTCCAACCACTTAGCCCACCGAGGCGTCTATATCTGATATGACGAATGGACCAGGAACCCCCCCCCCAATCGGGCAATGCAATGTTCTACTTCTAGCAATCTAGGGCTCGGGTTAGGACTCATGCAGGTACTTTATTATTATCGTATATTATTTGTATATTTATCGGATTTGGAGTGTGCATAATATATACCAATACTGAATACAAATTAAATGTAGCGTATGGGGAACTAGACAGTTCGCCACCCATGAGCTTCACCACCTGAGACAGATCGCCACTGGAGACACTGCGCCACTCGCACATTTATTGATTTTACAAAATGATTTTTTTGATCTAGTCATACAATTTAAATGATTGCTGTAGATTTTCTCGCGTCTTTTTTCATTTAAAAGGACGACATTGGAAATAAGTGTACGCTAGTGTGTTTTTATTAGCGAAATGGGAAGGTTCGATCTTTTTATTTTCTATTTGATATTCAATATTCGAAGTGGTTACGTATCAGAGTATCGGAACCCTGTACCTCTGCGTGATAGGTCCGAGCACTCAATGCGCATACGCCATTTATTCCTCGTTAATTATTACTTCCGCTCAAATATGGCGACCGAACACGTAGTAGTTACATTTGGGTTGAAGGTAGAAGATGCTTTTGATAGTTTTGAAGGGGTGCAAACGAAAATCAAAGAAATAGAAGATAAAACAGCCGCAGCTTTACAAATAATCGGGGTTCCCACGTGTTGTAGAAAACCTGGAAAAAACAAATTCATTTTCCAGGTCCTGGAAATGTTCTTGAATTTTACAAAATCTCCTGGAAAAAATACTGGAATCATGAAATGCTGCATTTCTTATAAATGTCAGACTTTCTTTTTAATCTTATTATAATGCCTATTAATAGTAAATAGAATGAATCTAATATCTTTATTAAACACAAGTACCAGTAATTACAACTAAGCTCCAGTCACTGACACTAATGCGAGCAGATGAAAAACTAAAAACGATAATGAGATGGCTCAGATTTATAATAACATTGATGAACATGGTTCCGATGCTGAATGCTCAGATCACAAACAAACACGATTCCGATGCTCGGCTTGCGTCAGAGCACCGGAAACACCCAAACTTGGTGCACGCGCATTGAGTGATCGGACCGTTATCATCAGCGAACACGATTACGATGCTCGGATACGTAACAAAAGCCTTCACTATTTAGTTCACGGTTCGATTTATTCACGATACTTTACTCAAGCATGTCGGTGATAACACAATACTTTAAAATAAACTAATTAAAAAAAGTTTAAAGCAGCAACTTTATTTTTAATAAACAGTTTTTGTTCAGAAAGACCAACATACCCACATTACTAGGTTTGGAGGTTGGTCCTCAGTGCTGTGACTACATAGCCTGCTGTTTGAGAAAACCCTCTCGGATTGAACTGAAGTCCCAGGGATGTCGAGATAACACGAGACCAGTTTGCCCAGCAAAGGATACTAAGAGGATTTCTTCATCCACCAATCTGTGGCATAAACCTTCAGTGGAATGGTGGTACCCTTCCTGTATCTGGCAAGCTCATGGTCTATTTGTGATGTCAATGATTGAGTTGTGGACTCACTAACACCTGTTAACAGAACACCTGACCCAAATAAATCCTCTTTAATGCAGTTTTCTTTGGCTTTGGTTCATCAACATCTGAATCAGATTCCACCCATTCAGATATTGTTCCAGTTCTTCTTCCATGTGAAAAGGAATTAGTTCAGGGCTATCTTTCTCGCTAACTAGTGGATGAATGATAGGAAAGTTAGTTAGAGATGGCAGGCTCGTTAGAGGAGGAGCAACCTCATTACTGCAGTATAAAGTGGACTCTTGCTGACTGACTTGAAAGTGTTAAAATGCTAATTCAAAAATATGTTCAGTCTAGACACATGAATATTAATACATTAGGTACAAGCATTTACTTATTTACGTATTTAGTTAAACCCAGATATGAAATAAAGAACTTAAGAGGAGACTTCAACTTCCCAAAGAATCGGTACGGTAGACAGTGTAGTGTGAGTTATAAGGTTATTAGAGAAAATAGTTAATACGGGTTTGAGTACCAAAGGTCCATAACTACACACTTCGCTCTCTTTAATTAACTGACAACTTATACAAGTAGTAGGGCCTATATTGCATGCCTCATACTTTGGCTCCAGAACATGTAGGAGCTCTTTAAATCTTCGCTTCTCCACCATGTGTATGGCCTCAGATCTGTCACTATGAATTTCCCGTTTGTGATGACAGTTGATCGTGCATCTTTTGTTGAACAAGTAATGTTTCTTTCAAAGATTATTGCTTTGCTACGGGATGGGAAAGTGGCTTGCTGTCACTCTCAGATAGACGTATATATGAAACCAAAACTCGCGAAAACGAAGACGAAGTTGGCGAATATTCTGGTTGATGTCTGTTTAAATGCAGGATCATGTTCGTAGTATTTACAGACTTATGTTACGATCCAACAAATCCTGCAGACATTTAGTTCCTTATTAATTTCTATTCCACTCCCTGACGTTTCTGTCATTGGGTGACCAAACAAATGATTTATACGATTCTGGAGGCTTAGACAAATTGTCCAGAAACGTTTCTTTGCACGCTATACTGACTGGGTTTGATCTGGGATAGCCCATGCAAATATAGCGTGCTGTGGAATCGGGCACTGTGATTGACTGAAACCCATGGGTTAGAGGAAATCCGCACTGACGTCTAAGAAAACGTCATTGGAAACGTCATTCGGGATTTTCCCCATCGTTGTCTGATCGCACACTATGGAAGAGTAACGTGCCATTTAGAAAATCGAAATAAACCGCGGTTTGCAAATTGAAAAACCGTGAATGAACTGAAGAGCTAGAACCCCGAATACAGTGAACCACGATTAATCGTCGCATCCCTAGTTTTTATGTGTTATCCTATCCTTGGTGATTTTTATATATGATATCTGTTATGCATATATCATGTATACTTTTTTACCAAATACACTCTGCTGCTTGTATGTGTTATCCTTGGTGCTGTTATATATGTTATTTGTTATGCATATATCATATCGTATAATTTTTCATCAAATCAAAATACATTCGAAACTTCCTACAAAAACATCTTCCAAGTAAAATAACATTGTGCCTGGCAGTATTTATTTATTTCATTCATTCAATGCGTTATTTAAAAGAAGAAACCTGTAGAAGTTTAAAATTTGATTGTATCATTATATTTTACAATATGCACATATATTGCCAATAGGCATATTTACAATTTCGAATATTTACAACACTGGCATATCTACAACATAAACATAATTACAATTTTTCTGCACGTGGTCGGCCCATTTAGCCTACCATCGGCACAAACATGGCCGTAACACACCAATCATCATCACGATATGGTCAACTCACGGCTGGTCGGTCTTAACCAATCAAGATTGTAAGTGGACAACTACCTGTACTAAAAAAAATAGTAGTTTCTATACAAACATCCCCTAATTTTTTTTGAACCCCCTTAATATTCATGTAATGATGTTAATTTATATCAGAAACAATAAAATCAAAATAATGAATATTAATAATTTAATTACATATTATTGTTGGTGCACTTCCATTTTGAGTATTATTTAAATTGCTGTTTCCTTTCCTATACACTTGCCAGAATAGGGCTGTTGATGACTCCCGAAGCAGCACCTTTTTGAGTAGTACTGACCTATAGCATGCTTTATATGCAACATGGTACATATATTGATTTAACATTCACTCCTTCATGTTTAACTTTATAATAAGATAGCGCGTGCACGCACGCACGCACACACACACACACGCACACATATATATGTATACAGAGCTGCTCACACCTAGGTTATACAGTCCTTGGTTGTATGTGGGAATAGAATTATCTTTCCTAGGTCCAGTTATGTCCAGTTTGTACTATGACATTCAAGATTAGCTCTAATCTGCTTGTCATAAATAACATTTAAGAACTACAATAGTTAATTAGTTAGAATAGCAGACGTTAGGTCAGGTTTGAAAATGATAGCATAGTTCAAACAGTACGGAAGCTATGACGCGCTATTACGGTCTGCTTCAGCGCAGATGTCAGTCTTTTAATAGCAATTAAGCTAAACAGTTTTAATAGTAGTCGCTTTGTGACGCCTGCCCGTTGTAAAAACTGATCTTTGAAGACAGTGACAATTGGGTTATATGGTTTATATAGTATTGCTTTGAAGAAAGATACAGCAATTGAAAAATGGGTGGCTGACCACGTTAAATGGCGCTGCCGTCTCCACTGAATTATTTAAAATAAAGGGGGACGTTAAAGACCCACTGAGGACGTAAAACACTCTGGCAGTGCCCACCCTCAGGGTATTTCGGCTCCATCTTTCCGTACTGCTCCCCTGTGAGTGGTCGGGGAGGAGGTTCCTCAATCACTCCAATATAGAGGCTGTGCTTATTAAGCGACAGGCTGGGGATTCTCCCCGAACAACAAAACCATTAATCTAAACATTCTCACTACTGCCGTGATCTGACTTGGGTATTCTACTCCCAAGCTCCACGGCTGTAGGTGATTCAGTCCCCTGAAGAAACGTCCAGAGTTTGAATTCACGGTTCGAGATTCTCTGTGCCTTATTATACACAGCTAAAACACACACTCATTCCAATAATTTATGTTGACAGGTACATCTGTATTTTATTAATAAAGAATCATATGACAACACACAAATACAACTGACATAAAATGCCCAGTTACAGGTGGATTAGCACAGTATATAGCATTCAATCGGGATTAATTTTGCATTAAGATATAAGATAGTAGGAACCAGCACTCACAGTTCAAATTATAATGCGGAGACACGAGCCCTAATGGATGCCATGATTAAGAATGAAAAAGAAGACTGCCAGCAAGTCGTCCTCCTCTCAGATGCTCATTTAGTCCTGCAAGGTTTAGAAGAGGATACACTTCCTCATCCGATGGAATGCATCCAAGGGATAACAAAAGAAATATCAGTACCCCTACAATGGATTATTATGGGATTCCAGGAAACGAGGAAGCAGACAGGGTAGCCAAGCTAAGAACTAAACAAGCACAGCCCAACAACAGCGTTAGCTTCTCAGTGAAGACAACCTGGATCAAGGAGGTCATCATGCCCATGACAATGCGGGACGATTATCACCTTCACGACCGTTTGGAACAAGTAACGCTGATTAGACTCGGGAAAGGCCACAAACAGACTGAACGTTCACATGTTCAAATAGTTTATAAACTAGTGCCATCAACAACCGACAGCTGTGGTCTGGAAGACGAAACGACGGAGCATATGTTACAGAGGTGTCCAGCCCAGCAAGTTTTGAGACAAAACTGAGTGGCTAATGGCGACTCCTGCATGACGAGCTTCATGGAGGCGGAGGCCAACTGGAAAAGACAGCCCATTTCGTCCTACAGATTGGACTATTGGTGTAAATTGTGAAAGAAAAGAAGCAGGAAAAATAGAATAATAATAAATGGAATGAAATAATAAAATAGGAACAAAATCAAACGGTAAATAAGACCAGAACAAATTTAAAGCAATAAATATATATGTCATATTAATATTTAGTAATAGTGCAGTAATTCCTTGTAGGCGCTGGCCGGAATAGTTATTGGCAGTGTGTCATCAGTGGGTGATGTTCCAGAGCTGATAGAGCTGAACTCATGAGGTGATATAACTTGTGAGTTTCACATCTGTACTCTGTAGAGAATAAATATGAGTTTGTACATTGCATTATAAATTTAGCTGAAAATCTCAATTTATGTGATATGGTAAATTGTGAGTTAGCAGAGCTAATAACTTCCTATACAAAATATATTTAATTTATAAATAGAAATGTGTGTAAATGAACAAGAGGTGAATGAGTAAGAAATGGTTATTTATAAATAATCATGTTATTAGTGGCAATTGCTTACTTCGGATCACATATGTAGTGATTCATTTGGGTTTTGAAATTGGTGTCGGGTATGAGTTTGGATGGAAAGCGTTAGCGCATGCACACAGCAGAAACAACACATAATGCATATATTATATTAACTGTATGCAGCTCTGGTCATATTAATGAAATGATTGTATAATTTTCAGGTGTTTGTTTATTTATATAAATTAAACATGGGCGCGTACAGACACAATCTGGTCAAGGTTAGATAACCTATAAATCTCCAATACAGTGATTTGCCCTAATACCATTGATAAAGGCAGAATATTTATAAATAGGTCAAGCAAACTCAAAATTATTATTGATATATATATATATATATATATATATATATATATATATGAGTTGAAGTATATGTAATCAAAATAAAAGCCAGCACAGTTGATCTGAAGTCAACATACATGTCGAAAGGACAATTAGTACACATTTTTATCTAAGTCTGCGATTTGTCAAAATAACGCAGGAAGTGCCGTTCCTATTCATATTAATCAACCAGAAGTCCCGCCATGATTAGCTACTTTTCAATAACCTTTATTCGACCTAGTTATGAGGAAACAGGACCATGGTTCATAGAAATATTGAACCACAGCAGATAAAAGTGGATCGTGGAACAGACATAAATACCATATCCGATGGACCTCCTCTGGCCTCTTGGGACTGCTTACCAATGGCTATGGTCATACTGCGCAGGAGGTCGGAGATTCCAATCCTGGCCGTGACGCTATAATATGGCAAGGTTTTCTTCACCGAATATGCCATATATTGTAAATTTTAAATTTATTTAGAATTAATTCATGTATTGAAGCTGTAAATTACAGATCATATGTGTCTCTCTCATTTGAGGTCGCCAGCCATATAAAATAGCTGCCATTTCGGCCATTGTTATTATTATTATTATAACTAACAACAGTAGATTACAGGTCAAAGCAATTAAGGTGACACAAGGTTACATTTTCCAGTAGTCTGAAGACAAGATTTGCCTTTGCTTCTTTTACAGTATAACATTATCAATATATATCTTGCAACAGACAATATTCAAAACTAGTGTGACATCTGGCGGCAGTCGGCAATACTAAGGTTGCGGGCCGCGATCTCAAGCCACTTGTGCAGAATGTCTGGCATGAGACGTCTATACGGGAGGCACACACACACACACACACACACACACACGAGTATACTGAATACTTCACGTAACATTTATTTGATTTAATGTTTACTGCTTTCCTCTAGCTACGTACACTTGTATACCAAAATATTGTCTACGACGATCTATAACAGATCTAGCGCCTTACCAAGGACGGGGTCTACCTCACTTCACGAACAGCAAAGATCGGACAGTAATTGGTCATAGTGAGTTAAATAGGAAACACTGGCTGTGAGTGATCTTTAGAGAAACCAGACACAAACATAACCACACTTGTCTCAGTACAACCAGTGTTCGAATCTGAGCGTGGGCATATCTGAAGGGTGTTTATTGTATTAGCAAAAATATTGGCACATAATTGAAATGTAGATCGTGATATAACAGATATTAACTACTCGGTGGAAAACAATTCGACATAACATCAACATAGTTCATATTCGAATTCAACCGTTCCCCTGAGCATTCTGTAGCAGAAACTATCCTCTCAATGGACGCAGACGAAGCTAGGGTATGATAGCAGCTTGACAGCTAATGCAACAAAGACACTTGGCAAGCCATACAATTTGAAGGCCTTCCACTAATTAACTGGGGAGATCTTTGTCACAGCATCGGTGAAATACGTGGAAGGAAATGGTGACATGAAAAAGTGTTCAACGGTCACATGAAAAAGGTGTTCCCACACAGAGTTTTGTGGCCTTTCACCTTTATACATGGTTAAGGTCTTGATAATGAATGCAATATTACAGTCACAACACAGAGATTTTTAGTGTTCAGAAATCAACATATGTAGGACCTACATATTAACGGTGTTAATAACCACTGTTTAAAAAACCTACCAACTCTGATGTAGGTACAGTAGCATGAGATTTGGGGATAATTAATTCACTAATACAATGACAATAGGTGTTGGTATGAGATGGGGGATCATCAGACTAGGCGATTAGCAATTGGGCTCATTAAGTTATGGCCATACATTTAGTGAGTGTCACCTAGAATTGGTGATTAGGGTATCGTGGGACAATTGCATCCAGTTGTGATTTGATTTGGTGCTTCTATATCAATTAAATACACATACTTATTTAACTGATCAATGCATTATGTCGTAAATACTATGTTATAATGAACAGGCATTATTAACACTTGGTAGTATTGTGATTTTCACAGAACAAATTAAATTTTTTTGAATTTAAAAAACTCTTTAAAAACATTTTTTTACATGACGTTAAATAACGGTGTTAATAACGTCTGTGTAAAAAACCTGCCAACCCTGATATTATCAGCAGTCTGAAAAGTGGAATGTATCACCCACACTTCATCCTGTACGAGCAACCATAATGGAATATATTGAAGGTACAAACCATTGTCCTAAAAGAAAACTAGACCGAACACGGCCGTCGATTTAATGGCAAACAGGTCCCAACTTCCGGTCGAGGAAATAGGAACGCAGACTGGAAAAATCAGGTTTATAAACGTGGTGAATTATTGTTGTATCGCTGGTTGCATAAGCCGTGTGCGTGAAAGTAATACAGACGAGATATCTTTTCATCTGTAAGTATAAGGAACACATTTAAAATAGCTGTTAAAGCGGGGTTTTTTGGCGGGAAATTAAGCTTAACTGTTATTATGTTTAGCCTGTACGACAACCCCCGGCCTATCTCTGGCGTTTGATCCCAATTAAACTAGATCTACGGACTTGAATAAACCGACTTTTACATATTTCATGGCATATAATAGGAGAGGAATAATACAGATTGTCTGCAACACAAAATTATAATGCACACATCACAATAAATGTCCGTATTTGTAGGTTCAAAACTCGAAGCGTAGCCGCTTCAACGCTGCTTTTTCCCTTGCCGGAAGTCAGAGCTGTTTGGTCATGGCGGCCAATTCAAACGCTACTGACTGCTCGGTCTAGTTTTATATTTAGGTCAATGGTACAAACAACAATGCGCTGTCTCGCTTTTTCTATTTTATTTATTCATCTCCTGTGTACTTTCAATTGGTTTATGGTGATGGTCGAGAGGTTCGTAACTCTTACAATATGTATCACAGCGGCTTCGTAATAGACCTCGAGTTGTATCCCGTTACAATAAGGCTTGTAGTACAGTCGTTGTTGTTGAAATTTGTGGTAGAGATCCCTTGGCTGTTGCCTATTGGGCACAGTCTGTTACACGACGTTGTTATTTAATGGCGACTCCCACTACGTGCGTACCAATGAGGTATGTGAAAAATCTGTTGATGACGTCACTGAGCAGACTTCCGATATATCGGTCGCTTCCAGTGTCTATGTCGACGGCGAGTTTGTCTATTTCTACCTTTTTGAAGCCAGACTGGTTCAGGATCTGTAGCAGCTTCTCGTCTGGCTTGCAGCCGTAAAACAGAGTCCCCCACCAAACGCGATAACCGTTTTGGACCTGTGACGTCGCCACTTCCGCTTTGGCACCGACGTGTTCCATAAAGTAAAAGCGCCCATCCTGAAAATAAGACGTCATGAAATATTTTATATATATATATATATATATATATAACTGGGCCTTGCTTATTCTGAATACCAAGATAAGTGCCGGTTCATTCGCTAACTGAGTGACTAACCCACTACTTCACTCACTCACTTGTAGGCATTTGTATGTACTGCTTAAAATCTCTACATATTTTATCAACCAACCTTCACCATAGACACAAATAATTATACTTTATTGACCAATCTAGTAGCAATATACCCAATAACATCGACTAATGATCAAACCATTCTGTATATCATAACCATCAAGACAGTGCTGCCATATGTCACACAGCCAAATCACTAAAAATATCTTCGAAACAAAAACGGCCAAAAATAAAATGAACTTACAGGGGCGGATCCAGGATGCTTTGGGTGTGTTTCTAAACAAGGACCAAACCATTATGCGGGAGGGACACAGAGAAACTACGCTCTGCTTCCGCAGATGTGTCAAGCAGAGTACACCTAATGCCAGTAAAACTCTAAAGTTCGGAAAGATATCTGGATCTGCAGATACTAAGGATTTCATCAACGTATCAGGTAAATCGGCCCTATCAGACTGCCTGGACACAAACTGAATCATCTGGATACCTCGTTATCTAACGACCTCGGAGTTGGCAGGTCGTCATGCCATCATTCAAATTGCTCTGGGGGAGCCATCCATCTCTAGTTTGACAATTAAAGATGCTATTAGACTCAGCAAAATACTCACTGATCAGCAGTTGTCTGTAGAGAAACGGTTCTCCAACTGTTGGAGTAAGGTATCAATAAAAGGAATCCCAATTGATCTCTTGTAATAAAGAAGAGTTGTGTCGACCCATTACATTCGACCTATTAGACTGAACCCTTGGAACCCTTGACATTTCCTCTTCAGTAGGTATATATGAAATCAACTGCTTTGCTTCGTCGTACCATCTCTGGAATTCTACACCAATGTCATCCCTCAAACATTGAATCTTTGATTTGACATTGTCAATCAATGTGTATACCTCAAAGACGTCAGTATCTCTTCTTTGTAGTTTAGCTTACAAACCTTTCAAATAATCCAAACTATTCCTCAATACTGTGAAGCCAACAATAACTCCAAAAGTCTACAGGCTATTTTTCAAACCATCAGCCGTAGTCTTGGTGGCACTATCCAAATTCCAACGACTTCCATTAACCTCTGGACAAACACGTGGATTAACCATAGCATCAGGACGAGTGAACTCATGTTAATATAGCTCGCCATTTGTTTCAAAACAAGTAAGTTTTTCAACCCAGCGTGTCTTGCACAAACCATTAGGTTTCTCGTGGAGAATATTGGGACAATGGGTGCAAGCTCCAGGAATCTGCCTCTCGCGAGAATTGTAAAAAAATTGTACTTACTAAGTTATTATTTAACAGACAAATCACAATTATACTTCATTTTATACCAAGTAAAATGTCTGTTAAATAATAATTCTATCAGACACATAATACTTAATGTGTGGTTATTTAAGAATGACAAATTGGCGGTACTACTAGTGAATATGTCGCCAAATGATAGATTGCATTTAAAGATGGAGGATCCCTACTAAAGATGAGGGTGGGGTTCTGATCCTCTGAGAGGTGGAGGGGGGGGGGTTACTGACCCTGGTAGATCCGGTATTGACTTAGAACAGTGTAATCGTGAATTCTTGGTGAGGACTTAAATTGTTAAGTAATAGTTGTTTTTACTCCATAGGTCATATTATGTTATATTATGTCATTGTGTGTGTGCGCGCGCGCACGCACGCACGCGCGGACTCACGCACGCACGCGCACATATCCTAAAACACATGTTAAAGGTTTACTTCGTTTGGCCCACATATTTGTAACATCATGTCATATATTTGTATTCTATACAGGTTTTTTAAACTATAAACTATTTTTATGTGGTATGTATTGACGCGCTGTGTTACGGGTGTGGCCACGAGTGAAGGTAAATTGATGCGCTCATCTGATAACAGGTCATTGTCTCTGTGGCGTTCATCGATCTCGAACCTCTCTGGAGACATGACACGATGTTACATATACAATCTATTATGGAATGATCTATATGGTGAAAACAAACACGAGACGACACAACTAACATTATGAAATGAGAACTCGTCCCACGGTGTTAACCGAGGTAATTCGGGAGTAGAGTGGGGGGTTGGGGGGGGGGTTCTGGTGGCAAAACGTGCTTCTCGTGGACCAACCAAAAAAACCGGGTTGTTGCTGGACACACAATTCTAAAAGAAACGGACCCCTTTCACCATGAGAGTAAATGATAAAACATATAGTGACGTATACCTTGAAGGTATACATTGAAGTATGTCCGTAATGCGGTACTACTGCCCAGCCGTGTATGATTGGCTGTACAGTAAAACTTTAATGTGGAAATGGTTAACGAAGTAATCCTATGACACAAACCAGCACACACACACACACACACATCATTTCAATGCCAGTTTCACGTGTACCGCTAGATGGCGCGTCGAGTAAATTATTACATTAGACCTAGGCCGAGTATCTTCCCATATAATAATTCTCCAAGCTTATATACTGGATATATATATATATATATATATATATATATATATACATTAATGTTAACAAGTGGAATCATAATTATGAAAAATTAAGTAATGTTTGCACCATTATTATTATTATTATTATTATTATTATTATTACAAAGAATTAACGACAATGTTTCCTGCCATATTTGAACAATTATTGACCTGTATCTACTATATATTAGTAGTCTACACAATACAACATTTATGACCAGTATAACATTTCTATATGTGTCTAACACTTTAATCAGCTAAGATTTATATTTAAAAAAATCAATCGATGAGATCGCTTATTCTAGTTTTTAAACAAAATTAATTTTTCATTATTATTATTATTATTTTGTGAACATTTTTAAGATGCAGGTTATATGGCTATGCATATTATTAAGATTCTTTTGTAAAGGTATCGGCCAAAATGAAGACATTGTTCTACAAATTTCAATTTCGTGAATAAAATAAGTTCCCTTCTGACATGATGGGTCGCTAATCGTGGGTTTTTACTTGATCTATTGTTTTCTTTAGTGTCGTAAGTTGTTGATCTTGCTTTCATGAGTTTAAAAAAAATCAATGGTCCAATGTTTTGGGGCCCACATATTTAATTTTTTATCCATATTTCTCTCCTGAAGATATATCTGTTTCCACAACAAAAAAAATATGCCTTGAAAAAATCTTCCCAATATAAAATGGGGAGCGTAAGTCCGGTCCTCCCACTGACCCAGAATGACCTTGGTGTGCCTGAAGCTGATGGTTAAATCAATCAATTTCCCTTGTCCAACAGCATCAGGTAGAAATGTATAGTATAATTATTTATGCATTTGCATGAACCTGCCCATTGTGTGATGATGATGGTTGGCGTTTTACGGCCACTTTTGTGCAAAAGGGTAGGCTATTCGAAGGTAATGAGGCCACGGAGGCGTTGGCTGCCCCTTGTTGAAGATTAGGAAGTTAATAACATAGATCTCCTAGGTAAAATTATGGTGATCAATTTTTCCCACTCGTTTATTAATAAAAACAGCCTGTTCGCAGATATAACTGTTAAAACAAGTCAGTTTGTCAATACTAATTTTTCATTAATAATAAAAGGTTCTCTGTAATTAACATAACGACATAATTTGATATGATCGAAAAATCGATTTATAAATCAGTTATACTTGACACCGATCAACACCCCCCCCCCCCCCAATTAATATATTTTTATTATATTCTACACCTATTGATTTATTTATATAAATATATATCAAATATATACATCCAGTATATAACCATAGAGATTCAATATATGGATCTTGTGACGATATGATATTTCCCATAATTTTAATCAGGATCAGTATTTTTGTCATTAATCTGAACGAGGGAAGCTTGATTAAACCATTTTCTATATAAAGTCGAGGCGAGCTAAAATAGTGTGTGTGTGTGTGTGTGTGTGTGTGTGTGAGTGCAATGCTCTGACACCTTCATGTTGTGGAATGATCTTTGGGATGATCAGTCCTGAACTGAAGTGTTTCACTCACTCATTCAATCCATCTTAACCTGGAATATTACACTACCTTTTTAAGAATCCTTTTTATTTCCGCTAAAGTCTGTTTCACATCTTCGACGGCACACAAACTCAACGTACTGACCACCACATCGAACGTATTATCGCGCAGTGACGTCATCGTCTCCGGCGACGCGTACACGATGTTTACATACGGGTATTCGTCTTCGAGCCGCTCGATCTCGACCTCACGATAGGTGGCGGTAGTGACGCAGGTGATCTCGGCATTGGTCGGGTAGTGGGGGGCGTTCTGGACGACAGCTGTCCCGATCTCGACGATGTTTAGTGGTCTGTGGTCGCCGCAGCTGGACATCTGTTCGATGTTGGCGAACATCTCACGGCGCCTGCGAACTACCTCCAAATTGCGGTAGACGTTTCCGGCGCGAGCGTGAAGTCCGGCTCGGAGCGCCCCTCGCCCCGCTCGGATCAGCATCACGGTGATCCCGATTCCCGCTGTAACTATCAGGATCCGTTCTTGGTGCCCACTCAACCATTCAGCGCAAATCCTGAATGACTCAATGATCCGATTGGTGGCCATTTGATCCGGAACCGCGATTACGTATTGACAGTGTTAAGTATCCAGACCGCAGTTATTTCTCAATCACGCCGGATGCCCCTCTGGTGGTCGAGTTTTATTGTGGTGTGGAGCGGAAGCGATGCCCTCTGTCCTTGAATATCGCCCGAAGATCGGTGTCGTTATCGTTTCTGTCAACAAACACGGTTCATGGCCGCTTCGTTTATCTCCAGATGAAGACACGCCAGCAGACGATCATTAAGCATCGAGGATCCGAGACGCCGGCGATCACGTGAGAAAGCGGCCATCTTGGTTTCTAGAAACGTCCTGGTGATCGCGGAGCGTCTACTCGGCGACGATGAATCCGCGTCAATATTCAGGGAGAATCCTGTTATTATCGTGTTGGATACGATAATCTGGCGACTACGTGGACGTGCCACATACACGTTTTGTGGTCGTATGCATACAAATAGGACGTCTCGCTCCGCTAGGCGGCGTGTGACATCGATCGGCGACCCGGGTGACGTATAGGACAATACGTGTGTATGTGAAAGGGAGGGAAGGGGGGGGGGTCGGGTGTCGGGAATGCTGCTAGTCTTAACGTTGTCGCAGGCTGGAGTAGGAATGTCTGGATCTGTAATGGTTTGTTTGTTTGTTTTTGAGTGAATGAAGGAACAAGCGAGTGAGCCGTGGGTAAAATATAGATATACATGTTGCTATTTCCTGGCCACTTTTGTATACACGGTAGTCTAAATGAGCTGAACGTCGGATGTCGATGGCGAAGTGAAAGATGAAACATCCTATAGGCGTAGACCGGCCGGCGTTGGATCCGAAATGTTAAAAATGTGTGTGGCCAACCGCGCTACGAACTAAGCAATGAGAATAAATTGTAAGACATATATGTGGGTGAGTCAGTGCGACAGTCACGGTAAATGTGACTTATTTGGTACATATATAGTTCCATACACTATCGATAACAACTGCCACTGGATATATATGAGTCGATCGGTCAGTGGTGACCTCAACTCCGATGAGTAGGAAGTCGATGATTTAAAACGGGGATCCTCTGCCTTTTACCTCCAAAGGGCGAAGCGAGAGATAAAATTCCAAGTAGAGCTTGATCCTCTTTCAGACTTGACCATCCTGTCAGGTGTTCGGTGACCCATGACAGCCGGAAAAATGATGACACTTATTTTTCCTGTCCACTTCAATGCGGATAATTATCGCTGAACGAATAGAAACATTGATGGTCGTTATAGTTTTGGGCTTTGGATTTATCATTTTATTTGCGATCCAGAGATTAGACTGAATTCCTGCAACATCATCGTTCCGACGCCACAGTGATTAGAGCGCTGCGTTGCAAACCATCTGGTTGTGGATGCGAATCCGATTCGTGCCTGTATTTGTTTGATTTCACAGATGTCCCTCGGCCAGATATAAGTGATAGATAATACCAATAAAAGTCGTTGTTATTAGAATCAGTTGGAGAAAGGATTGTTTTAAATAATTTTACTGTTTAGAAGTTGAACTATACCTCGAACAGAAGCGTATGATAATCGTGGTGAAGCTTGTGCAGACAGCACACGTGAATACTTTATTAAAACAAAATCGAATAAAATAAATACGTTCAAGACAACCGCCTAATATTAAAATTATAATATACAATTATAATAAAGTGCACATTTGGGTATACAAGTGAAGGTGGCTACAGGAAAGCAGTAAACATTAAATCATATAAATGTTACGTCAAGTATTTAATATACTCGTCTGTTATGTGTAGTCTTGTTGTGTGGGGTTTTGGGGATAAATACCACTCACAGGGGAGCAGTACGGAAAGATGGAGCCGAAATACCCTGAGGGTGGTCACTGCCAGAGTGTTTTACGTCCTCAGGGGATTTTTAACGTCCCCCTTTATTTTTAAATAATTCAGTGGAGACGGCAGCGCCATTTAACGTGGTCAGCCACCCACGATGTAGTGAGCCGAGAAATTAATCCCTGGAAAAGTTTCGACCTCTTGCGGGGTTCGAACCTGCGACCGTTGGCACCAAGTGCCGGGTGCTTAACCACTAGGCCACCGGAGCTCACTATCATATAAATGTTACGTCAAGTATTTAATATACTCGTCTGTGTGTGTGTGTGTGTGTGTGTGTGGATAAATAGACTGATACACAAATAGATACGCTAAGAAATGCTACATAACTACGCGTTGGTTGTTGGTTAGTGATCATACTAAATAATAATAATTAAATCAAACCAATTATTAAAAAAATACAATTGTAACATTCAGATAGCAAAGGCTGACGTAATTATTTTTAATTAACTGTTACAATCTTTCAAAACAAAAGCTTAACATGACAGAGATCCATAACACTTCAATCTGCTCGTTAAAGATACAGTGTACCATTATGCATATGCCATTGGGGCCTTCTTTTATAGAATGAAGTTACGAAAGTTTGTCGAAATGAAGGATGTCGAATGGCGACGATCGTGTTCTCCGAAAGTTGATATTAACATCAACGTGTTGCCGATATCTGAAAACATCGGTTTACCTGCGTTTTCAGTATTTATTCTTCACTGACCAGGCGAATGAGAGCAAAATGCGTTATTCCAGTCAATTACCTGCCCCATCCTTGCTGTCGGTTTGTTTACTTCATCATTAAAAGAAGGCCAACGAAATGTTGAAAGTGGTACGACATATGTTGGCAACATCTGGTGGGAGAAGGACCAGTTACTCTCTTTCTGACAATAATTGGTTTAGTAATATCACAAAAGGTATTATGATTACCGGGAAATATTATTAGGTTCATAATATATACACGACATAACACATATATGTGGGTATATTTAGACGTGAGAATTATGAATACAAATAATGACAAACATATACCTTTAATATTTACTTCTTGAATAAATTATATATATATATATATATATATATATATATATATATATATATTTCAAAACTATATAGCGCCAATATCCTCGAAAATCGAGCTCAGTGGCGCACCTGGTACAGGGGTTCGGCAAACTCATAGTCTGGGTACGATGCAAAGTTCATCAACAATGATCAGACTGAAAGGGAACTTAGGAAGGATAAGGGAGTCTGAAAAGGAGAGCTTTCAAATGGTGATGGAAAGAAACTATGTTATTTGATGACTGAATATGTTCAGAGAGTGAATTCCAAAGAGTAGGGACAGCAACTGAAAAAGCACGAATCCTAGCATGAGTTTTAACCTGGGAACAGACAACTAGTGGAAACTAGATGAATGGTGCGTGCGTATCTGCGTGTGTGAGTCTCTCTCTCTCTCTCTCTCTCTCTCTCTTGTGTGTGTGTGTGTGTGTGTGTGACAATATTGTGTGTGTAAAATAACGACACCAATCACTACATATATGTAGGAATAACGCCAAAATGAAGGCATTCGAATCAATCACTTTTAAGGAACCAGCTGACAACTTTCTTTCCTAACCAACTCCCTGCAATCCCACCCAAAATCCCACCAGTAACCGCACCAACAACTGTCCCTAAAACGGGAAAAACCATCGTGCCAACTGCGGCACCTACTCTGCTCAACACATCCGCTCCAACTGCGGCAGCACCATGCTCACAGACGTTGCTAACATACCTTTTAACAAGGGACCTCACCGACATTTTACCGTTAGCATATTTATACACATCACGCCCAATCTTTTCAGCGCATATAGAACCCTCTATGACGTAGACCTTCCAAGCTTTCTGGGACGCCTGGCCACTCGCTGCAACTGCACGTTGCAATTTCCAGTCAGATGACTCAATTCTTCCTACCTGGATCTGCATTAAATGTTAATTACCATCATTAATTGATTGGTTCTACGTATTATTATTAATATTATTATTATTATATGTTTATATATCGAAGCTATATGTAAACATCAGATACCAGTAAAACAAAGTGGTACTCAGTAATTTAGAAATTCCGCTAACAGTTTTGTATCATTTTCTATATAACTTGATTTTCATATGGTAATCTTGTTCAAAGAAAAATTATTATAACATTCTTCACGGTTCAAATACTGAAACCATAGAATCAGCTAGTGTGTGTGTGTGTGTGTGTGCGTGTGTGCGTGTGTGTGTGTATAACATTTTTTATCTGATACCATTAAAAGATTATTTTATTTAGGGATTACATGTAGCGAGACGGTGCCTTATTTATAATGATGCCATATTATATCTATAAGTACAAAGTATAAATGTTTCGAAGTGTGTTTGTGTGCTCATGTGTGTTTTAGGATATATATATATATATATATATATATATATTAATATAATATAATATATATTAATGCATGTTTATATAGCGCCAGAACCAGGTAACCCTGTTCAGAGGCGCTGTACAGTATTATTATCCATGACTCAGATCTATTTCCACCCAACACACATCTCAACTCCCAAGGGAGCATTCAACGCATGCTGCCATTATAGGCGCAAAGCGTTACTCAAACACATAGCCATCGCGTCCTGTCAGGTACTCATTTTTTATGGATGAGTGAACCAGTCGCCACATGACAACATTGTAGCTCCCGGAGATTCGAACCCGCGACCCTTCGGCTACGAGTCGTACGCTCTAACTAACTGCGCTATCACGGCAATATGTGTGTGTGTGTGTGTTGGCAATGGCTCAGAACATCAACACCCAAATATCCGTTAGAACCTATGCCTCCATAAATATATATAGAAATAAATCTATCCACAACCAGTTTACATTTAAATACCCCCAAAAGCTTCAAATAAAGAATGCCTAGCAAATTATACCTCCTCATCACTGTTATCTGCAATCTTTTTTCTGCTGTTATCTTGCTTCTGAAAGAAGAGAGAACAATTAACCGAAAAGGTATCATATCTGTTTTGACTACTTCATCGGTGAATATTCAATATCCAGAACTAAGCTGTGGCGGGTTCTAAATATGGATTAATGTAAGCTGTTTAAAGTTTTTCTCTAACGTTGCTCGTTTTCATCTACACAATCGTGGAGTGTTTCAACAGACTCTTTTGTTTTATCAGAAATAATTTGTCAGGACCGTGAAAATTTGGAATATAATTCAGTGTTTACTTGCAATCAGTTGTTCAAAATGTAAATCTTTAACATGTCATCAAAATAATTTAAATTAAGCAATATATTTCATAATACAAACACCAGCTATTAGACACACAATTTAAGAATTATACCTCCTCATCACTGTTATCTGCAATCTCTATTCTGCTGTTATCTTGCTTCTAGAAGGAGAGAGAACAATTCACCGAAAATAATTTAAACTAAGCAATATTTCTTAATCCAAATACCTACTATTCAAAACGCACGTTCGGCAATGATATTGAACTTACATACCACCGGCCATTGAATTTATTAAGACGAATTAACATTTTCAAAAATTTTACAAATATCATAAAATCCCTTACCTGTTCACCATCAATTATCTGTTGTCGGCAAAATGGACAGCGTTCACTTCCGGCATCGAGATTTCGTTCAAAGCAGTCAGAACAGATCTCATGTTTGCATTTCAACCGGCGAAATAAGATCTGATTATTTCTGCAGATAACACACTCTTGACTTTTCTTTTTCCTGATTTCCTTTGTAGCATTCTGACACTAAGAAAGACAACAATAGTACAATTAAACGCATTAAGATATATATATATATATATATATATATATATATATTCATGTGTATCATTGCGTACGGACAGTTTTAATTATTACCGTAATTAGTATGTGCAAAAATGTAAATTCGTTAAATCTGCCGATAGACGCTTTTCTTATTCTCATACTGTGGGAGATTTCGGTACTTACTTCAACTTTACGACCAGCGGCCATCTTGTTTGGATGTCGCTTCTAGCTATAATTAAAACCCTGCAAAACAATTTGACAACCATTTTATTGCCCTACCATCTGGTCTACATAGTTGCATACAGATTAAAAACATATTACAAGGCAGAATATATATATATATATCTACATGGAAACAAGGGTAAGGCAATATATGATGATGAAAAATGAAACTTAGTCTTAACGTTATAGGTATAGTCCACCTTCATTTCAGATTTTCAGGACTAATACAGCAATACTCACAAATATTATAAACAATGTCAAAATGTGTAAACGATCACCCACATATTAAATAATCCAGTTCAAAGGTGCTGATTAATGGACTTTTAATGGCCTGTGGGCGCCGCCATTTTGAAGTTACACGAAGACTGGAAGCTCCTGAATGCTGACGTCACTTGAGCTATTATTAATGACTTCAAAACATAAGCCTTGTACTTGTTTAATGGTGTCACTTATAACTGTGTATGATATTAAATATCAACACCTGTGCGTTCGTTATACGACAGCTTGAATTCTGTATTCTTCGTAGATGTGCTATATGTGTGCTTGACAGCCATATAGAAGAAAAAAAAAACTGCTGTAATCTAGCCGTGATGTTATAAGGACAGGTGCCAGCATTTTTCAAGCATCTCGTGTGATATACCACTTGATATGGCCACTATTAGCGTAACTGCATGACAGTCATGTTTATATGGTAGGGATAGCTAGGGTAGACCGTAAGGTGCTGATCCCTATCGTTGATTTCTAAAATTGGATGTGGAACTCTTCCTGGTGACGAAACAGGTGTTGGGATGCGGTTCGCGCAATATAAGTAAGTAATTTTATTCGATGATATATATAGTAGCGTTATTATACATCTATATCACATAATATTATTTACAAGCATATACCATCATGACAACAGACAAGTAAAAAGTTGTAACCTCCAAAATAAAGACCAAACATGTAGAACATAATTGATTATACGAGGAGGCGCAGTGGCCTAAGAAGTTACATATTTAACTGTCTATGTCCACTGTCCAAGTGTATTGATTATGGCGATAGTATAACATAATATAAGGTAATATTGTACAGTATATTATACAATATATGTAATTTATAAATGACTTTGTTAATTTGAGTTACAGATCTATTAAAGTTAGGTTGCGACCTCAATTGTCTTATTGTCTCTGGCAGTTTGTACAATATTTCAGGTGCTAGATAAATAAATGTCTTTGATAAAAAATGCTGTTTTTCTGTATTGTATGTGTGGCTGGTGAAGCTGTCTTGTTTCGTGCGAATGACTATGTATATTTACAGTGAACATGGTCATTAGGGGATCTGGTAAAGAGATATCAATGAATGAATACATTATTTTTGAAAGTTGAAAAGAACATGTGTCCTTTAGCTTGAAAATCTGTAGCTTCTTAAATAAGGATTCGGTATGAGCATTATATTTGATTTCGAGACGGTCCTGATTGCCTTTTACCGTAAAATTTCTAATCTCCGTAAGTACGTTGAGTGACTACAACACCCACAATAGGGTGTCATATGTTAAATAGAGATATATCAAGCTGTGGTATACTGTTCTCATATTGCGTGTACTTAAGATATGCTTCATTTTATTGAGGGCATATAGTCCACCAGATATTTTTGATCTACAACTATCTATATGCTCATGCCAGTTTAGGTTTTCATCTATTAGTAGTCCCAGAAATTTGAAAGATTTAACTCGATTAATAATTATATTATTTAATTTTAATACATGTGTGTCCGACTTAACATTCTTAGTTTTTTAGAAGAGTACATGATGTGTTTTGTTTATATTTAAAGATAACTTATTCACTTTAAACGGGCGCCTCCGTGGTCTAGCGGTAGCGTGCTGGACCACAGATCACTACCACCCGTGTTCGAATCCCGGCGTGGGCATATCTGAAGGTTGTTCGGTCTTTCACTTCGTCTCATTACCTTTGGAGGTCGCTCGGCCCATTTAGCCTACCTTGTGCACAAAAGTTGCCGTAAAACATCAATCATCATCATCATCATTATTCACCTTAAACCACTCAGCTAATGATGAAATGTCTTGATTAACGAGTTTATATAATTCCGTAATATTTTTACCAGATACATAAATAGTTGTATCATCTGCAAATAGTGTACATGCGGTGCACCGAAGGTATCCTGATAGATTGTTTGAGTATAAAATGAAGAGGAGTAGTCCCAATACGGATCTCTCTGGTACACCACGCGTTACGGGAAATAATTTTGAATCAATACATTTATAATAGACATATTGTTTTCTCTCTGTTAGGTAGCTCTTGAACCACCCCAAGGCAACACCGCGTATGCCGTAATGGCATAATTGTTTACATAAAAGATTGTGATTTATTGTATCAAAGGCATTGGAGAGGTCCAGGAACACAGAAAGATTATAATTACTCGATTCCAATGCAAGTAGAGTATCATAAGTGAATTTAGAAACTGCATTTATTGTGGAGTGACCTTTACGGAAGCCATATTGGTTCTTTTTCATTAACGAGTTAAATGTCATGTAATTGTACAAACGAGTATGGACAATTTTTTTCATATATTTTGGATATGTTAGGTAAAAGCGAAATTGGTCTATAATTTGAAGGAAAAAAATGTGTTTATATATTGGTATTACTTTTGCAATTTTAAGTTTTGACGGGAAAACACCGGTTTCCATCGATTTATTTACAGCTATGCTAAGTGGTAACGAAATGACAAATTTTATCTGTTTTAGTAATAGCGTATTCAAATTGTCATGCCCACAACTCGTTTTGTCTGCAATGTAACTGGGGTCGTTTTCAATTGTGTTATCTATTTTGAATGAATTTGATATTGATGTTTTGTCATTTTTCTATTGAGTATCTCATTTAATGTGCTCCGTGTTTTCTTAATGTTTGATTTTTATTGTTGAAATAAGTTACCATAATATATCTCCCTTTGCTTAAGTTATATATTTAACATGTTCCCGTGATACGTTTTCTTTACCCAATTGCTTTTTATAAAGTTTATCTAAGTGTTTTGATGAATGTAGGATTCCGGAGGTTATCCATGGTTCTCGTATTACATATTTGGCAGGTATTTTGGTTATCTTTTTACGTGCAAAATATTCTAACATCATTTATGTTATCTATAATTATGTTGTAACACGTTTCAGCATCATTTGAGTTTAGACTAGACCAATCTGTTTTTGATAAGGCCTCACAAATTTGTTGATACGTGTTATTATTGAATTTTCTATGCTCAAAGATTAAAGGCTCAATTTACATGGATTTATATTTTTCAGAAAACAAGAATACTGGTAAATGATCTGATATGTTATTTAATATTATTCCTGATGCTAATTTAATTTCTTTACTTGTTTTGATGTATATGTTGTCAATAATAGTGGCCGTACTATGCGTTATTCTGGTTGGCTTTGTAACTGTAGGGTAAGAAGCCTGCATTTAGGAAAAGGTCCATCAACTCAGAAATATGTGCTCGATTTTTATATTTTAGGTAATCGAAATTTTGACCGTTTTCCAACACAATACCTTTTTTATATGTTGGAGTTTATTTAAAATCGTTTCATAGTAACTAATCGATAATATTTCACTGGTATTAGGAACTCGGTATATTTCACCAAAGATATAGTTAACAGTTTTTGAGTGAGCCTCAACAAATATTGATTCAAATTTACCGTCGATATTAACAGAGATATCATCACGGATAATGTAATTTAAATCATCCCTGATGTACATAGCACCACCACCTCGTGAACCAGTCTGTCTATTTCTGCAGACTAATTTATAACTCGAGATTTTGTATAAAATACATAGTTGTTATCAGCTAAGAATGTTTAACACAACATTATGGAATGCATATTAATTTTTATATCGTGGAATCGAGAGATTATTTCTTTCAGTTCTCTAAATTTGTTTGGCAAACTGCGAATATTAAAATGCTTTGTATAATATTAGAAATTTTGTGCATTTGCCAATATTGTTGTACTGATTTGTTCGATTTCACTAGTTACTGTCAATGTGGAAAGCATCCAGAGGATTTTCTCCATCATTGTCATCATAATAGTTATTTAACAGACATAATTAAAACATGCATAGTCAAATAGTGTAATTATACAAGACCAAATATCAAACCAAGACAAAAACACAGTTTGGCCGTTCCATGAATTAATCACAAAGAAAGTAACTTATAGTTAGTTACTTGGCATGTTGGCAGCACAAACATAAACCATTTTAGCTGCTTCAGTGAAGCATAAAACAGCGTGTATGCCGCCAACATACAAGGGAGGCCAAGAATATCGATCAGGTTTAAGTAGGAGTAGAAGAAAGATGTTCATAGTTTATGTTTTCTCAATTTTCAAACGTGTAAAATGTTAAAACATATACATGCATGCATACAAACAAACTAGTATACAATACACTGTATAGAAATAAACTAAATACTGTAATGGTATCCAGGTTAATTAGCAGTTTCGTTTTACACCTTGGCATATACCTTTAGCAGCACATTTCGGTGGTTGGTCAACCAAAACTTACCAGAGAATTATTATTTCAACGTCTTTTATTTACATTGTAAACTTTGTAAACTAAGATTCAATATAATATCTCTTATTATGTTAAAGAATTAATAATTTTGTTCGTGGAGAACAGAGGCATATGCGAAGATTTATGTGTTTATAATATCTCGTTTTGTTTTATGTAGCACGTGATTTAGAGGGGATCTATTCTTTTGGTCAATAATGTTTTTACGTCTAAAATAGGCTACCTGTATTCGACCGCTAATATATGGATACTTTGAAGTTTAAAAAAATTGTTAACAAACATTATGCGTCAATATATCATCGATACAGATTATAAGTGATCCCAGCATACACATAGTAATATCACTAAACATAAGGCATTTACAACAGGAGAATATTAATCATTACCACAGTACATGATTATATGCATACGTGTATATTATTGCATACACAACTGTACAGTATATTACATCACACAAGTATCAGTGGCACTTACAATTTTAAATTGGCGTTACTACATGCTTGTCTTGCGTGGTCAAACCGTGTTTTGCCAATATGATGGTAATCGGGTCCATACAATCTAGTAACAATCCATATCCCGTTCAAGATCTTGTCATCACGCATGGCTTTGAGTAGCTGGAGGCCGACATCGTCGTCACCATCCGAATCAAAATTTATCTCATTTATGCCACCCCCACTACTCCCTACATTGGCTTCCGGTTATATATAGATCGCAGTACAAGATTTTGATGTACACTTTTAAGGCACTTCAATGGACTGCTCCTCAGGACTTAGAGGAACTTGTCGTTCCGTATCAGCCGACAAGGTCTCTACGGTCTGAGTCTGGAGCATTCTTAGCCGTACCAACAACACGTGGAGTGGCATACGGTAATAGATGTTCCAGAAAGGCTGCTGCAACCTTATGGCATAATCTTCCAGTAATCATCAGAAACTAATATTTTTATTTCAGCTTTTCATAGCTGAATATATTATGTATTTGGCTGGAAAGAATTATGTATTTTTAAAGATGTAAATCTGTTACACCCATATGTATTATTTATTGTCAAACGCCTTAGAGTAACCTTTTTACAGGTTATATAGGGCCCTATATAAATTTCGTATATTATTATGATGGACCTTTAGGGGCGAGGTCTTAGTAGAGTGACCTTTACATGTAATCTGTGAGTACTCAAGTGAGTTTTTGACACTTAGCAACTACTTTCTCGAGGATCGCAGACAAGAAATGCAAGTTAGGCACTGGTCGGTAGTTTTCCAACGCCTCTTCATCCACATTTGGTCACTTTAACATTCTGCCAATGATTTGTTTATGAATGCCGTTATCAGAGCAAATAATTATTCTAGAACTTGTTTCAACAGAATTGTAGACGAATTCGAGGTCGAGCTGCCAAGATTTTGATGAACTTTTTCGTGGTGATATCACGTTTATCGTCCTAATTAGCAGGTAAAAATTGTGTCAGAGGCCGACCTTCAAATGTGACAACAACGCTCATCAGAACAGTGTCATTTATTGAAAATTCATCATTACCAGTGCTGCCTCTAATTGCTGCAATCTTCTTCGGAAATCACTGAATGTGCTGACTAATTCCTCACCAGATGAGCAACTTAGCAGAGTGGTTTCTTTTGTGTATCCCGTGAGATTTTTTGTGACCTTGAACAGACGTTTATGACCACTCCCGCACTCTGTTATTTTGTCTGAGTAACAGTTCCTCATTGATTTGGTAAGTAGCTGTCCAATCTCACAACACTTCCTTGTACAGCTGCTGATGGATGGTCAGCTTGGTTCTTCGCCAGAGTTTTTCAGCTTTCCGGATCTTTTGAGGTGCATTCCGGATTTACTCTGTATATCCGGGACCATTTGGGCTCAATGTTATCATGTTCCACTGCAGTGGTGCATATTTGTCAATCAAAAGCTTGAAAACTCAATTCTATGCTTCCACCGGATACGTTATAGTACCAGTCGTATTCCGAAGAGTGGTAGCTGATTGGATGTGCTTGATGACATCTGGTATAGAAAGAGCTCAGTGCTGACGGATTGTACCCTCCTTAATCCTTGGTATGCTGTTGCTTGGCACAATTCACTGTTACACGAATGATAAGATAATCAATCACCTGAGTGATTACCTTTGTTATCGTACAGACAGGAATCGATGATTGAACGATTCCTCTCGAAGATTAATCTGATTTCCAGCGTAATAACCACATCTATAGTGTGGTGTGTGTGCACGCGGGCACGCGCGCGTGTGTGTGTGACTATGGGCATGCGTCGATCCAGTCACGTGCGTCAAATTATCCTGATAATCGACGAACATTGATACCTACAGGATCATCAAACTGGAAGGTTAAGTCTGTAACTATATTGGCCTCCTGAGTTATCAATCGATCGTGAGCTGTCAGGCAAATTGACCACTCACTAAACAACTCGGCCGTCTTATAGCCATTCTATCTAGAATGTGGTGAATGATATATCACACACAGTCTCACCTGGATGTTACCAACATTCACTGAGCACCCCGTATGTTCGAAATATGTCGTCCTTGGGGGGGGGGGAAAATAACCACCTTGCCATCTAATCGTTCTTTGAATAGAACTGTCACACTGTCACCGCGCCTATATGATCGTGCCACTTGCAGAATATCATAACCAGGAGGGGCCAACTCATTGATGTTTTACGGCTAAATGAGCCGAGCGACCTCCAAAGGTAATGAAGCGAAGTCAAAGATCAAACACCCTTCAGATATGCCCACGCCGAGATTCGAACTCAGGTGGTAGTGATCTGTGATCAAACGCGCTACCAACTAGACCGCGGAGGTGCCCCTAGGCTTCGATAGAAGCACCGAGCCAAGTTTCTTTCACACCCAGAGTATCGATGCTATGAGAAGTGACCAAGCCAGCAAAGGACAATACTTTTTTCGCCACTGAGCGACGATTCAGACAGAGTTAAGGCAATCATTTTCCGGGACAGAAAATAGTAGGAATATGTCGGTTCGGTGAAAAATGGCAAAACTGCTGAATGCCTAGGTCTTACAGATAAAATGGACAGAGCGACATCCAAAGGTAATGAAGCAAAGTCAAATATATTATAGACGCCCTATAAGGTTATATTATCGCCCACTCCAGTGTTTCACATAAGAACTCGGTTTTTGCTTGTGTATGTTTTATTTTGAATTATAATGAATTATACTAGAGATCAGTTGCTTGCCTTACGACCCTATGGTGGTAATACCATTTGTTTAGCGATGCGCCCACGTAGTGGAAAACATCCAAAGCAGATTGGGTCTGATGCCAGTAATTTGATCACTGTGCCAATAACACCATATAATCATAATGGCACAGCTGTACAAAATGTAAGTATTGGTCTTATTAACTGTCAGTCGATCTGTAATAAATCTGATGAAATATCTTATGTTGTTAAGGATATGGATCTTGATGTTCTTGTCATTACAGAGACTTCGCTGACTGGTAATGTTTCAGACCAGAAAATTGTTGGTGATGTGACTCCAGCTGGATATTCATTCCATCATGCAGCTCGGATTCACAAAAAAGGTGGGGGAGTCGACATTCTTCTCCGTGATTCTTTGAAGTGTGAAACCCATTTGCGTTTTCAGGCTAAGTCTTTTGAAAATTACCAACTGACTTTTATATCTGGGGGGATAAGTGTTCGTGTAGCTATTATCTACCGATTACACCCCACTAAAAAAATGGCCTGAAAGCAGCAACTGGCTGACATTCTTAGATCTGCCAATCTCAGGCAGCATGTCCATGAAAGAACACACAGACATGGTCACATCTTAGATCTTGTCATCTCCCGTGATGATGACAATTTGATTAAGGGTGTGTCTGTGTAAGCCATTGGTAGAAGAGTCCTGCATATCTGTGATGAATACATTTGAGCCTTTTACAGATACTGATATCAGACAGTTGCTGAAAAGGTCATCTAATGCTTTCTGTGCAGTTGACCCTATGCCTACATGGCTTGTGAAAGATTGTCTGGATGTTCTGATAAACCCAATTACAAATATAGTTAATAAATCATTATCTCTGGGTGTTTTCCCAAGATCCATGAAAGCTGCCCTTGTAAAACCATTAATAAAAAAACAACACTATGGACTGTAATATTCTAAACAATTACAGACCTGTTTCAAATCTTACATTTTTATATAAAGTTATAGAAAAGGCAGTTGCTTTCCATCTAAACAAATATTGAATCAATAATAACCTTAATGAATCACTACAGTCTGCCTATAAAAGTGGTCACAGCACTGAAAGAGCCTTGGTTCGAGTGAAAATTATATTATGATGTCAATTGATCAAGGTAAGCCAGTAATACTTGTTCTTCTGGACCTGTCTGCTGCATTTGATACAGTTGACCATAATGTACTTTTCTCTAGGTTAAAAGACATGTTTGGTCTGTCAGGTAGAGTACTCGAATGGTTTAGATCCTATCTGGAACAATGCTCCCAGAGAGTGTCTGTTCATGGTATTTTATCTGACATTCAATTTTTGTTATCTGGTGTACCACAGGGTTCAGTTCTTGGTCCTCTGGTTTTCACAATGTATACCCGTCCTCTTGGGATCATTGCGCAGCGATATAGGGTTAAATATCACTTGTATGCTGATGACGCACAGCTGTATATATCACTGGATACTGACAATGAGTTAAAATTATCCTCTTCCTTGAAGAATTTAGAACATTGTATTGCCTATTCCGCTATGGATGACTCAAAATCTTCTAAAACTAAATGATAATAAAACAAATATTATATATTTAGTATCATTATATTGTGTTAAGTCCCTAAAGACATCAGCATTACAGATGGGTGCATCTTCGCTTACACCTAATGGGTCAGTAAAAAATCTAGGGGTTATTTTTGACCAATGTATTAACATGCATGAACATGTCACATCAGTATGCCGAGCTGCTTACTACCATCTTAAGAACATCCACTGTTTAAAAGCATTCTTGACACAAGAATCACTTATAACTGTAGTTCATGCCTTTGTTACATCTCGTATAGACTATTGTAACTCCCTCTTATATGGCATATCTGTTAGACAGCGTATTCATTTCAAGATTCTGTTAATAACTTATAAATCTATTAATGATATGGCACCAGAATACCTGTGTGAACTGGTTTCCATTAGAAAGTCATCCCGAAAACTCAGGTCATCCAGTCAGATACTATTGCAGGTGCCAGTGTCTCGGCTCAAGTCATATGGTGATTGTGCGTTTAGTGTTGCAGCCCCCACTTTATGGAATAGGCTGCAGGCAAATATTAGTCGCCTCTTGGAAATTTTAAATCTCTTCTAAAAACACACCTATTTAAGGTCGCTTTCACAGATAAATAATTATTTTCTTTTAAATCATTACAGAGTTTTTACAGACATTATTTGGGGTATCATTATATCACATATTATTTGTACAGCGCCTTTGAATGGCCTGGGGATTCTCCCCGAAAAACAAAACAAACAGCAACATCGCAACTGGCGGTTCCTTGACAGGTAATATTGTTGGCCCTGACACTATGATATTCGGCTGCATCGGGCGGCTCTTGACATCTCAGTTTGAATGGGACTTGCATCGGGACTTTGGAATAGCAGGTGGCGCTAAGAGCAGGTTAATCAAATAACATAGTGGGGCAAAGCGTCTTGAAAATATGGGGCGATGTGTCTTGTGTACCCATCTAGAATAGATCTATTAGAAACGGCGGTAGTAGGCTTATCTCTGTATTACTAGATCAAATACTTTGTACCTATAAGTATAATACTATCACTATAACTTGATATATAAGTATAAAATTATGGCGATTATCTAGATATAGACTAATAATAATATATTGATAAATATTATCTAGTAGACCCTAGAACTAGGTAGATCTAATAGTAGTGAGAAATGTCACATGATTAGATCTATTCCATCACAATATCTGAATATCATTGAATATCAGGCTTCCGCATTGATTGAAAATGAATTAAGTTTAATTCTTAAATCATTAAATGCAGTTCACTCTAAATATAAGTAATAAACACGTTACCCGTTATCTCATCTTTTGAAAATATTCTTTATAATTATATTCTCCAAGTCACTTTTACAAAATACATAACAATACACTAGACTAAAGGGCAAGGGAATCCCTTTGGGCTACTGTACAGCGCCCCAGAACAGGGTTACCTAGTTCTGGCGCTATATAAACATGCATTATTATTATATTCTTCAACAGAGTACTCAATGAATGAACCAGAGGTCATAGTCAGAGGTTATTCGTGGGGCGCTTTCGACTCGAAGGAAAAAACTCTTCCAGTCAGAGAGTGGTTCAGGACCGGAACTCGTTATCAGATCATATTATCACAGCCACTACCCTAAATTATTTTAAGTCTAGACTCTGGAGCACTCGAAGGACGACATGTACACGACGCCATAGACTATATAACAAGAAACTACCAAATTAGTCAAGACCGGAAAGCCTTTTATTCCGTACTATGATTATCCTGTTATAAATTATTTTCCTTCTTTTTCGGCTCCTCGGTTAACTTCTCCTACTTCTCTCTTTCTATTATGTCTATAATAATAATAATAATAATGGCCGAAATGGGAGAGGCACATTATCTGTTATTTACTGCTTCACCACAGGGACTAATTCTAAATATATTTAGCATTTAGAATAGATGGCATATTCGCCGGAGAAAACCTTGCCAGTTGCCTAGTGTGCCATCCTGTGTTTCTATCCCCGGACAGAGTATACACGTACTATCTAAGGCTGTCAACTGTTTCGTCAGATCCACGCGGTTTGGGCGATATTAAAGGATAATCAGTATTCAATGCTAAAATCACGCATGTAGCTCGTTTTTCTGTCGTAGTGGCACCCGTAGACGTTCTCTAAATGTTCATTAGTATGGTATAGTTACCGCTGCCACCATGTTGTAGTATTTGGTACTATATAAAACAATGTTTAACTGCTTCACTTCGTTTATTCCAAACTTCGGACTTACATATTCTTGCAAGAACCAGTTTACCGATGGGACACGTCCAGTACATGGAATGTCGTACAAAGCAGGGGTGTGTCCATTAACAGTAATAACAGTAGCATATTACCACATCCCTCTCGTTGTAACAGACAAAGAAAAGAAAATGAGGAACAACTATTTTTAACCCGATTCAAGACTGATCATAACTAACTAGGATCATTGTTTTTATGTGAGTAAATTATACATGATATCTAAATATGTACATGGTTGTCATACTAGGATGGATTACCAAGTATGTCACTTAAGACTAATACAACAGATTAGTCTGCCCTTTTGTTGCACTGACATAATAACTAATACTGACATCATATTAATTACTGTTGTAGTTGGTGTTCCTTAAACATCATTAACTGTTGTTTGTCAATCTAGGTATTTTGGATTTGGTTTATGAGCTCTACTACTACGCCTCAGTACTGGATCATTAAATGTGCTGGCTGTCTTGTCTGGTTCCTTCTTGGTATAAGGTAATTCTTCATTATTTGATGTTACATGTGTGATGGGACCTGTCATCAGTTCTCAGATTGGTACCGTTGGGTGTTTGCACAATGTAACTTCTTGGCTCCTCACATTTCTTGGTTATTGTTCCCGGACACCATGTCTTACTGTTCTCTTTTATTGAGTTCCTGGAACTCTTGGCATATAGAACACAGCTTGCAAGTCTGTCCTTGTTGATGTCAAGCCAATAAACACTTTCGGGTGCTAGTGCTCTCATTTTATCAATGCCTTGATGTCTCTTGTGGAGCTGTAGGAGTATATCTGCTTGTAGTGATTTGGGAATCAATAGTTGTCTTCCTATGAATGTAACTCCAGACTCTACCGCTAACTCATCGCGAAATGACCAGTACTGCCTTAGTACTGTGGGTAAGTCCTTGATGTTATTTGGCCATCCTTCATGAATGATTTCTTTAAATTCATTCATTACATTGTCTTCTGTAGTTTTGTTGTGGAGTTCATCCTGTTTGTTTGCCGAAAAATTAATAATAGCAGTGGTGAATTCGTCAACTCTTATGTCTAGCTCAACTGCTGCATTATTCTTTGGATTTGGTAGTCGGCTGAGTGCGTCTGCTAATAATAATTCTTTGCCCGGTCGGTGCTGGATGTTGTAGTCATAGCCTTGTATCTTTAACAACATACGCTGCAGACGTGGTGGTGCTGCACGTAGCGGCTTTGAACAGATCATCACAAGTGGTTTGTGGTCAATTATAATTTTACGCTCATGTCCGTAAAGGTAAGTATGGAATCGTTGAACACCATGTACAATGGCAAGCCCTTTCAATGTTGCTGTACCTCGACTGGCATTCAGTAAGCGTCTTAGAGCTGTATGCTACAGGCTTGCCTTGTTGTATCAATGCTGCTCCAACCCCTTTTTGTGATGCATCCACATCTAACGATACTGGGATAGTTGGGTCATAGTACTGCAGGCTAGATTTCATCCTTAAGTGTCTCAAAACATGCCTGGTAGTTGACGTCCCAGGTCCAAGGAACGCCTGCTTTCAGTAACCCGCGGAGAGGGTGTGCTTTTTCAGCAAAGTGAGGTATGTATTGAGATAGGTATGTTAACATTCCCAAGAACCATTGTAGATCATCCTTGCTTTGGGGTGCTGGCATCTTTTTTACATCTTCTATCTTTGTTGGGTCTGGCTTGATACCTTCGCTCGTGTAGATGTTTCCGAAGAACGGTATGCTATCGCATTTAATTGTACACTTTACTGTTGAAAACAAGACCTCTTTGGGCAGCTCTCTCCATCAGCTTCAACGGGTTCACATCATGTTCCTCAGCTGTTGCACCACAGACACCAACATCATCAGCGATGCTGATTATGCCATCTAATCCTTCAAGGATCTCATCCATTCGTGCCTGGAAAATGTCCTGCGAGACATTTAAACCAAACGGAAGCCTCCGCCAACAAAATCTTCCGAATGTACGGAATGTGGTAAGTAACTGGGATGGTTCATCGAAATGAATGGACCAATATCCAGCTTTGGTGTCTAGCTTACTGAAGTACTTGGCTCTTGAAAACACTGGGTTCAGCCCTTCGATTGTCTGGATCTTGTGTGCACAATGCCCGAGGCTGCTATTCAGTTTCTGTGGTTCTAGACAGATGCGAATCGAACCATCTTTCTTTGTGCTGAAAACTAGACTAGAACACCAGTCAGTGTGCTCTTCCACTTTGCGTATGACACCTTGCTCCATTGTCTTTTCTAGCTCTTTTTTTAGCTTGTCTTTTATGTGGATGATTGTACACTTTACTGTTGAAAACAAGACCTCTTTGGGCAGCTCTCTCCATCAGCTTCAACGGGTTCACATCATGTTCCTCAGCTGTTGCACCACAGACACCAACATCATCAGCGATGCTGATTATGCCATCTAATCCTTCAAGGATCTCATCCATTCGTGCCTGGAAAATGTCCTGCGAGACATTTAAACCAAACGGAAGCCTCCGCCAACAAAATCTTCCGAATGTACGGAATGTGGTAAGTAACTGGGATGGTTCATCGAAATGAATGGACCAATATCCAGCTTTGGTGTCTAGCTTACTGAAGTACTTGGCTCTTGAAAACACTGGGTTCAGCCCTTCGATTGTCTGGATCTTGTGTGCACAATGCCCGAGGCTGCTATTCAGTTTCTGTGGTTCTAGACAGATGCGAATCGAACCATCTTTCTTTGTGCTGAAAACTAGACTAGAACACCAGTCAGTGTGCTCTTCCACTTTGCGTATGACACCTTGCTCCATTGTCTTTTCTAGCTCTTTTTTTAGCTTGTCTTTTATGTGGATGATGCACTTGTGTGGTGCATCTATAAAGGGAGTTTAGTAATAATTACTATTAGTAATAACTTGGCTTTGCCTTGAAAATTGCCAATTTGTCAAATTGTTCAGGGTACGCTTGTACAAGATCATTTACATCTTTTATTTTAACTGGACAAGCACCC